>OY744483.1:257002026-257408798 GCA_963556165.1 Tipula helvola | reverse complement strand
AAATCTGATGACTCCGAAAAATATTTAAAATTGATATAAAATAAGCCTCTAGAAGGGTATATCTGGAGATGGATGCCCCTTGTGGTGTCAATAAAAAAAAAATCATGTGATAAATCTGGGAAAATTAGCATTTGAAATTTTGAGAAAATCAGCCTCATCATATCAATGTAATCCATCTCCAGATATAACATAAAGTGTTATTATATAATGCACTTTATCAAATTTTTATTGTCACATACATTCATAAATATTTTTGTTTTTATAATTTATTAATTTCCAAAAATGTGTGAAATGTATTTAGGCTAATTTTTTTTTTTTTTTTGGGTTATATAATTTGCGAGTGTTTAATTATTTATTTTGGTTAATTTTATAGGTATATGTACATGTGATTTTTATTTATTTATTTGTCACCATCACCACCATTGTGGTCAAAAAACTTTTTTCGACCGCGAACACCACGTAGATGTATTTGATGCAATTTCCAAGGCGAGACTAAACAAAACGAGAATTATTATTTTTATTTTGAGTTGTCTCTTATAAGTTATAATGGAAGAGGACAGTATTCATTGGTGGTTACATGCGTGTGTTCCCAAATGATGATAACGTTGTGCGGCGTGAAATGTTTGTTAGTATTTGGGTGAGCTCAGATGCCAATGTATGTGGCGGAGAACGCATGAGTGAACCGCTACAAACACTTTAGGGGATGTTTAATACATGGCTAGAATAAAAGCAATCTTGATTATACAAGTCATAACGTAAAAAAACGAAGCTTTTATAAGGGAATTAGAAACGAGGAAAAATCAAACTTTCCATAGTAAAAACACATAAAACATATGGAAAATCACTTTTTTTCTAAGACAAATTTGTAAATGAAAACGTTTACAAATTCTTAATTATCATTTCTGAAATATTTTCATAAATATTTGAATTTCAACATATATAAATCTCATTTAAGTAAATCGTTTTTATTTTCTTGTAATAATTGATTTATTTAAACCAAAATATTATAATTTTTAAAAAATCGTACTAAAAATTACCACCTAGGGAAATTTTAAGTTCCAAAAATTGTAGTAAAAGCAAAACAAATTCACAAAATATTAAGAACGTGTCATAATTTTTGTGATTAAATATATTTTTTCGTATTTTTTCTGTAGAAAATCGTAGACATCTAACGTAACACTAGTAAAACTAAAGATAAAATTTAGCAAATATTATTTTAATTCGTCAGAGCCAACTTTGATGTATTTTTCAAAATGGAAGTTCGAAAAATATAGTTTAGAAATAAATTAATTTTTAATATTTCTGCAGCTAATATTTACTTTATACCAATACACCCTCTTCTTGTATATTGCTGCTAAAGATAATGTAGAACACTTCTTATAAAACATTATGTAAACATTTTTGATTTTTTTCATATCGTATCTACCTCGCAAAAAGTTTTTGCCAGTATCGGAAAATGCACAATCAGGTCAATCAGTAGATTCAACCCCAATAAATCAACTCGAATGAATAATATAACTGTTCTAACCGTCGATTCTCAGAGTTTTGACATCTTTAAACGAATTACCAATAAATGACAAGGAATTAATCAATCTAGATGATGCAAAGTTTATTTCGGAATGCTAAGTGAAATTAAATATCGAAGTTTCACTGCCACAATCACATACTATATAATCACAAGGGACGAAATGCGTACCACACAGTAAACTACTTAAATCATTTAACCATAATTCAATTTAGGACAACTGCCGAAGCACAGCGTCAAAGTGACTTTAGTTCTGAATTGAACACTGAATTCAGTTCAGGAGAGTCAGATGCCTCAATAAATAGTTCATCAATAAGTGCAAGTGAAGCTAGCTATAGCCCAATGGAATCAGTTGATGAAAGTGAGAGTGGATCGAATACGAAACCAAAGAAAAATAAAAAAAAAACTAGCTCAACAAAAAACGTCGAATGCTAGGAAAATAATATCTCGGATTCCGTAAAAACACCAATGGAAAGTGGCAAAAAAATACAAATACAAGATGTACAAAAAGAATGTCGTCAAATAGGTCTAAAATGTACAGTTGGAACATGCAAAAAAATTTGCAAAATTATCCGATCATTGTGGAGCCGTATGGTAAATTGAAAGAGCTAAAATTTTCCGACATTTAAAAGCAACAACGAGCAACCAAACTAATTTACGACGCTGCTTTTTGCTTAGGTACAAATTAAATTTAAATGGTTCTTATGTAGAAATTTGCAAAAAGGTGTTTCTGTCCATTTTTTGGCATAAAACAAAGTTTTGTATCAAAATGTGTTCGTGATACGGCCTTGCAACACAAAATAGGAAAAAAGAGATCGGCTAGAACTTCAGATAGAAGCCATTAAATCAGTAATCTTTCGGAAGAAGCGTTCCAAATTCAAATTACGGAAAAAAAATCGTGCCCAAGCGGAAAACGAAAAGACTTAAACGATACACAATAGCTTAAACAATAGCAATGGCTGTACCTACCAGAACAGGAATTGAATAATTTCATATGCTCTATTAACCCTAGCCATGGAACATGGTACAACTATCATTCAAAAATATTTGATTAAAGGCCACACACACGTAGAATGTGACAGCGTCCATGCAAAGATAGAACAAAAACTCTGGAAGAAAACCGTTGAAATTCCAAATGACTATTATAACGTGACAATAGAATCGAGATTAAAAGGCCCTTTCCATATAAAGTTTTTGCACCAGAATTAAGTTTTTTTCAAGATTTGTTTGCATTTAAAATGTATCCATCCATCCGTCCAGGTCGGCAGAACGTCGTTACTCAGCTGGGCCAACTGCAATACAGCCCATGAGGTTTGATTGCATATAAAATTCAATTTGACGATGAACTAGAGGAACTTTCAATAAGGCCGAAACCTCAAGTTATTAAGAAAACATCGGAGTTTCCTAAATTATTTTTTAACTCGACGAAGCATATCTCACCGAAAAATTCATGGACTAGCAAAAGCATGAAGGTAAATATTCAACAGAATTATTGGACTTTTTTACGACAATCTACCTCATACAAAAAATTAATTTTTTAGACTGAAATTACGAAAATTTATTTAGATAAGTGCTGTGAAATATAATATTTTTTATTTTGTGATATTAATAATTTTATTTAATAAATAAAGAATTTGAAATTTACAAGTATCCGTAAATGCTGAGTTCTTCTACATTTTATATTGTATCAACCTTTTTTAAACTAAAAACTAAATTTTATGCAAAATTCAATTGTTTAATAGATCATAATTCTTTTTATTTAAATTAAGTAATTAATAATTAATTATAATGCCGCCCCCGGTGGCACAGTTGTTAGCATGCTTGCTTTAAGCTCCTGAGGTCCCGAGTTCGATTCCCGGCAGGTGATGAAAAAAATCAAGGCTGGTTAATGTAGGGATCAATGAATTAATCACTCATTATCCGTTGAAAAAAAAAAAATTATTACTAAACTTCACAATAAAGCGGCCAAACCCCTCGACGGGATGTAGCGCCACCGAAAAGAAAAAACAATTAATTAACGTTTCAAAAAAAAAAAAAACTAACTTGACCAAAATGTAGATAAACGGTAATGCACTTTTGCCATCTATAGCATGTTTTGGAACCTTAGCGCAAACAACAAAGCTGGGTTTTTTCGAAATTGTTTAGAAAAGTTCCAAAAACTCGCAAAAGAACTAAAACACAAACGTCAAGAAGACAAAAAATTTTCTAATATTTTTTTCAAAAAGTCACCACCATGGTGAGATTTATAAACCGCTATTCCTTACTACATGCTCGACGTAAGCCAAAACCGAGTACATAATTATATCAATTTTATAAGACAAAGACCACCGAAGTTGGTACAAAGTTCCCAATATTGAGAGGCAAACATGTAAAGTTTAAAGTTTCTGATAAAGAACTGAATTACGTCAAAGGGTAAATTATTGAATATGCAACGCAATATACTGACCAAAATAAAAATGGCGGTTTAGGCAACAGACGACTTTCTTTTATGAACAGGTAATTTTACAAAACTATTTTGATGAACGCATCATGTCTGTATAGCGAGGGATTGCTGAATCTCCTCTAGTAAAAAAAGCCATGCTATTCTAAAAGGATTAACTTTGCTAAATTTTAAAATCCGCCGGTTTACTGACAAATTAGAGTCTTTCGGTTTATAATTTGTTTCGCATATTAGTTGGAAATAAAGCGAAGAAAGTTAAAATAGCAAACAAAACAAATCGTCTTAAAAAATATTTTAAGACGGTTTGCTTTATCTGAAAGGAAAGCGGTTACATTCTATTGGTCTAGATTTCTATAATTTAAGCGACGAAATACTTAAATGAAGATTAATCGACTAGTTTAAAGAAACGCATCGTTTAGGGTCAAAATCATACTGATTTTTTTGTTGTTTGTTATAAAGCGAAAATATTTCTCTGTTTGTAGATAAATACAAGGTTCGAAGGGGAGTGTACCGAAATCTCGGTTTTTATTTATTTTTATTTTAAAATTAAATTCACCATTTTCCAGAATTTATAAAATCCGAGATTTTGACCAAACCCGGTTCGAAGAGTAACGGAATAACAGGAATACGGTAATGGTCAATTTATTTTTTACAGAATTAAACATGTAAGGTGCTATGCTAAACTAACAGGCTATATAAGATTTACACTTTTAAGTCGGAAAACAATGCCACAGTTTGAGGTTAGATCACAATTTAAGAATTAATTGGATTTATAAGGTTTTATTAGCGAATTCTTGTTATAAAACTAACTATGGCACGTTCTTGGGGTCACCGATTTAGTTAAGATTGTGTGTGTAAATAAAGTATTACCCCCATAGTTTACCGTGAAACCACTAAGTACTTAAGTATTGTCGAGAAACAGCGTGCCAAAGTTTATACCGTGTGTTTATTGGAAAATTTCACTACCGAATTATCTCGAAAACCAAGCGTTTCTGATAAATGTGTTTCATACAAAAGTTGTACGGTTTTGAGATGAAAGGAGAATAATATTATTTGATTTATATTTTAGGGTTATCTTGAACGTTATTTTTCGGTCCAACTAGTTTTTTGAATTGTTAACTATAAATTTTTAAGCAGCAATGTATTGTACCTGTACATCTTTTATTTGTAAGATACATTGAAAAACAAAGTTAACATTTTGTAGTAAAACGCTGGTTTGGTCAATGTTACCTTGGGAAAACAAAAGATGAGGTACGAATCGTTTCCGCCATTTTGCATACAATTCACTCAAAATAAACAAGATTTTTGTTTTGTCATCTGTTATGTACATAGCTTTTTATAGTAGATTTTTGAAATGGTTTTTGTAATGTTGATCTAGGTAAACAAATATAAAGTCTATTTTCAAATTCGATTCTTGCTTTTTTTTTTTTGATAAAAGGTATAAAGAATGTAAAGAAAGTTTAATTATATCTGGAATACCCAATAACACCGAACAACCAAAACAAATAGTCAATAATCTTCTCACACTATTGAAAATGGATAATTATGTAGACAGAGTAAAGGAAACTACACTGGTTGACACTTCTGTGGCACTATTCCGGTTTTCCCGGCGAATTGGGAATTGGAATTTTATTATTGTGATTTTTTTGGTGTATTTTGGTATTATTTTTTCCAGAGCGTACTACATATCGTCGCCTTAGAATTATTCTTGTCTATGTCCAATTTTTGGTGAATTTAAGTTAGAATGTAGGTAGGGTAAAACGACCATAAGCAATTCAAATTTTCCATCAAAATTTGGCTAACTTCAATCGTTTCTGAGATATTTTTTTTAAAATTTGTCTATTTCCACATTTGCACTGTTGTATTGTTTTATTTTGTCTATATCCTTGAGATTCGTTTTTTTTGTCAATCTCCATAGCAAAGCTGTATAAAAATTTTGGTTTAATTTTGTTAGATGTGGTTTTGCCTATATCCATTTGATTTTGTCTATATCCGCTAATTTTTTCTCCGGTTCTACTTTTGTGTCGATATATTCTTGAGTTTTTTGGTTTTTTTCTATCTTAATGATAACATTTTGTTTCGTATTTTCTATGGTTGTGTCCGTATCCGTACTGCTTTGGTTGTATCTAAATCACTCGATCGTTCCATGTTGTTCTCTTTCGTAAATATAACGGAAAGTTGTGTTTTACTTGATCGAGAAAGAGATAATTATATTCTTATTCTATAGTCATTTTTTTTATGAAAATCTACCGATTTTTTTAGTCGTTTAGTTAATTTGATTAAAATTGCTCTAGTAATTCGTTCAATGCAATTAACAATTTATTTTATAATTTGAAAATGGATTTAAAGTGAGTTTTATAGTGTCAATAGAAATTTTAAATGTGTTATAATTTTTAGCATTTTAATTCTTTTTCAATAATTTGTTACAGTAATTTAAATTATGTTGGTTTTGAGGAAGCTAGGGAATCGGTAAAAATAGATTTAAGTACCGTATTTTCTGACGATGGGTAAGTTTTTTTTATGTAAATAAAATTACATAGTCAATTATGTATGATGAAATATGAGCACTACTATTTTAATTTTTATTATTGTAGTGAAATTACAGATGAAATTGTTGTTGAAGTAATCGATCTTCAAGAAAATGCGACAATCCCAATTCAAGAAGCTGTTTTCAATGTAATGAACGAAGGTGATCGAAGCAACACTAGGAAAAAAATATGTAATACATCTCAATGGAAGCAAAATATTCGTAAAAGAAATAGGCAGAGTGGTATGTCCTATACAAATTCATCGGGAAAACCAGCAAAAGCTAGAGGCACAAAATTATCTGGCTGTCGGAACTCAAATACCTGTGTTCACAGATGTATGAATTTTATATCACAAGACGATCGTACCCAAATTAATAAAGAATTTTGGCGGTTGAATGATGATAAAAAAAAACCATTTCTATTCAAAGTTCGTAATAAAAACGAAAAAATCGAGAACCAGAACTGAAGCTCCTCAAAGCAGAAGAGTTAACAGTTTTCTATATTTTTTCGAAACTGAGCCAAACAAACGAATTCAAGTTTGCCAGAAATTTTTTGTCAACACTTTAAATATAAATAAGGGTCGCATATATTACTTTTTTAATCATAACAAAAACCCTGTTGTGCCTAAAACACCATTAAAAGGAAAGTTTAGGAAAAAATGTGTTTCAAATGAGGACATAGATTTAATTTGTCAACACATAAATGAATTTCCGGTAGTTGAGTCCCACTATTGCCGAAGTACAACTACGAGAAAATATTTGGATGCTTCTCTCAACATCAGCAAGATGTTCTACTTATTTAAAATTAAATATCCTGACAGCAGCATCAAAAAGTGGAAATACATAGATACGTTCAATAAAAAATTTAACTTGGGATTTCATCATCCTAAGAAAGATCTGTGCGACAAATGCGAGGTAATGCGGTTGGCATCGGCTGCATCCTTAGAGCAAACCAACGAGTATAAGGCACATATTCTAAATAAAAATCAAGCGAAGCTAGAACGAGACTCCGACATAATAAAATCTACCCAAAGTAAACTGGTTGACCTTTTCAGCTTTGATATGCAGAATGTCTTCCAACTGCCCAAAGCTAACAATTCCAATTTCTTTTATAGACGAAAATTTTGCGTTTATAATTTAACGGGAAAGGTTTATGGTGATAAAGAAGTTTTAAATGCAATTTGGTACGTATTAATATTATTGTGGTAAACACTTAATTCGAAATAGGTAACAACTTTTATATTTTTAGGTATGAATCTATTTGTGGCCGCGAAGGTACTCACATTGCCAATGCGCTTATAAAAATGTTGGAAAAATATATTAATTCACATCCGGAAGTACAAACCGTCATTTTGTGGTCAGATAGCTGTGTGCCGCAAAATAAGAATTGCATTATGACCTTGGCTCTACAGCAATTTTTAAATACAAGTTCATCGCCTGCCCTGAACTGGATTGAACAGAAATTTTCGGAGGCCGGCCACAGCAATATCCAAGATATTGACTCTGCGCATAGCGTCTTGGAAAGAAATTTTAAAAATAAATTTATATATTCCCCTGTGGGCCTGCTAAAAGAATTTGTCGAATTACCAGAGGGAAGACAAAAGTTCACGGCGATACAAATGAAATCTTCGGATTACAAGGATTACCATAACGCAGCCTATAAGTTGAACTACAGTCAAATACAATACACAAAGGCTAAACATATAATTTATGAGAAGGGGTCACCTTACATAAAGTATCGCTGTGGTTATGATAGCGATTTTATTTCTGTGAAAATATCACAGAAAAAATCAAAAAATGATACCGGTTTACCTACAATTCTGCCTCTTTCAACTAGCGGAAAAATCTCTTCACTTAAACTAAAAGATTTATCTGACATGCTTATCTACATGCCACCGGTGGATCAGGCGTTTTATAAGACTGTAATTGAAAGCCGGAATGGTCGTTCATCATCCAATGGCGGGCATGTTTCACATCCAGTTCAAAGTGAAGAACCAATAAAAAATAAAAGAGTCGGGACCAGAGCAAAGAAAAAAAATTAAGGCAATATTTAAATTTTCTCAGTTAATTTAATAATAATAAGATCATATTTTTTATGCAATGAATTGTGATGATTTTATGTTAGCTTAAATAAATGGATTTTATATTTTTTTTTTATAATATTTCAAATTTTGGGAAAAAGTAATTCCATTTTAACATTACTCCATACTAAACAATTCCCAACAAAATGTTTAGGGAAAAATAAACAAAAAAAAAATGCTATGAAATAGAGTTATTTGCTCCCAAAATTTGAAAAAATGCAAATCGCCATAGTACGCTTTGGAAAAAATAATACCAAAATACACCAAAAAAATCACAATAATAAAATTCCAATTCCCAATTTCCTGGGAAAACGGGAATAGTACCACTGGTAGAAAGAAGCACGTAAACGCAACTCCATCACAGTTTCTTAAAATAGTGTTTTCTGACCAGATATCTAAAATGGATGTTCTTAATAAGTGCACACAACGGAGAATATTATTTGCCAATGAAGTTGGATTTAATGTTGGGGACGATCACCATCTTTATGTTGGGGAGCAATTGACATCGAACAAGGCAAAACTTTTTCGTGATGTTCTTAAATATAAAAAATCCAACAATTACAAGTTTTTGTGGACGAAGAGAAGAATAACAAAATCTTGCCCAAAAAAGATGATCATTCGGACGTCATCACCATTAATAAAATTGCGGATTTGGGAAAACTGTGAACACAGAAGTAACACTTCACTTTACAGTAAGATAAAGGAGTCTTTTTGGTTACTTTTAGGTAAAGAACAATTTATTAATTTTTTATTATTATTTTTGTTTCTTATAATTTATTTTATTATTTTGTTTTTTCAATTATTTATACATATCTTGTTAACATGTTATGTACAGCTGTTTTGTTATTGGAATTATGCAAATGTCAATATGGCTTTGGATATAAATTTGACCGATGAGGTATGGAAAAATAGTAATAGAATGATTGTGTAGACTTCTGCAGTTTATTGTATAATAATTTTCCTTTCTGATGTTGAATTTTTGTTATATAGTCGCAGATGTTGTAATTCTAACTGAGACTTGGCTTCGTTCTTTTAATCTTTTGATAAACAATTTTACAATTTAGCTGGTTACAAATCTTTTCATTCGATTAGATCTGATGGATACGGAGGATGTAGTATTTTCGTGAACGAAAAATGAACACAATTTTGATTTATGAAGAAGAATACTTTAATTGTAATTTTGTTGAGGCCCATATTCGAGAGCTTAATATCAATATTTGTGCGGTATATCGTTCACAAAAATGTACCTAATGTTGAAATATTTTTACAAAAATTTGAATTGGTTTTATCAAAATATATATACTAAATGTATTTTCATTGGAGATATCAATCTTAACATGATGAACGTGGGCAGTGATATTTTGAGGTTTTACCTGTCATGGATAATATGTATTACTAAATAAAGCTGAACAATAATGTCCAACAAGAGTTAGTAATATAGTGAAAACTGTCATAGATCAGATTGCTACTGATTTTAGGAACATAGCGTATGAATTTTGTTTAGAGGACTTCTATTCAAAAATTTAGAAAACCTTGGATGGCTGATGACATACACAGATACATCAGGGCTAAGGGCAAAAATTTCATAAATTATGGAAAAAACATGTGAGTTCTGAGTATTGTTCGGGCAAATTTAAGTTTTACAGTAGATTATGCAAAAACAAAAAATTCGGCTATACGACAGTATTTTGATAAATCGAAGGTGCTTTGGAAAAATTTTAGCAAATTTATATTGAACAGGCAACCTCGTAATAAAATTATTGAGTTGATAGTAAATGGCAATATCGTGAGAAACGATATGGAAATTGCCAAAATCTACAGTAAATATTTCATCAACAGCATGTCTGATTTATTTGTCAATATGCAATTCCCAAATACAACATGTTTTGATTATATTCATTACAGTAAATATAACGCAACCCTTTTCTCTAGAAGATGTATCTACTGAGGAGATCTAAACAATAATAAAACATTTGAAAATTAGTGCAGCTAATAGATTTGATCGCAAATCGAATCGATTTCATTAATCGGCTAATAAACAAATTAGCTCAACTTATAAACGAGAATATGCGTAAACTTACTTTTCCCGAGTGTCTAAAATTCATCAAAGTGTGTCCAATTTATAAAAGAGGTTATATGTAATACAGTGTTGCCCAACTATAGACCAATCTCTATCTCAAATTCGTTGACAAAAATTGTTGAACACGTTATCAACTTGCCGCTACAGAATTTCTTAGATATTAATAATGTAATAGCACCATACCAGTTTGGTTTTACCAAGAATTCTAACACAACAGTATCGTGCCTCCATCTTACGAATTGCTTAAGTTTAGAAATCAAAAAAAGGAACTTTATATTTGTTTTATTCTCTGACCTAAGTAAAGCGTTTGATTCTATAAATCATAAAATTTTATTAACGAAATCCAAAGTAATTTAGAAACAGTCAGTTTAGGAGTCCCACAAGGTTCCATACTGGGCCCAACTCTGTTTAAAATATTTATGATTTGCTGATGAAAGGCTTTTGCGGAAATGTACAAGTGTATGCAGTTGCCATAATATACATGTGTTGCCATAATATACAAAAATCAGGATTTACAGAATTTATTGACTGACTCTTAGGCAGATCTAAATTTGTTAGATGATTGACTTAAAATAAATTTAATGCTGCTAACTGTCAAAGAAATTATTTTTGAAAATAGAACGTTAGATGAAAGCATATTACCAAAGCCTTCTAGAAGTATAGAGCCATAATCATTATGACGTATTTTTTAGAAGCTTTTTGAGTGGTATAACTGTTTACTGATTTTCATAGGAATCCCTAGTAAAAATGGTGTTTTTTAGCTTCATTTTTTCATTGAAAAAAGCAAAAATGTTACAAAATGTTTATATTTACAAAAGTGTTCTACATATCTTTAGCAGCAATATACAAGAAGGGTATATTGGTATTAAGTAAATATTAATTGCAGAAATATTAAAATTAAATTATTTCTAAAATATATCTTTAGAACTTTCATTTTGAAAAATACATCAAAGTTGGCTCTGACGAATTAAAATAATACTTGCTAAATTTATCTTTAGTTTTACTAGTGTACGTTAGATGTCTATAAATGTTGGCAGAGAAATACGAAAAAAAATTATTTAATCACATAATTATGACATGTTCTTAATATTTTGTGAATTTGTGTTGCTTTTCCTACAATTTTTGAATTCAAATTTCCCAGGTGGCAATTTTTGGTACAATTTTTCAAAATGTTTACTGCCATCACTGCCATCTATGTTTATTGACTTAATGCACACGATTTGTGGTAAGCGTTTCTTTTTTAATTTGACCAGAATGCTGTTGCGATGAACTTTTTTTTTAAATTTTGGTTTAAATAAATCAATTATTACAAGAAAATGAAAACGATTTACTTAAAGGAGATTTATATATGTTGAAATTCAAACATTTATGCAAAATATTTCAGAAATCATAATTAAGAATTTGCAACGTTTTCATTTACAAATTTGTCTTAGGAAAAAAGGTGATTTCCCATATGTTTTATGTGTTGTACCAAAGCAACCTTGATTATACAAGCCATAATCTAAAAAACGAAGCTTTTATAAGGGAATTAGAAACGACGAAAAAACCAAAATTTCCATAGTAAAACACATAAAACATATGGGAAATCACTTTTTTTCCTAAGACAAATTTGTAAATGAAAACGTTGCAAATTCTTAATTATGTTTTGTGAAATATTTTCATAAATGTTTGAATTTCAACATATATGAATATCGTTTAAGTAAATCGTTTTCATTTTCTTGTAATAATTGATTTATTTAAACCAAAATATAAAAAAAGTTCATAACAACAGCTTTTTGGTCAAATTAAAAAGAAAAGCTTACTACAAATCGTGTGCATTAAGCCAATATACATAGATGGCAGTGGGCAGTAAACATTTTGAAAAACCGTACCAAAAATCGCCACCTGAGGAAATTTAAGTTCAAAAATTGTAGGAAAAGCAAAACAAATTCACAAAATATTTAAGAACGTGTCGTAATTTTATGATTAAACAATCTTTTTCGTATTTTTGTGTATAAATCTGAGACATCTAACGTACACTAGTAAAACTAAAGATAAATTTAGCAAGTATTATTTTAATTCGTCAGAGCCAACTTTGATGTATTTTTCAAAATGAAAGTTCGCAAAATATATTTTAGAAATAATTTAATTTTAATATTTCTGCAATTAATATTGACTTAATTCCAATAAATCCTTCCTGTATATTGTTGCTAAAGATATGTGGAACACTTTTGTGTAAAAATTTTGTAACATTTTTGCTTTTTTCAATGAAAAACTTGAAGCTAAAAAACACCATTTTTACTATGGATTCCTATGGAAATTAGTGAAAAGTTATACCACTAAAAAAGCTTCTCAAAAATACGTCATAATGATTATGGCTCTATATTCTAGAAGGCTCTGGTTGTACTATGGAAATTTTGGGTTTTTCCTCGTTTCTAATTCCCTTATAAAAGCTTCGTTTTTTAGATTATGGCATGTATAATCAAGGTTGCTTTGATATTACTCAATAATTTACTAACGTACAATGGAGAAAGAGTAGAACGTGTGAGTTCCTATACATATTTAGGCTTAGTTATTTTTATGTTGAAAAATAAACATCGAACAAAAAATATTTCAAATATAAGATGTTCAATGGTTTCCGTACACATTCCTGCATAAAAAATGTAGGTTTCTGTTCAAAAAACTAGTTTGACCTTAAAATAACCTTTGAAATAATCCCAAAATAGATACTAAATAATATTATCCTCCTTCACTTACAAAACCATATGACTCCTGTATGGAACACATTTTCCAGAAATGCTTTGTTTTCGAGATAATTCGGGTGGGAACTTTTCAAATTCATCAACTCAGAACACACGGCATTAACTTGGGAACACTTTTTCTCGACAATACTTGAGTATTACGCGCTACGATTTACAGAGTAAACTATGTATCTAAACTGTGTATGTTTATTTAAAATCTTATCTAATTTAGTGGTTCCAAGAGTCCGGCTCCTTGTAAGTTTCAGTTAGATTAACGATTAACCTAATAATATTAATTTTTGATTTTAGTTAAATAACCGTTGACTACTTTTCTATCTTAGTTTTATTTAAATAAATTCAATTAACTGATTTTTTTCTGTTTTTTATTAACCCATTACCGCCCGCCGTACTCGTTTGAGTACACCACGTTATAAAAATAATTAATATTTTGGTTTCGCGATTATTTGTCGTTGATTAAGGGGTCGTACCTTGAAATCGAAAAAAATATTTTCATTTAACCAACAATGATGGAATTGGAATTTCAAAACATCGGATGTTCAAAGTAAGCCCACTTATAAATAAGCATAGGAAACAGTTTTCCCATCAGTGGGTTTTTTTCACACGGATCTTTTAACTGGCGAATCCCAACGGAAAGCCAGTGTGAGATTCGGCTACAACAAATTGAATCATAAGCAGTTTGAGTGGATATTGTTACGCTTTCGACATTTATTGTAGAAAACCAGCAGACGAATCACGGTTAAGGACGCCTATTTTTCCGCGAAAATAAAGTTTTTCTTTAAAAGTTTTCCTTTATTTATGTTTTTACTTACTGTTATTATCAATTTATCACCCTGTGATTGCAATTTGAAAGTTTTTTACAGGTAAATCGCTTTGTTTTTGTCTAACTATCAATGCCTGGTTTGCATCTGGTTTAACCCTCATCCGACGGCATAATTTTACAACGTTAACCGACTCTCTGTATGTATTCCTTCCTTAAAGCATTCCTCCCTTTATGCATTTCTATATGATATAGACTAAAAATGTAGAAATCTTACGAAAGTTCCATACTCTATGGCTTATACAAAAAAAGTTACTGCATTTTAAAAATCGCGAAAAGGTACAAATGTACCTATGCCGCCTGACGAGGGTTAAGAAATTGGAAAATGATTAAAAATAAAATGTATAATTTCCGATCGTAATTACTGTGACTATTTAGTGGCCAAACTAGGTGTTGTACATATGTACCAAACATCCCAAGTTCACATCGCAACATCATTGTTCCAAGGTCGTGTTATGTCAAAGTTTTTTGATTTTACAAATCAACACATTTAGTTTAATCAAAAACTTTAGAAAGAATATAAAGACTTCCTATGTCATACAAATACAACAGATATCCGCAGCTGGGGTACAGAAATAGTATACAAAACGAAATAGTAAAACATAATATAAACTATTTCTGTACCCCCAGCTGCGGATATTTGGTTTGTATGACAGAGGAAGTCTTTATAATCTTTATATTGTTTTTGCTTTAATTCTGCAAAACAAAGATTAAAACGGGTGATAGGTGTATTCAATAACAACTAAATCATCATACTTGCAATTACTACCACGACAATGTGGGGTAAGCCAATGATTCTAGCATCTGCTTTAAATATTGTGTAATTACCAATATTGGGTATGCTGCAACTCCAAATAATGTGTAATTTGACAAATTTCAAAAATATCCATAATAAATAGGTTGAGTAGAATTTAACATTTATTCCAAAAAAACATTTTAATGATTTCATTGCAATCCAATGCGCTTATGTTTCTGTATCACCAATCAGTTATTTTTTTTTTTTAAACTTTATCCCTTGCAAAATTCATGCATAAATAAATTTTAATTTATGATTTGAAATGTTTTTTTCGTTTTTGGAAAATTTACATATTTTGAGTAATGTTCTGTTTGCAATGTGAATGTCTGGCTATGGTAGTTTCTAAATTGATGTATAAATACAAACGTATATAAATTATAACAGTTTTTGTATTTTATTGTTGTTATGTTTAGTTGCAAATTCAGTTTTTTGTTTGTTTTTAGAAATACCATGGTATAAAATGTAAATTTTTACGCTTATGTTTGAAAAAACAAAATGAAAATATGCGTTTTTTTATTCACCTCGTTACAATTTCTTTTTTTTATGTGTGTGGATATAGTCGTACAACGAAAACAAAAAAATCTCATTTTAACCACAGCCAGCGAGTGTAATAAATAATATCCGGTGTATATATGGTACATATGGACGTGGACTGTTAAAGTGGAAAATATTGGAAGTACTTAAATAAATTTAACACTCGAAATTTGTCGTTTTTGTATTTTATGTGGCTGTGCAAGTTTGGAATTTTTATTTTTATTAAGTGTTTATTAAAAGAATTATATGGCCGGTTTTGAGATGCGGTATATACCGTATACCAAAATTAATAGGGGTATTACAATAAAACGGCGATTTTTTTTAATCAAAAATGGTTTCGTTACATATAAAAGATTAGAACAGTAAACGGGGTTTTTATTTGGCTCATTGGAGTTTACTGCTTGAATCATGTTAGCGAAATTGTAAAGAACTATTTAATTCAGTTTATTTGATTTCGTCAAACATTTACTGGACAGCGCAATAATGATTTTTGACGAAGTTTGTATGCTCTGAATCGCTCGAACATGTTTTCGTCCAGAATACCATTAGATGGTGAGTATTTTTTCGTATTTGATATACATTTTGTAAATAAATAAATATTTTATTCAATATTTAACTACAATAAATCAAAAAAAAAAAAAAAAAAAGTAAAGTATTCAATTGTTTTTTATATGCTTGTTTAATTTTATTCTAATTGCACTTTTATAACATGACAGAAAGATCAATAAGGATGTCCGTTTAACCAACTATCTACAAAACTTGTACAGGAACATATCGAATTTGTTAATCCGAGATGAAGAAGAGGACATTATGGTGGTAAAAGCTATAACGTACCGCGGCCTAATTAGGCAGGACAACTCTCCAAAAAACTTCGAGTGGGATTTCACCGGCCTAAAACTACAAGAAGGCTTAGCTGATATTTTACTCTGATGGCGCAAACTCAAGTTCTTAATAGGTACCGGCGACATAGAAAACATATAACGATTTCACAAACTTGTAAAAGATTTATGTGAAAACACAATATGAGTTGAGTGCTGCTTTTTCACAAGATTTCACCGATTTACGGAAACTGAAATATGAGAAAATAAAATTGTTAGCCTTTTGAAGCAGCCGGAACAACAAAAAATAATAATTGACGTAAATATTTTTGAATAAATAGTACCAAGAATTCTGTCCGTTGTTCGCTCAGTTTTTATTACAACATCATGTTACTCTACTTGCAATTGCTGTTAATGTCAAAACCAAAAATAGTTCTATTTGTATTGCTATGGTATTTACCGCCCACCAAAGCACTTATTAAAAGAAAAAGGTTATCTCGAGTTCCTCAGTAAACTAGGTAAACGGTTTGTACTTGGAGGAGACCTTAATGCAAAAAAACGTCCGCTTGGGCTCTAATTATATTGCTCTTGCTCTTGTTATAACGGCAAACGGTTACATCCAAAAGCTTCTAAAATTTTCTCTTTAGAAACCCTGTTTGTTTTGTTAGCGAACTGATACACAATTAAAAATATCTACTGTTCTGGGATAAGGCCAACCAGGATATAACTTGGCTATTCCTTAAACGATTGTGATGGAATTCGACATGAGCCTTGGAAATTGGATTCTAAAACGATTTTTGGATCAAGATCCGGAATATGACCAACTAGTATGTATGGAATTTGACTATTTTTTAACCAGTTTTATTGAAATTTACCATGCGCGATAGAAATGGCATTCTTAAATGATTTTTCGATGAAGTTCTGGAATATGGCCAATTATGATGGAACTTGACTATTCTTGAACCAATTTTAGTGAAAATTGACATGTGTTGGAAACGGGAGATTCTACAATGATTTTTAGATTAAGTTCTGGAATATGTCCAGCTAGGATGAAACTGGGCTATTTTTTAACCGATTTTAGTGAAATTTGACATGCTATATAAAAATGTGGTTCTAAAATGATTTTTTGGTAAAGTTCTGGAATATGGCCAACTAGGATAGAGGTTGGCTACTTCTTATGATGCAATTCGAAATGTGCGTTGGAAATAGGGGGAGCGCCCCGAAATCTTGTATTACAAAATCTTGCAAGTACAAAATCTTGCAAGTACAAAATCTAGCATTTTTAAAAAATCATGCAAATCAAAATCTTGTCAACCAAAAATCTTGCAGTTACAAAATCTTGCCAGTACAAAATCTTGCAAATAAAATATCTTGCATTTAAAAAATTTTGCAGTTTTAGTAGGTCCTATCTGTACCTGTCTTTAGTATCTAACATACTTAATATGTATTGCGTATTCATAAAAGTTCAATATAATTAAAAAATATAAAATAAAAAAAATTGTGCAGATAGCGATTCGGATAACTATGCGTCAAGAAATACGGCTAATATTAGAATTAGAATGGAAATATCCATTTTTCAAAATATTTCAACAAAATATTCTGGATAAAGAAGATTTAATCTTCATTTTCCAGAATTTAAATTTTCGTTTCTGATTAATGAAGATTTAATATTAAAATTAAAATGGAAATCTCCATTTTCCAGAATATCTCAACATAATATTCTGGTTAAGAATATTTAATCCTGGAAATTTGATTTTTGATATCTCAAGCAAAATTCTATTGTATAATTATCATCATACACTAGAATTTTGTCAATGCGATTTGTTATGCAAGATTTTCTAATGGAAGATTTTGAAATGCAAGATTTTGTACTTGTAAGATTTTGTAATGCAAGATTTTGTAATGCAAGATTTTGTAATGAAACATTTTGTAATGCAAGATTAAGGGGCTAACCCGGAAATAGGATTTTAAAATGATTTTTAGATGAAAATCTGGAATTTGGCCAATTAATGGGAAACTTTCTAATTTGCGTGTTGGTAACCCATGTAACAATTTTGCTATAACTTAGCGATAAGAGCGATCTTAGAGCTATTATATTCAGCTGCATGCTCCAATTTTTACTCTAGGAGCGGTCTTAGAACTGTTACAAAGTTTATATAGAACGAAAGCAAAAAAAAATTATATTTTCATGAAAAGTTTAATTTTACGTTTTCCTATAACTTGGAAACCGCTGGATTTTGTGGCTCTACATTGTAAAAATTGGGCCAAATGTTATTAGCTAAAAATATTATTTAAACATGGCCGCTAAGTTACAAATTTTTTTTAAATCAAAAATGTATACCAATTATACATAACATATACAAATGTGTACCAATTTATAGCATTCTCTCTCTCTCTATCAATATTTTGTTGTTTTTTTATTTTATTTTATTTTTTTTTTAAATAGTGTGGATGTTAGCAGCCCAGAGCACTGCGACCATTGAGGCCTATTGTGCGTCCCTAGAGGTTCTTAGTTGAAATGTAGGTCTATGTCCTTGATAAACGCCGCATATTTTGTTGTACAGCTGGCGCTCTTAAAGATAATAATTTTATCCTTGTTCGTAGTTTGTGTATAGCGAGTAGCATTATAGTTATTATATAAAAATTTTCTGTAGTAGAGATATTTGCTGAATTAAATAGGAAATCGATTATTTATAACAGCAGTAGGTTCTATAAAATATTAAAAATTGCTAACAGACTTTTTGACCACTGTAGTAGAGCAAATTAGCGGTAATAATTTTCTTTTACTGCTTCTTCTACGTTATACGTACAAATGCGACATATTAAAATTAAGAAAAAACAAAAAGAAAGAAATGCTTTATAATGCAATAAACTAATTCTTCCTGCTCTAATAGGGTATAAATTATATAAGCCGTTCGCTATATATTAGCAAATTATATATTAGCAAGCCGTTAATTATATATTAGCAAACTGCAAGTTTGTTTATTACCGATGAGCACTAAAATGGAGTAAAGCTATGTTATTACAGCAAACGAATAAATAAGTAAAAACTATAAATGTGCTTTAATACAGCTCTTAAACAGGAAAAATTAGGCTTTCAGAAACATTTTATTCTATGACATGCTCTAAATTAGAAGGTGGTTTAGCTCTATTGTGATTATAAAGCTTACTAATAAAGCTAAATGCTCTACAAGCAAAAAGAGCTAAAACTAGAATTTAGAATTAGAGCAGCATACATTTTGCATAAAGCTAAAAATATAAAATATTTATCTTGTAGAGCCATTAGGCTAATTTTATCAGTTTTAGAACTATAATATAGCTTATTGTTGCTCGCAGCTTTACAAATTGTTACATGGGTTGGGAATTAATTCAGACTAAAAATTTCGCGGAATTTTGTTTCTATAAAATAAACAAATCTTTGTAAACGATCTGGTTCGTTCGATCTGGTCTCGATCGGGTTCGTTCTGGTTAAGTTGAGAAGCATTGTGTAACACATTGTTAGTAACGTAAAAGAATTTCCATTACAACGTAGACTTTTTCCATTACAACGTAACTTCCATAACTTCATCTTAAAATCATTTTAGATTCTCATTTTCAACGGACGTATCAAACTGCATCACAATCGGTTAAGGTATAGCAAAGTTCCATCCCAATTGGTAATTTTCCAGAACTTCAGCTAAAAATCATTATAGAATTTCATTACCACCACACATGTCGAATTGCATCATTGTCGATTAAGGAATACTCAAGTTCCATCCTATGTAGTTGGCCATATTTCAGTACATCACCGAAAATTCATTTTATAATCATATTTCCAACGCACATGTTGAATTGCATCACAATAAATAATGAATAGCGAAGTTTAATTATAATTGGCCATATTCCATAACTTCAACTAAAAATCATTTTAAAATCCCAATTCAATTATATATGCTGAATTTCGTCAAAATCGGAATGAAAATGCTTAAGTTACTTCCTAATTGACCATATTTTAGAACTTTATGTAAAAATCATTCAAGAATTTCATTTCCACCGTACCTACGTGCCTAATTTCAACAGAATCGGATAAGAAATGGCCTAGTTCCTTCCTAATTGGCAATATTCCAGAACTTCATCTAAAAATCATTTTTGAATCCCATTTGGGGGCAAAAAAATCGAAATTTTTTTACCGATGAGAAGCTGTTCATAACTGAGCAATGCTATATTCGTCAAAATGACCGTATTTGATCAAAAACACTTCCCGGAGAAGATTGAATTGTTGCCAGAGGCCAACACCATCAATTCGGCTGGATTTACTGCTGTGCGAAAGCTGCCGCTCAAATTCATCAATTATCGACGTTATGCAATGGCCACCATATTCTCCTGATTTAAATACTCTCGATTGCGATAATTTTACTAAACGTTCAAAGTTGTCATGCTCACACAGGCTATTTTGACAATTTTTAATTTTTCTATTAAATAAACGCATTATTTACAAATCTATAAAATTTTCAAATGATTTGGTTCACATACTTTAGAAATGTTTGAAATTTAATCAGTCTCCGTATTTTATTGTCACCCGGTATATAAATGATTTTAAAATAGAGAGACGATGAAAAAACGTTTACCTAATTTCTTTGTAGATAGAAGTCGGATTACACTTATCCCCACTATGAAGTGACACTAATTGAAAGTGTAATTAAAACTAAGTAACTATACCGTTTTCCCTCCCTTACCTCTAAGAATTTCCATTATATGTATATCTGAAAAAACTTACAAGCTAAGCGGAAACATACTTACCATCGCCGAATATAACATTTTTATACGCGCAAATACAATTTTACCGGAAAATTACGGAAAAATGTGATGTTGATGTATATGTTTGTTTGTGATTTTACAACTGTAAATGGTATTGGAATATATTTGTAATTATGCGCTAATTGTTTGTAATTTAATGCGACTTACCTTAATTATAAATTGACCATGAAAGCTGTAAGACCGCGGAAGTTGACTTATTGTTAGATTTTAGATTTAATGATAATGAATGACAATACAAGTAGTTTTTTAAATCAGACTGTCGTCGAGTAAAACATCGAGGAATTGACTGTCACTGAGTCGACCGTTGCCCAGTTGATTACACCGACTTGGTATCGTCGAGTTAATCATCAGCATCACCATTATAAATGAAATGAAAAATTCCTTGCCATGAATTAGGACTTTAAAAAAAATATCTACTAATTGATTGTTTTATAAAGGGTGGGCGAGTTTCACCATGTGAATAGTAAATAAACAATTAATGCGTTGAAATGATTTTGATTCCTTCATTGAATGCTTAAAACAAATTTTTAAATATTTTTTTCGGGCTCTTATTATTTACATACTTAATTACAGCTTTAACTTTCGATTTCCATTCGGAATCATCCTCAAAAGCGTTATGAAAAACTTATATCAAAATTGTTTCTTTTATACAAATTTAAATTTTGCAAAGCTACAATAATAAATTCAGACAATTTATTTGAAAATAAATTTATAACCCAATGCTTTTAATGTAAAAAGGTTGTACATTTAGAATCAAAATGAATTGTAAAAGTTTTTCATAACGCTTTTGAGAATAATTCCGAATAGGAATCGAAAGCTAAAGCTGTAAGTTTTTTAAAATAAAAAGAGCCCTAAACCAATATTTAAAAATTATTGGCTCAATAAAATTAAAATAATTATTAAACCATGCTTATTGGTCGATAACAATTAGGTGTCCAAATGTTCACCACGGCTTCGGCGGCACCATAAAAGTTAACACCCCACATATATGTAATATTGCATATTATGACACCATATCATTATAATCAGCTTAAGTATAATATTTTGTCGATTTGAATTTTTTTCTATGTATTCCTAGTTTGGATTTGATTGACTCATTTATAAAAATAAAGTACTAAACAAAAAGAAAATATGATTTATTATTTGCCATAGATCAACTTTTATAATTAAAAATTTATTTATTTTTCAGAGTTCCCCATATCAAAATACAAAAACATAAAAGCTTTCAAAAATTAACGCTGAAAAAACATGATTCATGGCATAAGTTATAAAATAATAATAATAATTTCTAATAAAAATCTTACAATATTTTACTTCCCTTTGTACTCGTATATAAAGAAATCTGTGTTGGTTTTATATAATAAATATATATACACTCGTATGTACTCGTTTACATTAAAATTTTTGATATAGTTAATTAGCTATTATGATTTTCATTTTTATTTTTTCGTCGACGCACATAAATTTAGTATAAAAGATGAAAATTCCGAAGAACGGAATAATAAAATCAAAAAAAAAGGTGAAAATGTTTACCGACTAAATTTGAACAGTAATAAGTGGTAGTACATAGATCCTTTTTAATCTCTACACAGTTTACGTAAGAAATAAAATGAGGAATGAAAATGAAACACACAATAAAAATTACAGATTTATAAACTTTTTTTTTTTGAATACGTCAACGAAATGGATTTTAATGCCAACACAAAATCATTATTCAAATTTTGTCAAGTACATATTAAAACAAAATGATGGGAATAAATTAATGTAATTCTCTTTTCTTTTCTTTTCTGTCTTAAACCTAATTCCAAGTTTATTATGTATATAAGTTTGTATGTAGTACATAGTAAAATTTAAAGTAATATAAAAATTACTACACATAGTAAAGTTATACTGCTGTAAATCTATTATACGACCATAAGCATTCTTATTTTATTTTTATCTTCAAGAAAATTAATACTGGGAAGAATACCATACCCAATAAAGGATATAAATTACATACATACGAGGCTTCTGTGGTCGGGGAGTATACTTAAGTATCATAAAAATTTACCACACTATAATGCGACACCATATTATTTGAAAATATGTATAATGTTAAATTATTCGGCCATGAGTTCTGCGGTTTGAACTTTAATTTTCTTAAAATTAAAAAAAAAACTCAAATTCGAGCAAATTTTATTAAATTAAACCTAAAAGACGAATTCGGCATCTGGTATTTTAAATTATTCGATTTCGTTCTTAAAAATGTTAGAAACTTTGTTTTGGATCAATCTGAAATTTTGGGTTTTTTAGTTTATCGAAACGTTTTTTTTTTTTTAAATATACATTTAAATAATTGCATGTTACACCTACTGCAGTCATCACAGCAAATAACAGTAATATTATCAATTTTAATGAAATACAAATAGAAATGACTAAAGCGAATATCGTTTTTCTAAAGAAACGTAAATACTATTAGATTACACCGAAGTTCGTACATAAGATGCAACAGCAAGAACCAGAGAGCAGTAGAGACTGTACACAACGCAAATCTGGTGTGGTTGAGTTTGGAAATAAAACAACTCTGGTATACTGAAAATTAAATCGTAATGAATTAACGTTATATGAACTGCATTTAAAAATCACAAGGCGTTTTAATAATTTGGAACATGAGTTCTACACAAAACGAGAGAAAATTTTGTATCACAAACTTAAAATTAAAAACAATCGAAACCAATCGAAAACTTCGTACAAAATTTGTTATCCAAGCCATTAACTATGGAACAAATCGGTTTCGTAATAATGGATTAAAATTTGCCAATAATAGATATTGTGACAGACATAGAATCTGGAATTAAATCAGCACCAACTGATGTCCGGAATTTAATTAAGATTGGACATGCCAAATCTGATCAGAAAGGAAAGTTAATAACAACAAAATTCCGATGAAAGAAAAATCCTGAAACAACTACGGGACGACAAGGACATTGTTTTCACGAAAGCGGTCAAAAACAACGCTATAATAATAATGGACTGAATGGATTACGATAATGGTGGATATTTGCAATGTAAAAAGTCACCCCTAAATAATGTGCAAGCAAGAATTAGCTGCAACCAAGTATACCTCAAGAATTTTTAACGACAAAAGCATCCCATATCGCTTCAAAGTAAGCAATCCGCAGGTACTTATACTATATGCATTACCTAAGACACATAAACCTGGGAGTCAAATGAGACCAATAGCATCAAATATTTATTAATGCACCCACTAAAAAAATCGCAAAATGGCTGTTGAGCAAATTTAGAAAAATCCCATCACTGCTGGTTTTGATGTTAAAATTCGATCGAATTAACGAAAAATCTCAGCCAGTTAAACTAACTAGAAAAGAAATTTTAATAATATCTATTGACGTAGTGTCACTTTACCCAAGTATTTTAAAGGATCTAGCATTAATATATCTCGAAGGTTGGCTCTTCAAACAAAAAGTCAAAGTTGACATTTACTTACGATTAACAAAAATTTGCATTGACCAGAATTTTGTGGAATTTAGGGAAAAGTTTTACTCACAATATCAAGGTGTTGCTGGATGGGAAATTCTATCTCGACTTTTGTGGCAAATTTGTTTATCTGCTATTTTAAGAAGGAACTGAGTATGTCAAAAATGTTTGCTAAATAATATTTAAATGTATGTAGAATTATAATTTTTATGAATAATCGATATACCAAGTTCCATAATTTTCAAATTTCACTCGGTCAAGCACCAGGCGGGCTATTATGAAATTTTTCGATTTCGAATTTTTGCGATATCGGAAAATTTCGATCCGCCGCGGATTTACCCTATTATGAAATTTGGTATATCGATTTAAAAGTAAAAAGAGCAGCGAATGCGAAATAAAAGTTCTTTATTAGCTAAAGATTTAATATTTAATGATGCAGATTATTGAAGAACGTCGCAGAACGTGTTGCAGATTATTGAAGAATTATTGAACGTCGAGATTATTGAAGTTTATTCGCTGTTACAGATTGGCTAGTAGTTAGGTATTACAGATTTACCGGTAATTTCGGACTTTTACAAGATTCGAGTATTTTAGAACTATTTGAGATTGTCGATATGAGAATGTTTTTATGTAGTTAGAGTGTGGTTGATGGCGCCTACTCTACAAAATTTTCAAATTTAAAACCAGTAGTAAATTTTTAATATCCGCTTTCTCCTTTTTCTATTATTAAAGATTGATAAACGCCGCTTTGGAATTTTGTGAGAAACAGCATTTTTGGCTACCCCAAATTCAGTGATTTAAAGGCACCGATGATTATTTGATCCAATGAAATATTCATGTGACTTTTAGCCTCAGGTAATAAGTTATTGGTTTTAGAAATTTATTCTGCACCGAAGGAGCAAGTTTCGGTGCCGATTGACAGGTAATCAAAAAGAAGTTTAGTATCTAAAATAACGACATGTTTGAGTTTCGACATTTTTTAAATTATGCTAACCTCGGGAGTGAGCGCTTACTTTACAAATGTCGTACTTTCGCTTCTTTAAAAGATTTGCAAGCACCAGCAATTTAGATGGAAGTTTAAGGAAAATAACAGGTAATTGTTGTTTTATTATTCTTTTAAAAAATATCCAATAAATTAACATATAGGTTTCATTAGTTTATTATAGAAGGCATAAAATTACTACAGATAAAGCTGTAGTGTTTTGGGTAGGAGGATACCGAATTTGAATTTCGATAGGGGATTTTACATTATCTGGTCAAGATGGGTTATGGCGATGACAATGTTTTGGAGCCACGAACTATGGCGTTGTAAAATTTGATTTGTACCAGAAAAAATCTTTCGTAAATAATTTAATTAGTAATCGTGGCCCATCATGACAGCTTTAGAATACCACCACAGTATCCATTGCTTGTCATGGGATTAAACGGTTGGATCACTACAACCGTAAAATCCATGACTGTTAAAAATGTCAACAAACAAAAAAATTGATACTACCAAAACCATACCGAATCCCAGCTAATATACCCGGATTAAAGATTTAGGTTCGGCACGTGTAACATGCGGCCATTACAAAGCATAATCACAAACATGGAAAGTATCGGGTAGAACTCAATGCGCTCAAGAAACTTGATGACCTGTGGAGATCATGTGTAATGAGCCTGTACGTTGCTTTGCCATAGAGATGCCCTCGGCAATCTTGGTGTGGTATTCTTCTTGGGCCACAGGTAAAAAGGCTGTCTTGGATTTCAAAGCAGTCGATAATCGATCGTGAAAGCATAAAATTAGCCATCCACCCGATAATCTGCAGATGCTGAAGTGAGCCAACCCGATAATGGCTCATTTTACAATAATTTGGATCATCACATTTGATGGGATCTGTATCTGAGATCGACGTCAGAACGATGATTTTTAATTATAATGTTAGAGCTGATAAAAATCAGACTCTTATGTGAAAACACAGATCCTTACAGTGATGATAGTGAATAGTGATGAGAGAATGATGTACTTTGCGGTCGTGCAACCGGTTAAAGAAATGACAAGGTAATGATGTGTGTGGCGCACCATAAAAGTGTTTTTGGTTTACTAAGGTTTGGTTTGTTCTTACTACTGCAAATTTTGATCCAAAAACATTTTTGATCAAAATGTGTGTATGGTTTGCGTGTGAAATGTGATTTTATCCGGATAGCTTGTTTTCATAGAATGCAGCTAATATCACACGGAAAAAATAAACTGGTCCTCAGCTAAGAAAACGGACTTTTAATTCAAGAAAATGTACTTTTGCATAATTAAAAAGCTAATTTTCTTATTTCTTTCGAGTTTTTCTTCATGTAAGAATTGGGTTTCTTGAAATGAAGAAAACCTCGAAAGAAATAAGAAAATTAGCTTTTAAATCAAGCAAAAGTACATTTTCTTGAATTAAAAGTTCGTTTTCTTAGCTGAGGACCAGTCTATTTTTTTCCGAGCATAATGGTGGTTTGAGCTTGCCGATATTTCGGAGTTTTACCACATTATACTACCCCATGTCATCTTGATGCGTGCATTATACCTTGAATAAGTGTTGTAATCTGTTGGAAACTTTTTAAATTATATTTTTTAAACAATTATTGTGTTAAATTTTTAACTTGCGTTTTGGTTCAGGTGAGTTCAAGTTAATTCGATTAAAATTTGATTGTATCAGTTATTATTTACACAACTTAACTTTTTTTTAACTATCTAGCTGCTACTTCTCTTTCCATCTGTAAAGCGCTTTACCGGTATTGCTTGGTAGGTCTTATTCTTATGTACATTATTCTTATGTACATTACAGTATCGAGCACATAAATGTACTCAGCAAGAATTGAAACAAAATTCAATAAACAAAATATAGCGGTAAACAATTTAAGCCTTTTGTCTTAACATCTGTTGTAGCAATTGCATTTGAATAAATTACATTAGTTTTAGGTCGATTTTCAAAGTGGTAGGCTGATAAGTTACAAAACACGTTTAAATGATATGGCATAGAAGAATTTTTAGTTCTCCATCATTAAAAATGCATTTATCTAAGGCCTCCAACTGTATTTTCCAAGACGATTCTGCGCCATGTCATCGTGCCAAATCGGTTAGTAACTATTTTTTTTTAACAGAGCGGTCTACCGCAAACAAATTCACAAGTAAAACTTCCGGGAATAATTTGTATTTTCAGTAGTTAAAGGAATTTTTAGAAAAAATGGGTGTTATTGCCATGGATTGGCCCGGTAATAGCCCAGATCTGACCTCTATAGAAAATTTGTGGTGCATAATGAAAATCAGAATTGCTGACAGGAAACCTTCCTCTAAATTACAGCTAGAGAAGCTGTTGGAAAAAACTTGGTATGAAGACATTTCGCTGACTTTAATACAAAATTTAGTGAATTCAATGACACACCGTATTAAGGCTGTCATTAAAAATAAAGGAGGAATTACTAAATATTAATCTTTTAATTTTTTAATTCGGAATTGGATGACTACTTAAAATTAATTAATTTTTTAAGACTGCAGTATAAAACTTATACAGAATAAATATTTTTTTCTAAACTACAGATGCATCACAAATTAAGAAATTTTGTATTTTATTTTATATTTTTTTTAACTTATGACTTCGAATTCAAAAAATGCTACTGTAATGCTAGAATTAAGTAGCTTAATTAAATAAAAAATAATATTGGTCAAAAAAATTGCTTTACTACCTTAAAGGTTGGAAAAATATAAAAAATTCACTTGAGTACATTTCTGTGCTCGCTACAGTATTTAATTGAATACAAGCCAACTAAATATGGGTAATAAATATGGGTATAATAACAATGGGTCAATATTAGGACCAAATATCTACTTTAATCTAGAGTTTCAGCCTAAAGCGGCTTTTTCTTGGGTCAAACGACCAGCCGCTTAAACTACTCATATGTGTGATATTAATAAAAACATTCAAAATGCAATTAAAAAAAATGACAAGCGGGTTTGTTTCATTTCATATCAATATCGACTTCCAACTATGCAGTAGAACTCGTCCCTAAGTAGAAATTAGGTTGAACCCGAACCTTCCACTTAAATTTGATTAAATCCTGGTCGTTATCCCAAAAAAATCCCAAAAATCAAGTTTTATGTGACAAATTTTTGAGAGGTTATTGACAAATTTTAGAAATTCCAATATTCACAGAAATTTGAACTTTTTAAAAAAAAAATTTGTTTTTTTTTTATAATTATTCAATCACTAAAATAGGGAACTTATCAAAGCTGTTAGCATTGGAATCTTTGCTGTCATCATTGCGACAGAAAAATGTCACAATTGTTTTCAAAAATATTTACGTTTGTTTTTCACAAGCTGAAATTGAAAACTCCTCAAAGCCGCTTAACATTCTTCCTCTGTGCGCAAGGGTAACAAGGAATTTCCTATCACGTCCTAATACGTATACGTATGTTCTATTTCTTTTTATTAAATTTGTCCTTTCAGATACCTATGCCATATTATACCATAGGATTTAGGAGATCTATGTTGCTTAAAACGTATTAAGATGTCTATATAATATTTAATTAGTCTTTGGTAGCATCCTTTTTGCTGTTTGTTGAAGTTAATAAAAAATTACTTGTGTCTTTCCTTTTAATAGGCATAATTTACGCGTGCCTTCTATAATGAAGCACCATTGGAGATATATTGTTAATATGCTATGGACCAGCATTGGCCTCTATAACCGTTTCAATAATAATAATAATCCACAAACAACTACTTACAACCATAACTAAACGTACAATTGTACATAATATCTTATCTTAAATTATATTATGTACATTGGTTTGGTTTCCTTTGTAGGTTGTGGGTATGTGTGACTATGTATATAATATATGTACAGATGTGTGTAAAAATAATACATAAAAAAGAATAAATATGGGAAAATTCAATTTTACTCTTGTATGCTTTTCTATATAGCTACTCATATATTTTCTTTTCTTGGAAAAAACAATTTTTTTTTTAAAAAAGTGAAATGTATTTAACACTTCTAATATCTAATTTATTTAGTTTGGGGGTTTAAGGCTTTACATTTATTTAATTAGTAGATTTATATAATTGGGTTTGTTGCTTAATTATTTAGGGTCGGTTATTTTTTGGAATGTACACTTAGAAATATTGTGCAGGTTTCGAGAATTCCGTACTCGGAATAACCTAATAGGGAAAACATACATATGTATATAGAGTTGACATATTTTACAAACACCCATATAAACAAACAAATATTGATTTTTATTGCTTCGCAAAAAAAATTTGTGACATCATTGTGACATCAGGATCAAAAAATCTTTAAGAATATGGACGAAGAAAGTAAAATGACGCGCACTAATATAAATCAAACAAAGAAAAATTATTCTGATTTGCCGATTTTTCTCTTTATTGGTTTAATATAATATGTAATAGTTTCAAAATTAATGTATGTCCACCCACGGGAAAGGTTGATAATTTTAATAAATTATTTGAATACCGCAGTAGTTGACTTTTTTCAATAATGGTATATTTGTTATATACCAAGGTTTATATGGCACAAGGTTACAACAGTAGTTTTCAACCGTGCTTTATATACTATTGTTTCCACTACTTGCACCTTAAACCCTTTTATTTAAGGAGAGTTTTTTGGAAAAAAGTATTTTTTTTGATAGTAAAAATATTTAGTTTTTTAAAAAATTCAGAAAAATCAATTAACCTATTAATTTCTAAAAAAATTTGTCTTTAGTTTTTACTTGCGAGAAAAACGAAACGAATATATAGACATCTGCGAAAAATCATTATTCACTGTAGTCAATCATAAAAAAATGCGCGGTGGGCTGCGCATCGTCTACACGGCCGTACGTGTTTTGCGTGATAACGTTTATAAGATGTTTTGATTAAATATTTTAATTTAATACAAATTATCTGCCACAGTTTCTTTACGCACAAACTGATATCAGAACTGGTCCGGTCAGATGAGGTCTCTACAGTGCTCTCGACCATTGTAAATGGCTATTTTGTAGATTTTAATTTTAATTAAAATTTATGTGAAGATTAAATATTTTAATTTCCAATAAATTATCCGCCACAGATTCTTTATGCAAAAATTGACACTAGAATGGCTCCAAACAGATGAGGCGTTCCTTTACAGTGCGTTCCTTTACAGTGCTCACAAGCTTTTTAAATCGCCATATTATAGATTTTAATTTTAATTAAAATTTATGTGGGAATTAATTATTTTAATTTACAATAAATTATCTGCCACAGTTTCTCTACGCACTTGACACCAGAATTGCTCCGATCAGATTTGTCGTTCTCTCGATATAACAGTTATTTTGTAATTTGTAATTTGAATTAAAAAAAAGGCTTGCCTCGCCGCCTGATGACATCATTGCGATAATATTATGCGTGAGGCATAAACCCTAAGGACCAACCTAAGAAATCATATTTAAATTAAAGGTAATGTGCGTAAGCACTAAAAAAGTTAACTAAAGTTGATGTAAAATTGCCCACGACCAAGGGTAAAATTTCGTGTCAATTTTCTGAACATGCGGTGTAAGACGTTATTTATCACGTCTAAACTATTTTCAACTTCTATTTAGTAATAAGTTTATTAGGTATGCTGAAATTTATTAATTAATGTTTCCATAGTAGAATATTATGTAGCGGTTCACCCAATGCACCATTACAATTCATCCGGCGAAAACACAAGCTCGCCGCACATTGGGTGCCACCTGTACCAGCACATTGGCCACTATGGCACATGACATACATCGACAAATCGCTTGACCGGCTTGTCCAAAACCAAACTAAACGAGGCACACAACACAAAATAAAATAAAACTAATTAGTCTGCTCTCGAATTTCAATACGACGACACGCTGCCCACATCGCGCAGTGGTAATAATAAAATGGTGTTAAAAATATTAAAATCAATGTTTATAAAATTATTTAAATTAAAACCCATTTTATTAATTATAATAAAATAAATTAAGTTCTAAATTTGATTAAATTTATTTGTGTACGCTAAAAGTACATCATGTCATTATTAGGATTTAAAAATTGACAAGCAATTATATTGGCTTGCGAAGCGAAACGCAGCGTAGCCGAGCAAGTGCAAATATTGCGAGTCAAACAATAGTATATTGTATAACAAGTAGAGAAAACGAGTCATTGCAATACGAAAGTGAAATTTGCAGCCTGAGCGATAGCGAGGGCTGCACTCACTTGAGTATTGCAATGACTCATTTTCAAACGAGTTACACACGCTATTTCTTCTACGATAGAAAAAAAAATTATTCGCAACCAAAAATGAAATTGAAATGTTTGGATTTTCATAAATCGTGGGGCAATATTAAAAAATCGTTGTGTAATGAATATTTCCACACGATTTTAGTAGACGACGCAAAGGCTCCTTTTCTCCTATAATTTAAATTAAAAAATCATCATCGAAAGCATAGGTTAGTTACTGCACTATCGTAGAAAATAGTAAAGGGTGGGCCAAATAAATTTATTTTTTTAAAAATGCAATAAAACAAAAAGTTCTCAATATTTTTTCAAATTTATTTTTTCATTGTAAAGAACAATCCTTCCGATTAATTATGGTATACTATTTCATTCATATGACTGCCTCGGCTGGCCTTGACGTACTCCCATACGGTCGGTCCAATTTTTGAGCACTTTTTCGATGGTATGCGGCAATATGTCTTCAATGGCATTTCCATCTTGGCGGCTATGTAAACAAGCAGAATTATCGCATTTGGGGCAGGGAGAACCCGCACGTGATCGTAGAGAAGCCGATGCATCCTCGACGAGTGACTGTTTGCTGCGGATTTTGGTCCGGTGGTATCATTGGGCCATTTTTCTTTGAAAATGAGCAAGGAGCCGCCGTTAAACTAGCAACGATTAACGCTCTCAAGGACAATATTCGCATTGCCATTCGAAAATTACCATCGAAAATGTGCTCAAAAATTGGACCGACCGTATGGGGTTCGTAAAGGCCAGCCGAGGCAGTCATATGAATGAAATAGTATTCCATAATTAATCGGAAGGATTGTTCTTTACAATGAAAAAATAAATTTGAAAAAATATTGAGAACTTTTTGTTGTATTGCATTTTTAAAAGAATAAATTTATTTGGCCCACCCTATATATTGTATAACAAGTGAAGAAAACGAATCATTGCAATACGAAAGTGAAATTTGCAGCCTGAGCGATAGCGAGGATTGAAATATAAAAAAAAATGGAATATTTCTGAATGTTTCTCGATTATTTGTCGTTCGATTAAGAGAATCGGCCTTGAAATCAAAAATAATATTTTCATTTGACCAACAATGTGATGAAATTGGAATTTCAAAAGATCGGATGTTCAAAGTAAAACCGCTTATCAATATGCTGAGGAAACAGTTTTGCCAGTAAGCTTTTTGGTAAGCCAATGTGAGGGACGGGTTTCGAGGTAGGCAGTTCGAGTAGATATTGTTACGCTTTCCACATTTATTGTGGAAAATCGGCAGACGAATCAGGGTTAAGGACGCTCATATTTTCGCGAAAATAAATAGTGTTTCTTTGAAATTTTTGTTTTACTTATGTTCTTTACTTATTTTCACCCAGTGATCGCAGTTTGAAAGGTATTTTACAGGTAGTTATTTTTTGGGCATTAATGGGTAAATAGAGAAAATTCTATTTAATGACTTTATCAGATATCCACATCTAAAACCAATCTGTGGTAAGAAAATTAACACGTCTCTATTTAACAATCGAAATTAATTAGACAGAGCCTAACAGAAAAAAATTAAATCAATGAGGGATTTTCCCAAAATCGATTTTAGTTCATTTGTCCCCACGCTTGGGCAGCGCTGACTACACTTTTTTTTTTTTACATGCAAAAATAAGTAAAATCATGTTTACAAATACAAGTTTCCTGTCTAAATTAGTGGATGTTCCCGTACTTTTTTTTTATGATTAATAAAGATGAGTATGTTGCGATTAATAATAAATATCAAATTTTAAAATTAATTTAGTCGAAATTAATAATTTAATGAAACATTCAAACACATGTTTGACCATATAAAACTACATACGAATTTTTTTAGCCGCCAGTCAGTAGGCGTTAGAATTCTATTTGGGAAAATCCCTAATACAATGAGGGCGAAGAAAACAAAAAATCTAAACAATCTAGCATGCTTCGCAAATTGAAAATAACTATAGAAAGATATTCAAATTCAAATTTGAATGGGGGCAATGAGAGGGATGATTATTTACATATTATGTTTATTACATATATTACAAAAACAATAATATTGTAAATTTCAAAAATACCTTATTTTTCATGACGATTTTCACTAAGAGCAACACATTTTCAATCAAGACTCGATTTTTCAATGAAATAAAATTAAATGTGTTATAAACATTTTTGTATAAAAACGAAACAAAAGCTCACATTTCTAATAATAATAATACAATAATTTAATCCAAATTCCAATCCAACTCGTTTAGAGCAAGACGTAAATATTATAAAATAAAATGTTTGAAGTTGTTTTGTGTTTGCTTTGAAATATTCATGCGTAAAAAAGGAAAAAAGAGACAGAAATGTATGTTTTATTTTATAATATATACGTCCTGGTCTAAACGGATTGGGTTAGAATTTGGTTAAATATATTGTACTGAAGTTTAGTATGTAAATTAGGTTCATACAAGATCCACAGCTGTCTATTATTATCTGTGCGAAAACTGTAAATGAAAACAATCGCTTCCTCATATACAGTGACTCACAGCTTATTTGATCCAGTTGCATTTCAATAACAAAATTGTAAATATCTCGCGATTTATTATTTTGTTTGAGAAAAATTAAATGTAATATGAATATACATTTTGGAGGGCATTCAAATCTGGCGATTGTACTGGGGGTTCTATGATATTTGGACAATTCCAAATGAGCCAGGCCTGCACATTCCCCAATGAAGTGCAGCTGGATCAAATAAGCTGTGAGTCACTGCAGTTTCATAGTAAAGAAAAAATTGTATGTACCTTATTTTAACCTTAGGCTGTTTCCGAAACGAATACTTATTTGTGGAATCAAACTTGTTGTGTTGTGTTTTGTGTATGAAAATTTGTCTAAGGTAGTGTGATATATACAAAATGAAAATTTGCTTTTGGAAAAAATACACAAATGTATTCCTTCAGATTTTTAATATTTAATTCAAATATCTATTTAGGTCAACAAAATTCATTAGACACATTATTATTGAGTACTTACTAAATATGCCTAAGTGAAAGCGAATTGGTTTATTATAATGCGAAGAGCAATATGTTTTATTCAAAAAATTACCACAACAATATTTTGTACTGTTTTTCATACTTACATATTTAAGATGGCGTCAAATAAGTCAATAAGTATCAAATAAGTATCGATTTCGAAAACAGCCTTAGCCGTGCCCGAATACCGTGATAAATATTAATTTGTGACATTTACTTGTGAAATTTTCCCCTTCGCAGACATTTTTTATTTTTACTGTCCGAATTGAATAATAATTTTTACGTGTTAATTTCCCCGCCTATTTTTTAAATAAAATCAAATGGAAAATAATACGCCTGTACTTGCATATGTTAACGATTTATCAAGAGTTGACAAGAACCAATTTCAGATTTTATTTACCCAATTAAATTGTGACCTTATTTTATGTACTGCTACTATCGACGAGAAAATTAATATAATTATAACTATTATTATTTGTTTTCCTGGGCCCAGATCCGGGGCTATAATAACCTTATAAAATATAAAACCTTTTACCGTGCTATAATAACCTTAAAAAATTGAATGTAATTAATATAAGAGAAGCCAAACGAATATACTATTTTGGAAATTTAAAATCATTTTCAAAAACTTGGAATTCTTTAAAGCTCCTTGGTATTCAAGGGAACAATAAGTCGAACAATGCTTCCAGATTTTCTGTTGATTCAATAAATACATTTTAACCAAGCCAGTTAAACAATTCATTTTTCTATTGCCTGCGATAATAAATTCTATTTACATTATAAATCAACTCAACAATTTTCATTTCACTGTATTGCTTCAGATCAAATTGCTTTAGCCATAAATTACATTAGATCTAACTCATTGAAAAATGATTTTGGAATATTTTTTAAAATATTTCACACCCATAATTAATTTTTCAAATGCATCCTCAACATTTCCCACTTTGTGGAAAATAGCTTCGGTTTTACTAATTCCTAAGAAAACAGACGTTTCATCTTTGGAAAATCTGAAACGAAATCCGTAAGATTTTGCTAACAGAATTATGAGATTAGAGGTTTGGTGCGTTTTGAGTAGCTGGCTCACGGTGTTGGCGTCGGGTTTTCCAAACATAATCTCATGCTTGAATAACCGCATGATTGAAACAGAGAAAAAGAGAAGAGAAATTAACGTTACCTCTGCCAGGTCCTTAGCAACTGAAGAAATAATAAACCAGGCATGATCGACTGGAGCGCCCGCTTCAATCGCCGGTAATCCGGTCATGTCTACCATCAGAAGTAGGGTTTGTCAAGCCGGTTAACAGAAACAGAAAAACAGCTGTTTTTTTTCGAAAAATCAAGAACAGAAAACAACGGTTTTTTCTTTTCTGCTTTTTAGGGAAATTTGATTTGTTTGTGAAATTATTCGGTATTTCCCCGAAAAGAAGTTCAGGTATCAAAAAATATTTATTATTTTATAAGGTTCTGCCTCTTTTTGTATTTTTGCTTTGTAAGGTCAAAAACAAAAAAAATTTAACGATTTAGCCTGTTTTGGTTTCTACTAATTACATTCGTAGCGTAAAAAAATAATTTCCGAAGATATTATACAATATTAGCATTAAAAGGTAAGTAATAATTGTTTTAAATATTAAATAATCTTAAATATTCTAAATTATTTTTATTAATTGTAGGTTAACCATGTCTTTAGTATGGAATTATGCAACAAAACGAAAGAATCCTGTCACACAAGAAATTGATGCAATTTGTGGTCGTTGCAATAATACTATTAAGTGCTCAGGAGGTTCAACAACAACTTTGAAAAGTCACTTGTAAAGTAAACTTGGCATTGATTGCAGCGCAGCTCCAAGTAAAGAAACTGAAAAGCAAGCTATTGAAGAAAAGAAAGCTAAGATTATACCGGATTTTTTTAATCGTAAAAGTCTTAAGGAAATCATCTTAGATATGGCAACAGATGGCATTTCAATCAGAGCGATTACTAGAAATAAGTACATTCAGGACTCAATCAAAAGAGACGGATTTACACTGCCGCAAAACGAAACCCGGGTAATGAAGTTCTCATTTGGAAGAATTTGGCATAAATTATGTACAGGGCATAGAGTTGGTTCTACGCAGGATGGTGCAGCAATTAATTACGAGTTTATGAAAATTATGAAGGTGATTGACCAGTATTGCCTCAATCATGCTATCCATTTGGGTGTCTGCGATCCATTGTACACAAATAATAGTGTTTTGCAATAAGTTGTTGAAGTGAATTCCATTGATTCAGATGAAAGTGATAATTTGGAAGTGATTCAAGAAGAAAATCTTGATCATATCGATTTCGAAATATTACAAAATGCACGCAATGTAGTGAAGTTCGTTAGAAATTCTACAATCCGAAATCAAATTTTCCAGTCTAAAGTAATCGCTGAAGTTGGCAATGAAATCGAATTTCATTTGGATGTGAAACACCGCTGGAATTCTATTCCGGTTATGATTGCCCCAAAAAAGACAAAACGCTGTCTCTTCGAAGCTTTCTCTGAACTTAATTCACTGAATATTATCAACCGACTTGACTTTGACGCTTTGTTTATGCTGCAAAATGCCATGGAACCAATCAAGCTTGCCGTTGAAACATTAAGTCGTGAAGACTCTACATTATTAACTGCCGAAACTGTCCATCCAATTTAAATAGCAGTATTAGTTTGGAGTTGTACGAAAACATAAAAAACCGCACACATGAAAGATGGAACATCGATGTTATGAATCTACTAAGCTGTTTAAAAGACCCTTCAAATATTTCATCTAAAAATACAATCTCTTTCGCAGGAAATTTAGCATCACGTCTGTTTGGTGTTCACGAAGTTGATGTTTCAAAGAATGAAGAAAATTTTGAAGTCCAAACTAGTCAACCGACAACTGCTAATATTTCGCTGAAAGATGAGCTGAATTTTTTTGCTGCAAAAAGAAAGCTTATTACAATTAACTGCAGCAACAGGAAATTTCAAATCGCTGAAACAAGAATTCATCTTGTTCAAAAATACGGAAAAGAGAACTGCACATTTGCAAAAATTATTCGTTATATAGTTTGTACAAACTATTGTACTAAAATTCGTTTACGCTTGTCTGACACTGGTATTTTTATAATTTTATTACAAAAAAAAAGTAGCTTGTACGAGTATGATACAAAATAAATTAGTAAAAATAATAATTAGTAAAATAATGAATTAGTAAATAAAAATGAATAAATATTACAAGAATTTTGTTGAATTTTGAAAATATATTGTGTTTAAAATTATTTAAGAAAATTTCAGAAAAATTTAGGGACTTGTCAGTCGAAAAAAAAAACAACAGGCAACAGCTGTTTTTTTAAAATACTTGTTTTTGACAAACCCTAATCAGAACCCCCTTATCATCAGGCCGCCTACCGGAACTGCTGTTACGGTCGCAGCGGCTACCGACGCCGATAAAAGATGGAAGGACGTTTTGCAGGCAGACCTAACTGCGACCATATATTGGGCCACCTCCCAGTACAATCTGTCCTGGAGGAACGAACGGCCCAATCAGAAGATAAATGGAAGGAACGACTCCTCACTCGATTATCACAAAAATGTATTCACTCACACATCGTGAGCAAACATTACAAGGCTAAACAAAACAACGTGTTGGCATCCATACATTACCAAATGAGGTGACCGTATTAAAAAAACCGTGATTTCAAAAAATGTAATTGAGCTTTTCATTGTATTTTATAATCAAGAAAAAAAAACGAAAATGAAATCGGAAATATTGAAAATTAGGTAAGCTACCAAAAATTTGAAGATAAAAAAAAGCCTAATATAAAATAAGATAATCTGTAAATCTTGAATAACGGAAAAAAATGGGTACTTGTTTTTCTAATTCACCAGAATTATTTTTGGCGTTATTTTCAGGTAAGGAGCATATATTTTGAAAATGTTTGAATGTAGGATTGTGTATCTATAGTTTTTATAGGAGGGGAAGCCAATTTTCCCCGGAAAATTACCTCATTTTTCGGGAAAATTTTCGCTTTTTATATTTTTTATTTTTCAAAATTTGATAAAACGTAAATTTTTGATGTTTTTTGACGTTAGAATTGTGTATTAATTAATAATAATTGCTTCGTCAATCTTGCAGACACAGATCAAAGTGTTTTTTTCGCTCTTATCGCTTCTTCTGATAGTACCACAAATGTTAAAAACAGCAACTTTTGTAAATATAACAAAACTACCGCCCCCCAAACCTCCGCTTTTCCTGAATTCTTCCTGTTTCAAATTGTATTTGTAATTTTAGACTAATTAAAAAAAAAAATTGAAAAAATTGCAAAATTTGAATGGAAAAATTGGAAAATTTTCCCGGAAAAATTACTTGTACAATCGGAAAACTGTGGAGATACAATCCTAATATCAAAATTTTTATAAAAATTGCACATTTTGACGTCTTTTGATGACCGAAATAATTCGTACCAAAAAAACAAGTACATACCAAAAAATGGATGCAAACTGATTTGGGTGGTGGTACATGTGGTACCCCATACGAAAGCTGACACCAAAAGTTATATAATAAAACAATATAATTATAAAAAACGAAAGATGAGAAGACAAAAAAAACGTGACAATCAACTTTGGCTCACACAAAAAAATTTGAATCAGATAAAACGGTAAACTATTTTGTGACAAGACAAGCACCCAAAGAAAATTAAATTTTAAATGTATATTAAGAAACTACTCTAAATAACAATTTACCAAAAAAAAAGAATTTCGTTTTTCTTTTATAAATTGACAGTACCTTTGAAGATTGGCCCGATCTCCTCAGCAACTCAGCGCCGACGCAGCATCCCTTCCAAGCACGAACCCCGACCCGCTAGATTGGCAGGTCTGTTGCCACAAAATCAGTGATTTACGCACCACTGCACAAATCACGTTAAACTGCTGGTAATCAACACTTAACAAACATAGATTTACGTCATTTATTCCAGAAACTTTTGTCTGGGTTTGCAATTTATAGCCGTAATAAAGAGTTGTGGGTGTTTTTATTTTATTTCTTATATATTTTTTTCCTTCTTAAATACTAGAAATGGTTTTGTTTTATTTCATCACAAAATACACTAACTTTGTTTATGTCACTATCAATACAAAGGAAAAACAATGTCTGACATCTAATGATTTGGAATAATGTAACTAACAAATTTTTAATTTTATAAAAAAAAAATCTCTTTATTTATCAGTTTATCACCATCAAACATTAATCACAAGTCATCCGGCATTAATACAATTTTATCAAAAAAAATTAATGTATCTATTGGCCACACGACACTCAATTGTAATTTTTTTTTTATATTTTTTTAATTATTTTTATAATTTTATTTAATTTACAATAAAAAGAAACCACTTTATAATTCACGTTACATAAGATTTGTACCCGCTCGCTCTTACAATCTAATTCAAACTTGACTCTCACACTCACTGACCATTTTAATCTTCAAACACTCGCGTTTATAAAAAACCATAAAAAAACGCGGAGCGATACCAAAAAAAAAAAAACAAAAAAAAAATCCAAACCGAATTCTTTTTAAATTCGTTCGGCATCACACACACACGAACACCCAAATCAATCTACAAGGTACAAGCTACAACCAAAAAACCGTTTAACATGAAAATGTTCTAGAAGGTTTTTTTCCTATTTCATATAAGAGAAAAAACCGTAAACATTAATGCGCACGCGCAGCCGATCTATACATACAATTAGTTAATTTTTGTTGCGTATCTACTTTCCTGTTTCCTATTCACAGAAAAATATAAAAATATGTTTACAACAAAAACAAATCAAAAAATATCAAATGAATAAGAACATATACTATGCGATTCATTAGTATTTGTGATGATAAAATTTAAGGTAACGTTTATGTTTGTTGTAATATAAAAGCAAGGAAAATTATTTTTTTGGATTTTCTTTTTGTCTTATTTAATTCAATTATAAATAACGTTTTAATTGATATAAATTTCATAAATAAATTCATAACTGTAATGCAAATAAATTCAATTAAACTTGATTCAATAGTATTTGTGATTCATATTTTTGATTCATTAGTATTTGTGATATATAAAAAAATTTAAAAATAATTTAAACAATTATAAGGCCTATTTTATTTGCCAAATTCAAAATTGGTATTCATTTCGGAATCGCGTCCCTGCTAAAAAATACTACTGGATTTTTGAAAACCAAGTACACAGTGGGTATTCACGAATACCAAAATGGTATTGGATACAAGCAATTTTTTTGCAAATGGTCAAATAAAATAGGCCTATTTTATTGGTATAGGGCTCTTTATTTTTATTTTTATTTATTAGTACTTGAGCTTTCAATCCCACTTCGGGATCATTTTCAAAAGCATAATAGGCCTATTTTATTTGCCAAATTCAAAACTGGTATTCGTTTCGGAATCGCGTCCTTGCTAAAAAATACTATTGGATTTTTGAAAACCAAGTACACAGCGGGTATTCACGAATACCAAAATGGTATTGGATACAAGCAATTTTTTTGCAAATGGTCAAATAAAATGCGCCTAATGAAAAATTATTTCCAAAATAGGTTCCTTTTATATAAAAATTTTACATAAAACAATCAAACATTTGTTACAAAAACCAATTTTTCATGGAAACGCACAGCCTAGACAATTTTTCGAAAAATAATTTTCTTTTCCTGGCTAAAGCGTTTTTCATGTAGAAAGGTTGTACAATTGAATAAAAATGAAATGAGGTGAGACAAAAAACTTATATAAATAAATCATACGAGTTGCCAATATAAGCATAATCTTCTACAATGTTAATCGAATTTTTACTTGATTTAATATGTAACATTTCCAAAATCGATCTTTTCCTAAAATTGGTTTGTTTATCGAGAATTTTGACGTTATCTAAATTGATTAAATGATTGGAATTTTTCAGATGCCGTGTAAGTGCACTAATATTTGAATTTAGATCTTTGTTGGTGTCATATCGGTGTTGATAAATTCTTTTTTCCAAAAATTGTTTTGTCTGTCCAGTATACGTGGCGTTGCAACTACAACGGACTTGGTAAACCACATTTGATTGTTTTCTTAAAGGTACCTTGTCTTTAATTTTGGAAAAAATATTTCCATTTAGGCTTGTAGCTGCACATCCCACCATTTTGAAATTATAATTGTTGAACAAACGTTTTATTTTATCATAAAGATTTTTTATATAAGGAATAGCCAAAAAGTTTGTGATTTCATTTTGTGGTCTAGATATAGTATTTCTCTGAAAATTTCTTGTTTTCCAAATTACCTTTTTTATTAATTTTTCGGGATATTGGTTGAGCACTAAAGTGTCTTTTAGAATTTTTAAATTTTGTTTGTGAAATTTTGTATCGGAAAGCTTTATAATTTTTTGGGTTAAAATTTGTATAGTGTTAATTTTGTAAGTGGTGGGAAGCCAAGAATGAAAATTTATATATCGGCCTGACCAGGTATCTTTAACCGAAATCAAAGTTTCTTTTGTTATATAAATCAAGAATATGGATATCGAATCACGAAGAACATGAAATCATTCATGAATGAAAACTGTCATCTGGCCAAGCAGATAAACAAACAACATTTCTTGTTAAAGTGCCGAAAAGAAAAAGTTTTTTCAAAAACCCGGAAATTAAAAAACATTTTTAACATTAATAACGAAGTCTTCCAACGGTTGGAAAATAAATTTATTTTCGGAGTGATCAACGAAGAAATTACAGCGACTATAAAAGACATTCAAGTCACAAAAACCAATCTGATGTCCCTTAGCCGTTTTCTTCAAGATGGTCTACCCAACAATATTTATGAAGAATTTCATCGCAGAGCAGTTTCAACATTCAATTACCATTTTGATAAAATTAAGGTAAGACAAACAACAAAATTTGATAAAATTATACGAGACAATTTAAATGAGTTAACGAATGGTTTATTTTGTACTAGTGATAAATGGCTAGTCAACATTTCCAACATCGACCTACCAACGCATGTACAATTAATTTTAAGTTTAGGAAATACATTTTGCCCACCTACCATTGGTACTGCGGTGCCTTTTTTCAAAATTACTTCAGACGTTAAAAGTGCCATTTTTAATTTAGAAGACAACGATCGTACTCACATTCGGAACAATTTTATAAATATTTTGACAAATTATAAAAACAGCACAAACATTCAAAATTTGACACCAAAAGAAAAAAGGATTATGACATACGTAAAACAAACGAAGACGTTTTTGAGAGACAATCCAGACATTTTAGTGACAAAAGCAGACAAAGGGAACATAACGGTTTTGACATTACGGACGGACTACATTGAAAAAATGTATGACTTACTCAACGACACCTCAACGTACGTACAAATTTTTAAAGACAGTTCTACACCGATACAGACAAAAATTAACACAGTAGTAAAGGAATGGGAGGAATTTGGCAACATAGATTTGGCTACAAAGAAAAAACTTACAAATTACACAGCAGTGATTCCAAAATTATATGGGTTACCAAAAATTCACAAACCCAATGTACCATACAGACCAATTATAAGTTCGATAAATAGCCCAACATATTCGTTATCATCATTTTTAGGAAATATTATTAAACCAAGTTTGGGAAAAACAAATTCATTCATTCTAAATTCTGAAGATTTCAAAAACAAAATTAATAACGTTACCATCCCACCAAATTCCACGTTAATCTCTTTAGATGTAAAATCCTTGTTTACGAATGTTGATACCCAAATTGTACGAAATATTATTAGTCAAAATTGGAGAAGTATAAAGCAAAATTCTAAATCTAAATTAACAAAAATTCAATTTTTTACTGCTTTAGACATTGTGTTGAACAATTCAGAATTTTCGTTTGATAGCAAAATTTATAAACAAACTTTTGGCTCACCTATGGGTTCTCCCATAAGTCCCATATTAGCAAATTTAGTAATGGAAAATTTAGAAATCTCAGTATTAAACTCTTTGGACTTTCAACCGTTATTCTACTTTAGATATGTGGACGACATAATTACTGCGGTACCGATAAATAAAATCGATTATTTTTTAGAAGCGTTTAACTCGGCAAATAATAGAATCAAATTCACTTTAGAAAAAGAAGTAGATAACAAAATTGCATTTTTGGACATTTTGTTAATTCACGAACCAAATGGCAAAATTTCTTGTGATTGGTATCATAAAGATACCTGGTCAGGCCGATATATAAATTTTCATTCTTGGCTTCCCACCACTTACAAAATTAACACTATACAAATTTTAACCCAAAAAATTATAAAGCTTTCCGATACAAAATTTCACAAACAAAATTTAAAAATTCTAAAAGACACTTTAGTGCTCAACCAATATCCCGAAAAATTAATAAAAAAGGTAATTTGGAAAACAAGAAATTTTCAGAGAAATACTATATCTAGACCACAAAATGAAATCACAAACTTTTTGGCTATTCCTTATATAAAAAATCTTTATGAGAAAATAAAACGTTTGTTCAACAATTATAATTTCAAAATTGTGGGATGTGCAGCTACAAAGCCTAAATGGAAATATTTTTTCCAAAATTAAAGACAAGGTACCTTTAAGAAAACAATCAAATGTGGTTTACCAAGTCCGTTGTAGTTGCAACACCACGTATACTGGACAGACAAAACAATTTTTGGAAAAAAGAATTTATCAACACCGATATGACACCAACAAAGATCTAAATTCAAATATTAGTGCACTTACACGGCATCTGAAAAATTCCAATCATTTAATCAATTTAGATAACGTCAAAATTCTCGATAAACAAACCAATTTTAGGAAAAGATCGATTTTGGAAATGTTACATATTAAATCAAGTAAAAATTCGATTAACATTGTAGAAGATTATGCTTATATTGGCAACTCGTATGATTTATTTATATAAGTTTTTTGTCTCACCTCATTTTATTTTTATTCAATTGTACAACCTTTCTACATGAAAAACGCTTTAGCCAGGAAAAGAAAATTATTTTTCGAAAAATTGTCTAGGCTGTGCGTTTCCATGAAAAATTGGTTTTTGTAACAAATGTTTGATTGTTTTATGTAAAATTTTTATATAAAAGGAACCTATTTTGGAAATAATTTTTCATTATGCTTTTGAAAATGATCCCGAAGTGCGATTGAAAGCTCAAGTACTAATAAATAAAAATAAAAATAAAGAGCCCTATATAACAATAAAATAATTGTTTAAATTAAAAGATTTGGCTCAATATAAATAAAAATAATTAAAAATAATTAGTAAATGAATTATTTTTAAAATTATTTTTACTAATTAAATAGTGATTAAGTCACTTATAATTTGTGAACCATTGGAACATTTTTATTACGTCTCCATTACGTCTCGGAAGTGACCAAAAATTTTGTTCATAAAATCGCAGGGAATCTTATCCCACACGGTTTTATAAGCACCCCATTAAAAATTTTTGGTCTTGCTAGATTGCGAGTATCCTCCGCTTTCATTTAAACCCTCGCAAGGACAAATAAAAACTTTGCCTTGGCCTAGGCAACTAAATATGTTCAATATTTTTATAAAATTTCGTGCCAAATTCTCCTTCTTGTGTATGGGAGCATTATTGCGCTGAAGAGCAAATTGAGGCTCGACTGTTTTTCAACAACTGGGAATACTGCCTCATTCATAAACCGGAATTGAACATTAACCTTGAAGTGTTGTAATTTATACAGCCACATACACTTTTATTTCTTCCGCAAGAGATGCTAACGGAAGAAGTAACCACCGTATTTGATATTCTCTGTAGTACCAACATTTTTTTTTCCCATATTTTCTAATTAACGACAAAACGCACTAATTTTGACATAACAAGGTTCTCCAGAATTCAATTGGCAATCCAATATAATTACGTTTACATTTTGTTTACCCACAGTAAAACATATTCTGGTTGGCTATGTGTTCTATAAGCTACAACTCTTCAAGGCCAATGTTCAATTTCGGTTTATTGAATGATGTAGCATTCTTATTTGTTGAAAAATTAGTCAGGACTAAATTTTCTCTTCAGCACAATAACGCTCCCATACACTAAAACTATCATTGCTTCGAAATTAAATAAAAATATGGAACATAAATGGTTGCTTAGACCAAGGCAGAGTTTTTATTTGTCCTTGCTGGGGTTTTAATGAAATCGGAAGGTATTCGCAATCTAGCATGACCAAAAATGTATAATGGGGTGCTCATAAAACCGTGTGGGATAAGATTCCCTGCAATTTTATGAACACAAATTTTGGTCACTTCCGAGACGTGATGGAGACGTAATAAAAATATTCCAATGGTTCACAAATTATTAGTGACTTAATCACTATTTAATTAGTAAAAAATAATTTTAAAAATAATTGATTTACTAAATATTTTTAAATTTTTCTGCATATCACAAATACTAATGAATCAAAAATATGAATCACAAATACTATTGAATCAAGCTTAATTGAATTTATTTGCATTACAGTTATGAATTTATTTAAACTCCGGGAGATCTTGCTTAAAGCTTGGTCGAACACTTCAATCAATCAGTCAATCAATTACAGTTATGACTTTATTTATGAAATTTATATCAAATAAAACGTTATTTATAATTGAATTAAATAAGACAAAAAGAAAATTCAAAAAAAATAATTTTCGTTGGTTTTATACAACAAACATAAACGTTACCTTAATTTTTCTCATCATAAATACTAATGAATCGCATAGTAGTTAAAATAATATCTCGTTGAAAATTCCTGTTCCTTCATTCTCGAGTAAAACAAGAACAAAAAATGAATTTGTTGTTGTATTTACTCGGGAATGAAAGAATAGGAATTTTCAGCGAGATATTATTTTGACTATACATAAGTATATTATGTATGAATATTCAGCATAGAAAAATACGGTACGACTACCACAAGCGCGTCCGTTATTTTACCTTATTTTGATTTTCGAAATGAGTTAACACTTTAACGTCCGCATATTTATTTTGCCGCCGCGCGTAAACATTCGGATATATTTTACGAATTGAAAAAATTTAACTTGTTAAAGAAAAAACAGAGTAAATTTTTACCAAAACAAAAACATACATATGTTTATTTATTTAGTTGTGTATTTACAAAAGCAATTAAAAAAGAATTTATGACGCATTCTCTTAATAAAGATATAGGCATAATAAGGGTATCGTGACACAATGCAAAAATGCATGGCCGGGCTGTTTAGCGACAGTAATACAACCATGCATTAATGCATGGCCGGACCGTTAGGTGTTAATATTACAAATGGTTACAACAAGCTAGGCTGTTGTAACAAATCTAAGACTTAAAGTACATATATTGTCCGTTTTATCAAAGGTTCTTGAGAAATTCCTTTTTGAGCAAAACACGAAGTAAATTGATTCAAATGAATTTCTAAGCAGTTATCAATCCGGTTTTCGAAAAAAAATTCAGTACACAAACAGCGCTAATAAACCTTACAGATAACACAAGTCGAGTCCTAGATAAAATCAATTCGTCTGTCGTACTAATTTCAATATACATATGTACATATTTTTCCCAAGGCATTTGATGTGATCAATCATAAACTTCTTAAATGATCGTAAGTAATACGTTAGTTCGAATGGAATGGTACCGCATCATGGTAAAGATAATGACGGTGTTCCTCAGGGTTCTTTATTGGGACCACTACTGTTCTCGTACTACATGCATTAATAATTGTTATTTTCATATTTATGCCAGTGATGTACATTTATCTGTGTGTTACTTTTGATCAAATTCAAAATATTGTTGATTCAGTTAATTTAGATGTACCATCTTCAGAAGGTTATACTATTTAACTAAATTTAAGCAAGCATCATTTAAATTCATTAATAACTTGACTTTATCCGGGCTCATATTTATTTTTAAATGTACTTAATTTTTACTATTCATTGTATTAATTCGATTTATTTGATTTTTAATAATTTAATTTATATTTTTCATTTTATTTATAGATTTTTAATATTAGTGTTTGTGCCTTTGGAAATAAGTTACCCTCCAAACATTGTAAGAACCTCTATTTTTTTAACTTTGTTCAAAGTGCATTATAGTGATAAGGCAAGACGAACTTTAAGCAAGTCGAGGTATTTGCGTACTTTATACTAAAATTGATTTTAGTCCCTTGTCAGCTTTCGATGATAAATATGTTGTCCAATCGCCCTGAAAATGTTTGCAGATCAGCCATGGAAAAGATTTTAACGATATTGTTTTTTTTTGTATTGGAATATCCAACACACTTAATATTCTGTTGGTTGTATTGAAATGGGACGATAATAAGTCATTGATTTTGCAGTTCTGTTAATTCTTTATTTGTTCCTGCACTGTTGAAAACATTGATTAAATTGTTTCCTATGAAAAAGCCCAGTAAATGTTCCTTCAAAGTTATAATAGTATTAAATGAACCTTATCTTTGAAATTTCTTTATTCGACATTCCATTCATTGATTTATTCAAGCAAATGATCTACACAATTTAGCAAGCTCTAATTGGTTGGACTGAACTAAATTAATTTGAAACCACATTAATGTTTATTTGTGATAAACATTTCTATATAATAAAAAAGAATGATCAATATGAATAGTTTCAAACCTTGCAGATTTTTTAGCCATTCCCAAATGCCAAATTTTTGTCTGAATCAGTCGAATGACTGATTCTATTCTATCTCCTTGGGCTTGTATGCAGATAGAAACGTTTCTTTTATATAATCAATTGAAATTTCGACGATTTAAGCTACAGTCGATCACAGAGACAACCACTATCTATTCGGTGAATGTCAATATCATCGGCACCAACGGAAGCAACTAATGACTAAGTGCATTTCCAGCTCCAGGGCCCAATGATTATAGGTACGGTATTTTGTTAATTGTTAATGATAAGCGCAGATTCAACCAATTTATAATATACCACGATAGATGAATATTACACATTTTTCGGCAAAGTGGAATGCGATTTTGAAACCATCAAAACCTCCGACATTTGTGAGGCCTATTTTTAATTTTTGGTGTGGTTACAAATTGTATTTCATAATTCATGCAACTCATTGATTCGTAACATGTAAACTAATTTTAAAACAACACAAGTACCTAAATGAGCATCTAAAAGTAATGTAGGTAAACCATATATAAATAACTTGACTACATGTTTTTAATTCAATAAAAGATTCAATAGAATCATATCGTTACAATATATTACAATTTAATTAAAATTTTATCGTTGATATCCCTTCAGTTTCATCTTCCATGTAAATACGTATAACATTCTTTATGTTTTATATACATTTATACAGTCTACATTTCTATACAATTTTTATTACATTACATGGTTATAATTTTAATTGTCTCCAACAAAAAAAAAAAAAATTAATCGTTTCGAATTCCTTAAATTTAATTTACAGAAAATTATAATAAATTTCATTCATTGTTACGCTCATATTACCAAAAAAAAAAAATCATTCAAGACAAAACAAAAACTCCTTTCAATTTCTCTACAACCACACAGTTAATAAATTAAATCTTATTTCTATATTACACAAGAATTTCCAACTGACTTTTTGTTTTGTTCAATATCGCCATAAAAATTATTTAGCCTATTTTGAATTGACTTAAATGTATCCAAATTTATTATTCTCTCCTTATGCTTTGAATTGAAAATAGACTTTGGATGTATGTTTGTTTTTGTACTCTGAACATAAAGCTGGTAGGAAATTTATGGACTGATGAATAAAATATAGAAAAATACAAAAAATGAATCTACGATTTTCATCAATTTCGAAGTTTTTTTTTTAAATGGGAATTGTCTTAATAAAAAATTTTCTGCTCGAATAAATTTTAACAAAAAAAAAATCACATATTTTAGTCAAATTGATTTTTTGTTCATATCTAAGTGATGAAATTTATTGGTAATTTTTATAGTTTAATACATAAATCCACTTTTGCTTGGCTAATTACAACTAGAACTATAAAGTTGGAAATATTGTGCTATAAATCTTCCGAATATATATGCCTTACGCATATGCCTTACGAATTGGTCACAAATATTCGACTTCAACGATAAAAAATTTATTTATGTTACTAAGAAAAGGGTGGTTCATGGAAAGGTAAAAAATTATTCAATAAATTTTTTTTAACAAAAATTTATGACAAATTCCATGGAAAATGAATATTTTGTATTGTTGGAAACCCTGTTATTGGGAAATATCCCGATTTATACGCTTTGACAATCAGAATACGCGGCAATTCCGAATACAGACTGATAAAGCTGCTGCTTTAAGCGAAATATTCGAACTTATGAACGAAAACTTTCGCAAATATTATACACCTTCTGAATGCGTTATAGTGGATGAACAATTATTTCCTTATCGAGGTATTTATCGAGGAATTCATTATTATATTATATAAATTCTTAAAAAAAATGTTTTTATGTAGGACGAACAAGATTCACCCAGTATATGCCGTCCAAACCGGCAAAATATGGAATCAAAGTATGGTGGGTTTGCGATGCTTCTAACTCTTACTCAATAACCAGGCAGATTTATAAGAGTAAGCAACCATCAGCCAGGGAAATCAAGAAGAACGGGTAGCAAAGGACATATGTGCCCGCTTCAAAGGGTCTTGGGGCTTATGAATAGTCGGGACATTAAAAAAATAAACCCTTTTTTTCCCAAAAGTAACGTTGCCATCCAGATCTCGGGAAATCTATTCGTCAATATTTAGATTCAGCGATGATAATATTAAACTTTGTTCGTATGGCCCCAAAAATATAAGAGTGTATTATTAATATCTACGCAACATTATACGGATTCAGTAATCGGAGACAAAAAAAACCGGAAATCATTCTTTATTATAATGGTAAAAAAGGTGGAATAGATAATATGGACAAACTGGTGACGCATTATTCAACCAAACGAAAGACGAAAAGAGATGGCCTGTAGCATTTTTTTACAATATAATTGGTGTAGCTTGCGTCGCGGCTTATAAAATCTACATAGGAAATAACCCGGCAAGATCAAACAAATCACACAATCGTCGAGAATTCTTGAAAGATCTGCTGTGCTTCATTTAGCTCTACTGCATGTGTCAGATCGATCAACCATACCAAATGTATATAGACATTTTAATTCACGCTCAGGGATAGAATGCATACTTGGCAAACCGCTCTATGGACCAACACCAAACCAGGAATTGACACTGTCCGAACAACGGGCCGAATACCTCAAGTTGGAAATGGTGCATTTGTTTGTCATCCGATCCCAAAAAACGACGAAATTCATGGAAATCAACAACACTTTGTGTTAATAGTTTTGAATTGTTATTTTTTGGAAATTTTTGCGAAATTGAATTTTTTATTTTGTATACATTTTATAATACCCAATTAAATTATTTATGTGTTAACTTTTGATTTTTTCTGTGATGAAATGTTGATTTAATCTTGTCAAATTTATACAAGATGATAATAAGCTAGACAATAAAATATTATACAAATAGTTTATTCAGTGTATTTTTTAATTAGCCATCCGGGTGGCCGGGTATAGACTACAAGGGTAATAATATTGGTTCAGCAATAATTTTTAGTTAACTTCTATATTCTATTCAAAGATCAATAAAAAAAAAAAAAAAAAAAAAAATGTTTATGAAATTCTTTTATTTGCGGGTGGAACATAATTACAAATACAATACCTAATGTATGAAGTGAGAATTATTCTCACTTCATACATTAGGTATGAGGCAAGAACGTACTGACCTATCGAATTATATCAGAGCCTTCTACAGTATAGAGCCATATTGATTATGACGTATTTTTTAAAAACTTTTCACTAATTTCCATAGGAATCCATAGTAAAAACGGTGTTTTTAGCTTCAAGTTTTTCAATAAAAACAGCAAAAATGTTACAAAATGTTTATACAAAAGTGTTCTACATATCTTAAGCAGCAATATACAAGATAGTAAATATTAATTGCAGAAATATTAAAATTAAATTATTTGTAAAATATATTTTTCGAACTTTCATTTTGAAAAATACATCAAAGTTGGCTCTGACAAATTAAAATAATACTTGCTAAATTTATCTTTAGTTTTACTAGTGTACGTTAGATGTCTATAATTGTTGGCAGAGAAATACGAAAAAAAATTATTTAACCAAACAATTATGACACGTTCTTACTTAATATTTTCTGAATTTGTTTTGCTTTTCCTACAATTTTTGAACTCAAATTTCTCCAGGTCGCAATTTTTGCTACGATTTTTCAAAATGTTTATTGTTTTGTTTTTCTGATATTATTTGTCAAACAAAATCCTCAAATTATGAACAGGTTCAAAATAGTTAAACTCAAACCTTACAAATATAAAATAATTATCAAACATAAAGCTCATTGAAAAAAAATTCTCTAAATTTGTCCTTAAAATATAGTCACCATTTGCTGCGTTTATACCACGGTTAAATTATCACTGCTAGAATTGTCAAAATTATTTAGCTTATGTTTATACCGCAAGTTGCTACAAATGTCAAAAAATAAAAATTGTTTTTTTTCTCCATTTTAGTTTGTTATTGTAAACTTGGCACACACAAAAATTAAACAATAATTATAAATATATTAGTTAAAAATAAAAATGTATCCCGAACTTTAATACCTACGACTGCCTATTTCCAATTTCTTTTGATCTGTGAATATAAACAAAACACAAAAATAACAATTTGGCATTTCTAGTAATATAGCAATGTTTATACCGCAGCTATGTAGCTCAGCTAACTACGTAGCAACGCTAAATTAGCGTTGCTATTTTAGCTAGCTGAACTATATATATGTCGCGTTTATACCATTGATATTCATATTAAAAATATTTATATTGATTGTGGATTATTTCACTATTTATAATTATATTAAATAAATAAATTATGTTTTTAATTGTATTTATTAATTTTATTTTTTAGATTCCTTATTGTGAAATTTGATTTGATTTTTTTTATCTTGCGATCAAGATCGATTTCGATATTAAAATATCATCGTCAGTTGGTAATTACTTTTTCTATACTACAAATATAACGGCTATTTTTTCTTCTTTATATACAGAAAAAACATTCATACTCCGTGTTTACGTTGATCAGAATTTTTGAAATAATACACTTTAGTTGAACAGCTTACATTGATTTACGAATTTTGTAGAATCAAATCGTATAACTTGTTGGTTGTGGTGTTAATTTTGGTATTCAATAAATATCTGTTGTTTTTGTTTTTGTAAATTTCGATTTCTTCCAAACGATCCATTGCATCCCCTTTTTTTAATCTAAACAATATTTCCATATTCGAATCCAAATTTATGTAGTTGTGTTGTGTTTCATTTATGTGCTGTGCGAAATTCGAATCGGTTCTGATCTTTCCTATACCTGTTATATGCTCTTTAAACCTTTGTTTAAACGATCTACCAGTTTGACCAATATAGAATGATGGGCAATCAGAACAAGTTAATTTATAAATACCGGTATCTAAAATTGTGTTGTCCTTAAGTTGAATTTTTTGTTCTAAAGAATTTCGGTTTTTGAACGCAATTTTATAGCCATAACTTTGGAATATTTTTTGTAAATGTTTACTGGAATTTTGATCATATTCTACGCTAGTAGAAATAATCCACAATCAATATAAATATTTTTAATATGAATATCAATTTGAATGAACCAATCCCATGTGTGTATAATTACTTAAATACGCTATACAAATTAAAATGCAACAAAATAAATTTACATTTCAATAAAACGTGTCGAAGAAAGAACGTAATACCTAATTATATTAAGGTCATAATCAACAATAAATCAAAAGCAGCTACCAAGACGAAAAGTAAAGCAGAAAAATTATGGCTTTCTAACGAAATAAAAGTTATATATACTAGAATTAATAGGCTAACCATAAAACTTTACTATTTACATTTACAAATGGCGAAAATCTTCCACTACCTAGAATATCTGGAAGTTTTGGAACAAGTCAACATAAAAGTGGAAAGGAAATTAATACCAAAAAGAATCAAAATAAATAAAAAATTGGTAACGCTAATACAAAATAAAATTAATAACACGCAAACCATTTCAAATCCAACAACGGCCGCACACGAATTTTATCATCGAATCGAAAACCATACCAGTATCCAATTTGACGACAAAGAAACGGAACTATTGAACAAAGGATTGAAATATAGTACAACTCCAAATAACGATAGGAAGAGCCAAAATAAACATCTAATGGATATCGAAAATGCCATCACCAAAACTAACATAGAACATCAGGCAGATATAAGGACGATGGTGGTGAACAAAATGCATAACACGAATCAATCTGTACGTAATGATAATAATGGTAACAACGAAAATAAAACGATACTCGGCTTAAAGAAGAAAATAACGGACAATAACGCCATAGTCACCAAAGCTGATAAGGGAAACACCATTGTGATTTTGAATACGGATACTTACAACAACAAGATAGAAGAATTCATAAGTAAAAACAACATACAGACACTTGATGAAGATCCTACTGAAAGATATAATAAAAGTATAAAAGACGTAATTACGAAATCCAAACACTTATTGAACAGCAGAGAGATACGATTGTCTAAGATGATTAAACCAACAGCACCAGTAATCCGAGGGATGCCAAAAATACACAAATCCGACATGCCTTTAAGACCAGTCGTGAATTTTACGTCGGCTCCGACGTACAAAATCGCGAAATTGGTAAACAAATGGATGTTTAGTAATATCAAAATCGATAACGACCACTCAGTAAAAAATAATATGGAACTGGTGAATAAAATAGAGGGAATACAAATACCAGCCAATGCTAAATTTACCTCATTTGATATTACGAATATGTACTCCAATATACCAATTAACGAAACTTTGGAAATCACTAGAAAAATACTAGTAAACAACAATGTAGATGTTCGGATCATAGAAGAGTTAATCAAATTACTAGAAGAAATTACCAGTCAAAATTATTTCAAATTTCAGAATAAATTTTACTTTCAGACTGATGGTCTCCCTATGGGTAGCCCTTTATCAGGTACTTTGGCCAATATTTATCTAAACCATTTCGAAAATAGTTACGTTTTAAACAACAAAAATAAGTTTTACAAAGATGTTAAATACTGGCACAGATATGTAGATGACATTCTGGTTTTATATTCAGGTACTTCCAGACAGTTGGATAATTTTCTAAATTTCTTAAATGGTGTTCATCAAAAAATTAAATTCACTTTGGAAATTGAGGAAAACAAAAATATAAATTTTTTGGATTTAAACATAGAAAATTCTTTGAATCAACATAAATTTAAAATTTATCGAAAACCTACGCAGACCAGTCATACCATCCATGCAAATTCCAATCACCCATATGCTCACAAAATTGCAGCTTATAACCATTTGATTCGAAGATTGAATAGTATTAAGATGTCCGAACAGGATTATAATGATGAACTGAGGGTTATCAGATTGATCGCTAGCCAGAACGGTTATCAACCTGATAAAATTGATAGCATGAATGCGGCATATCGGAGCAAAATTGAATACCAACAGTTTACCACGTTGATTTTCGGCGATGGTGGTCAGGATACCAGGTATATCAGCGTAGAATATGATCAAAATTCCAGTAAACATTTACAAAAAATATTCCAAAGTTATGGCTATAAAATTGCGTTCAAAAACCGAAATTCTTTAGAACAAAAAATTCAACTTAAGGACAACACAATTTTAGATACCGGTATTTATAAATTAACTTGTTCTGATTGCCCATCATTCTATATTGGTCAAACTGGTAGATCGTTTAAACAAAGGTTTAAAGAGCATATAACAGGTATAGGAAAGATCAGAACCGATTCGAATTTCGCACAGCACATAAATGAAACACAACACAACTACATAAATTTGGATTCGAATATGGAAATATTGTTTAGATTAAAAAAAGGGGATGCAATGGATCGTTTGGAAGAAATCGAAATTTACAAAAACAAAAACAACAGATATTTATTGAATACCAAAATTAACACCACAACCAACAAGTTATACGATTTGATTCTACAAAATTCGTAAATCAATGTAAGCTGTTCAACTAAAGTGTATTATTTCAAAAATTCTGATCAACGTAAACACGGAGTATGAATGTTTTTTCTGTATATAAAGAAGAAAAAATAGCCGTTATATTTGTAGTATAGAAAAAGTAATTACCAACTGACGATGATATTTTAATATCGAAATCGATCTTGATCGCAAGATAAAAAAATCAAATCAAATTTCACAATAAGGAATCTAAAAAATAAAATTAATAAATACAATTAAAAACATAATTTATTTATTTTATACCATTGCTACAGTTGTCATTTCGGTTTAGCATTGCTAATTTAGCTGTGGTATAAACGCAGCAATTGCAAGCTCTATAAACCAAAAGCTCTTGATAATTATTAGCTTTGAATTTTTGAGAACAAATGTTCTAAATTTCCTCCAAAGTCACAGTTTTACGTTGTTAAATCATGTTTCTGAATGAAATGATTAGTTTTAGAAAGCTTTGATAATTCAAAACTCATACAACTAGAAGCTCTTATTATGTGAAAATTCATAATTTATGCTCATAAAACATTTTAACAATAATCTGATATTATGAAAGGTTCTTAAATTATAAGCTTAAAGAGAAAAATATAAATAATTTATCAGTATCACGCTTAAAGTTCGTTAGGAACATTGTTGTAAATCTCTCATTTAGTTAAACTGTTGTACAAACAATTAATAATAAAATTCGTAATAAATATAAAAATTACTATACCTAAATAAACAAGTAAATGTGCTAACATGTGTATCTGAAGTATTACATCGAACAACGAAATTTACAACAGTGTTGTTAAGGAACTTTAAGCGTGCACGCTTAAAGTTCGTTAACAACAGTGTTCTTAACGACCTTTAAGTGTGCACGCTTAAAGTTCGTTAAGAACACTGTTGTAAATTTCGTTGTTTGATAGAATACTTTAGATGCACATGTTATCAAATTTACTTGTTTATTTAAGTTTAGTCATTTTTATATTTATTACGAATTTTATTATTAATAATTGTTTGTACAACAGCTTACCTAAATACTAAATAAACACATAAGGTCTTTTCATTTTTATGTGCTCAACTCATGTGACTTTATTTTATATCATTTTTCATGAATTCCATCTCGGTTTACAAATGTATTGTATGATAAAAAAATACTAATTGTAGATGTTAACGTGAAGTTTATGACAAATGACAAAATATGTGATTGTATTAGTAAACGTGTAACGCTATACCAAAAAACCTTACAACAGTTTCAACCCATAGTTAAAATAACTGAGGGTTTGAGAACCATTGACAAGCAACCGTACAGATAGTTAAGCAGATCTGGGTATGCCAACATATTGTGTTTACATTTGGGGAAGTTTTGGGGCATATGAAATGTTTGCATGTCCCTTCAAACGGTTTTTATGAATTTTTCAAACTGCTCTACTAAAAAAAATGTGGTGGCGTGCGTTTGACGGCAATTAACAGCTAATCGCAGAGATTTTTTCAAACTGCTCTACTAAAAAATGTGAATGTGTGCGTTTTGCGGCAATTAACAGGCAATCGCAGAGATGGCTACGCGTATCTGAGTGTGCCATCGTATTGTATGTACCTTTAGGGATGTTTTGGGTCATATGAAATATTTGCGCGACCCGTCAAACGGTTTTTATGAATTTTTCAAAATTTCTCTACTCAACAAAAAGGTGAATGTGTGCGTTTGGCGGTCATTGACACGCAATCGCAGAGATGGCTACGCGTATCTGAGTATGCCATCATATTGTATGTACCTTTAGGGATGTTTTGGGTCATATGAAATATTTGCGCGACCCGTCAAACGGTTTTTATGAATTTTTCAAAATTTCTCTACTCAAAAAAAAGGTGAATGTGTACGTTTGGCGGCCATTGACACGCAATCGTAGAGATGGCTACGCGTATCTGAGTATGCCATCGTATTGTATGTACCTTTAGGGATGGTTTGGGCCATATGAAATATTTGCGCAACCCGTCAAACGGTTTTTATGAATTTTTCAAAATTTCTCTACTAAAAAAAAAGGTGAATGTGTGCGTTTGGCGGCCATTGATACGCAATCGTAGAGATGGCTACGCGTATCTGAGTATGCCATCGTATTGTATAAAATGTGGTGGTGTGCGTTTGACGGCAATTAACAGGTAATTGCAGAGATGGCTACGCATATCTGACTATGCCATCGTATTGTATGTACCTTTAGGGATGTTTCGGGTCATATGAAAAATTTGCGCGACCCGTCAAACGGTTTTTATGAATTTTTCAAAATTTCTCTACTCAAAAAAAAAGATGAATGTGTGCGGTTGGCGGCCATTGACACGCAATCGTAGAGGATGGCTACGCGTATCTGAGTATGCCATCGTATTTCGTTAAAAATTCCTCAATTTATATCAAAATGCACAAATTGAAAAACAACACGAGCGACCAGATTTGACCGAAAATATTTTCTTTTGCCCGGAATTTGTTCTGTTTACAATGCAGCGGTATTTTGCTTACCTTCCACTTTGGAGTACATGCTTCTCCAAATATTTGAAATTAGAAGGCCGCTTGTCCAACTCTAATGCGGAGTTGTGGTTTAATCATGTGAAAAATATTTACACTGAAAAGAAATACATGAGAATTGGGAGGTTCGTAGCTTTAATGAAACGGAAATCCGAGCTTCTGGTAAACTCTATACCTGTTACCGATGCATTGAGGCCAGCGCCAAAATCTCGAAAATATTTAGAGTTACATTGTTCGGACGAAGAGCCAGACGACCTAAAAAATTCAGAAAATTGGAATTAAAAATTACGTGTGTATGAGTCCCCAAAACATTTCGGCAAACGCGTTATAAAAAGATATTCTGCAAAAGCATTATTTAACTCATTATCTACCACTGAGGCGGACTTTTTCACTGATTCGCTGATGACCAAACCACTATTAACAAATGGATTCTCTTTTTCAAATGAAAGTAATGTGAAAATTAATGTTTATTCGACCTGTGGATTCGATTCATTAATACAAATAATTACTACGGTTTTAGCAGATTATGAGCATTTAACTTATAAAGTTAACGGAATTGACACAGAATTCTTTAATTTCTTAGAGCACTTTATAAAATATGGAGCGGTTCGTTCTATTAAACGAACTCAGTTGATTTTAAAGTGTTTTAATATAATAAATTTTTCTACAAACGTCGAGCAAAGCTGTGTTTGCAATATTTCAAAATTTATCGAATATTTTTTATCCCGTTCTATTCAATTAAACTATAATTGCCTAAAATGCATAAAACCACACGAAAGAGACAGTTTTTATATCCCAATTGACTACGTTAATTTCAAAGAAAGAGATCTTAAAACAATTAAAGATTCGTTTAAATTTTACGGTTCAAACTGCACTAATTGTAAATCACCAATCGAAAATCCTGATAACCTACAACTTAAGACTCGCAATGGGTTTGCTGTAGTAGATGTTTCAACCACTGCTAATACAAAGTACCATATCAAAATAAACGAGATTCAATCAGAGCTGAATTTTAGGTCCACTAAGCTAGTATTAGTTGGTATTATTCACTATCAACATGCACAAAGTCGTGGTTTGTCAGGGCATTTTACTGGCTTCATAAAAAGAAAAACCGGATCGTGGGAAATCCATGATGATTTATCCGCATCCATTATGGATACTAACTCGGAAACTAGAATTAACCCCGCAACTTTAATTTACATTGACAGTAGGCCATAAAATGCCATTTCCTTTGCTAAGGAACCTGAAATCAGGTTTGACAAAAAATTTATAAATTAGGACACCCGCGATTTAAGAAACTATCATTAACAATTTGCACTCGTATGTCACACTGGAGGTGACAACACATAAAAACTAAAGATAATTTTATAATCAGATTTACTCAATTACAGTCAAACCCACACTATCACATTTTTATAAGTAGAGCATACCATCACATTTTTTTTAGTAGAGCAGTTTAAAAAATTTATAAAAACCGTTTGACGGGTCGCGCAAATATTTTGTATGACCCAAAACATCCCTAAAGGTACATACAATTCGATGGCATACTCAGATACGCGTAGCCATATCTGCGATTGCCTGTTAATTGCTGTCAAACGCACATCATCACATTTTTATTTTAGTAGAGAACTTTGAAAAATTCATAAAAACCGTTTGACGGGTCGTGAAAATATTTCATATGACCCAAAACAATACGATGTCATACTCAGATACGCGTAGCCATCTCTACGATTGCGTGTCAATGGCCGCCAAACGCACACATTCACCTTTTTTCTGAGTAGAGAAATTTTGAAAAATTCATAAAAACCGTTTGACGGGTCGCGCAAATATTTCGTATGACCCAAAACATCCCCAAAGGTACATACAAAACGATGGCATACTCAGATACGCGTAGCCATCTCTGCGATTGCGTGTCAATGGCAGCCAAACGCACACCACCACATTTTTTTAGTAGAGCAGTTTGAAAAATGCATAAAAACCGTTTGACGGGTCGCGCAAATATTTCATATGACCCAAAACATCCCTAAAGGTACATACAAAACGATGGCATACTCAGATACGCGTAGCCATCTCTGCGATTGCGTGTCAATGGCAGCCAAACGCACACATTCACCTTTTTTTTTAGTAGAGAAATTTTGAAAAATTCATAAAAACCGTTTGACGGGTCGCGCAAATATTTCGTATGACCCAAAACATCCCTAAAGGTACATACAATACGATGGCATACTCAGATACGTGTAGCCATCTCTGCGATTACCTGTTAATTGCTGTCAAACGCACATCATCACATTTTTTTAGTAGAGCAGTTTGAAAAATGCATAAAAACCGTTTGACGGGTCGCGCAAATATTTCGTATGACCCAAAACATCCCTAAAGGTACATACAATACGATGGCATACTCAGATACGCGTAGCCATATCTGCGATTGCCTGTTAATTGTCATCAAACGCACATCATCACATTTTTTTAGTAGAGCAGTTTGAAAAATTCATAAAAACCGTTTGACGGGTCCCGCAAATGTTTCGTATGACCCAAAACATCCCTAAAGGTACATACAATACGATGGCATACTCAGATACGCATAGCCATTTCTTCGGAGACCTGTAAATATGCCATCAACGTTCACTTTCACCTTTTTTTTTGAGTAGAGCAATTTTGAAATTTTCATTCGTTCAAAGCGGTGTGAAAATATTTTTTTTTATGCAATCCATCTCTACGTGCACTGTGAAGGCATACACTGGTCTGCGTTACCATTTACCAAAATGGTTTTAGTTTTTGTAATTTGTTTTATTCGGCTTTTGTTAGGTTTTACATTTACTAACACTAAAGCGTTTTTATATTTTGTCAAAATTTTTTGTCATAAACTTCACACTAGTATTGTAGATACATATGTTGAAATTCAAACATTTATGAAAATATTTAAAAGAATTTGTAACGTTTTCATTTAAAAATTGGTCTTAGGAAAAAATGATTTCCGGGAATTAAGGATTCCTTCAATCTGTATTTTAATGGTATAAAATTCTTCATAAAAGCATTAGCCGAAATTTTCTTCAAGTGGATTTTGAACGATTTAACTGCAAACTCTCAGAGTCTGCCGAAGTTTGATGAGCTCGGTGGAATGAAACGTCATTCAATCTGTTCAGTTACCAACAATTTATTAACCTTTTCAAAGTTCTCACTCAGAAATTTGGTCAGACCAAAGCTTTGAACATTTTCCACGACGGGCTGTACACCTTTTTAAGCATGAATTAAAGGATTCTGCTGTCAAGTCGGATACAATTTCCAAGTGAATTGCCTTAGTTGCAAAGCATACAAAAATGGAGACGTAAATTTTTACCTATATCTCCTATTATTTGATTTATTTCAATTGGTTTCATTTTAAAACACACATGTGCACAATCATTTTAGCCTTTTGTTTTGCCAATTACCAGTAGGCTTGACGTACGAGTGATACTAATAGATTTGGAGCAGCATGATAATTTTTGATATGATAATATCGAAACAATAGATCTGTAAAATGATGATTATATAGTATCGAAGTAAAATTGGATACTTTTGGTCGAACTCATAATCAGAATTTCTTAAGCTTCCACCAACCCGCAAAATGTTAAATTCATCAAGAAAAGAAAAATTTTTGTTTCTGATCTGAAATGGGTATGTTGAAATATTTTAAATTATATTTTAGTAGCAGTAGAAATTTCTTCACAAGTCAAAAAACCCCAGTTTCTATTTATATTTATTTCCAACTTTGGTTTCACAGTTGAAGTAAAATTGTTTAATATAGGCTGTCACTCTAACTAATTTAATAAATGAATCAAATTTGTTGAGAAGACAAAATTCTGATTTTGGTAAAAGGTAATCAGGTCTCAATTCAGACATTGTGTGTACTGGAAGAACGTATAAAAAAATAAATCAGCAAAACAAGTTCCAATAAAACATCCTTCAGTCGACCGGTTAAGAGAGAATAATTTTGTAAAAATTCAGTCACATTTTAAAGTGTTATCGAATAAATTTTATAAATATTATATGTAAGTGCTACATTTTTTATTATACAGGGTGAGGAAAAAGTATGGAAACCCCTAAAAATCTCGCGGATTTCGGTCAAAAAACAAATGAGCAAGGGTTATTCTTTGGTCATTTTCAACAAGGAATTCAATGGTGAACTTGGTTGTGACCTTGGGCGTCATATTCAAGGTCATTTTTTTTATAGAAAAACCCCTATTTTTTACAACGGATTCCAAAAGAGCAATCAATTGTACGTCCGAATACGGTACGTCAGTTTTCTCCGAATGTACAAAATGTATCGTTATCAACCGCAAATTTTATCGAAAAATTTAATAGGTTATTTGATAATTTAAATAGCCGAATTTTAACTGACAGGAACCCACATAAATTCACAGTTCAAGTTAACAAATAAGTTTTTTTAAAAAGAAACCATTTATTGCTTCAACGGGCTTATCCAAAGTATTAACGGCGTACGGCAGTTGCTACAATGTTTAATGTCAGAAACAAACAAATATTCTTCCTACTTACAAATAGGTTGAATCAGGATCCGATTGCGAATTTGTTCGGTCTAATGTTTGGGGTGTTGTGGTCTTTTCAAAAATTTTTGAAAAACTCAGTATTAATGAATTGTGATAAAGACAACGATGAGATATTAATTCAGCATTTTATAAGTTCAAGCCAACTACCTTCAAATAAAGCAGAGGAGCTAACATCTACTGAGATTTCCAAACACTACGATGCTGATGACATTGAACTCTACCCTAATTCGGAGCCATCTACTCTGGATTTGAACCATGAAATATTGGACCTAGTATTCTCGGATGACAACAGTTGTTTAAGCTTTGACGATTGCGCCATAAGATACTACTTGGAATACGTTTTATTTAAGTGTTTAAAACAGCGATATTGCCAAAATTGCGGGAATCTTCCGTGTAAAAAATGCCAAGAGTAATGAGAACGTTGTTCGTACAGATCCTGATCCTTGGTTCTCCCGAAAATCAAAACTCCTACGGGAGATATTTAAACGCGACTTGTATGTAGATTTTATCCAAGAAGCCAGGCGAACTGAAAAGTCTGACGAAGAAGGAATCGAACGCGCGTATCGGATCATCGCATACAAGCTAAACACAGACTCAACAGAAGGCAGAAATTTCCGTTTCTGGGTGGAACGATTCGGTATGGACAATATTGGCGACTATGAGAACTAGTTAAACGAACAATTCTTCAACATCGATATTCAACTACTCTTGGCTACTCTCTCACAGGCAAAACTTTTATCTATAATCCACTCTATCCTACATCCTGCAGGGTCAAAATTGTACCGTCAAGTTTACGACCTTCACAGAGATTACCGGAGGGTGGAGAATCTCCTGTCTAATGAAAATCTAATTAACAAATTGTTCGGAAATTGCCTCGCCAAACCCAACTTTGAAGAAATGAAGAATCGAACTGTACTAACACCAACTGACTGGAGATTCCAAAGCACATAAAAGCTATGATTCAGTCAAATATCAGCCAGAAGGGGCACTCCAATTTACGTCTAAATTTCTTAATACCATCAAAATTGCCATTAGAAGCCTTTATAAATTGGTAAGTTAATTTCTAGAACGAGTTTCATGCCAATCTGTGAAGAACTGAGTTAGTTTCAATTTTTAGAACCACATCCGAAATTCATACTGCAGTCAAATTTTAATCATAGAAACAAAACAAAATAAGCTAGTTTTCAGAACTATATTTGAAACTCAATCAGTTGAGAAATGCAGACTCCCATTCAAATTAGTAATTTTTCAAAACAACACCAGGACCTCATGTTAGAGTCTCTCATTTTCAACACGCCGTGTTTCCATTACATTCAAAGTGGAAATTTTTTTAGAGCTACACTCGGAATTCATTTTAACATCTCAAATCGGTTGGTTTAGTTCCATTCAAATTGGTCATTTTCCAGAACCAAATTTGGAACTCATATTGGAATCCCATTTTCATCATAAAAATCGATTTTCATCCCTATCGATTCAGAAGTGACTAAGTTCCATTCAAACTGGCCATTTTCCAGATCCTATTAGGCTATTTTGCAGAAATCCCATTGATAACAACAGTCACAAAACAAGAATGAAATAAAAAACAACGCAACCACAATAATTGGATTTTTTTATTAAGAAAAAATGGAACACGGGCCCCACTAGAGCACCCCTTACGAATTTTCCTGAAATCAAGACTAGTCGCAATCACTTCCTGGCACTCGAAACCCCCCCCCCCCGCCCCTGACCAATTTTTATCAAAATCGATCGTGCCGTTTCCGAAACTCATGATACAAACATATAAACAATTTTAGGGCGCTTAAATATGGCGTGGATAAAAACAAATTTTCTAAATTTATAAAATACCGTCACTCATTATTATATCAAATTTCTGAGTAAAATTATTTGGTTTGAAGAGCTCGATAAATCACACCTCTTAAATTTACATTTTACAAATATAGAATTCTTACTCATAAAAAAGTTTAACAAGACCCTCAAATTATGGAACGACTCAAAATATTAAGTTCAAACTCAAAAATTATAAATGAACTGTCAAACTTAAAGCTCATTGTAATCAAATATTCTAAATTTATCTTTAAAATACCGTCACTAGTGCAAGCTCTCAAAACTAGAAGCTCTTGAGTTTTTTTGCAAATACAGAATTTATGCTAATAGAAAAGTAAAATTAGTTATCAAGCTTAAAGCTCATTGAGAACAAATATGCTAAATGTGTCTCAAAGATAACTATAAAAGCTCTTGACTTGTCTTTGTCAATTTCAATTCACTCGATGTTTATCATTTTGTCAAGAAATTTATTTTTTATTAAGCCCACACAGATTTTTATCAGGTTTGAAGAAAAATATTCAGTTTGATTGAAGTTTGAAATGGTTTGAATGAGTTTGAAAGTGTTTCAACGGTTAATTCCTTTATAATTTTGGTTCAATCTTTTGCTAGAGTTCATCAATGCTAAATTAACACGACTGGTTTGACTGTTTAACTGTTTGAAGTGTTTAAAGAATATTTAGTTTGTTTGAAAAGATCTATAAGATAAGATAGACCTATGTAAGTTCAAAACTGTTTATCGATCTTAATTAGTTCTTGGTAAAGCTAAACATTTTGGGATTTGAAAATAATTGAAATCCTGTTCTAAAATGTGGTTAAATTCAGTAAAAATTTGGTTGTGATAAGAAATTTGATACAAGTTGGAATGGATCTGAAAGATTGAATTAAAATTTTAAATGAAATGAACTCGATAAGGTTTGATAAATTTATAAAGTGTTTGGGGAAGTTGCTATTAAACAAACCGTCTTTGATCACACTTAGGTAATTGAAATCAAGCAACTGTAAATCATAAACAATCAAAAGTGAAAATGTTGTATGATATTTACTGTAATTAATCCAACGTACATGAACAAAATATTGATCTGCTTAATGAAATTGTTTGTGTAATTGTGTGTATGTAGCCCTTGAATTCAAACAGTTCACTTCTTAATAAATCAGAAATGGTCACAAAGGTTCAACCGTATTTATCGCTAGTGTAATTCAAGCCGATCGGAGTTTTACCAACGTGTCTCATATTTTGTTGTGTTGAGAATTTGTTATCGAACAAGTGAAAATATTTAAACAGCTTAAAATAAATTCACAGATGTGACAATATATTGTGCACAGTATCTATAGGATGCAATAACGATAAAAATAGAAATACAGTTTTAAAGACAAACTTTTTCTTTATTGACAGTTTGGAACCGCGAATCATGTAATTGTCAAACAGCTTTATCACGTTTCGCTTTATTGCAAAACCTTGGCATTCTCTACTCAACACCTACATATAAAAAACAAATATTTATTTATATTATTTAGCGTTTGTTTAATTTTGGAGCAAAAAATAAAAAATGTGCATCTGGATCAACACCAGAAGCTCCTATAAATAAGCGTTGCAGTTTAAATTTTATTTTAAAGTTTAACTAAAATTTGAAGCAGCTAGTTCGTTAAAAAAATGAAGTTTCTCTTCGGGATCATATTTTTGGTCTGTTCGTGTTCGAACAATTGATAATTGTGTTGTATTTAGTTACAAAATTTGTGGTAACAATTTTCCAGCTCAAACAACATCTGGATTAAACATAACTGAGATTTTTAAATCTATTGCTAGGAAAGTTCCGCTGCTACTAGGATATCGAATCAGTGGTTATAATCCAAATTTATCAAGTGAACAAGTTGTAAAGTTGTATTGTGCTAAACCGTAAGTGCGATTCCGGTTTAACATTTTGGCGATCATATAACAGTAAAAAATACATTTTTTTTGTTGCAATATTTGCAGATCTGACAAAGTTTTTAGACCGGTCTATTTCAATGATCCTCAAATGGCCACAAAATTAAACATGACCAAACCAATCGGTTTAGTTACTCACGGATGGTTTAATGATGCGAACTCAACCTGGATAATCCAATTAGCCCAAGCATGGGTTGATAATCATGATACAAATGTATGCCGAGTCGATTGGAGTATCTATTCAATGGTTGATCCTGTTGTTGCTTCGTTGCGCAATGTCAATTTGGTTGCTAAACATTTAGCAAAGTTTCTTACGAGTTTGCATGATTTATATGGTATTGCATATAGTGATGTGACATTGATGGGACACAGTCTTGGTGGACAAATTTGTGGTAGAATAGGTTTTCTTTGTGGCGGTAAAATCGGCCGAATTCTAGCTATGGATCCAGCTGGACCATTCTTTACATTCCCAATATATGTTTCTACGGATAACCGATTAGACAGAAGTGATGCTCATCATGTATCAGTAGTTCACTCTAATAGTTGGGTGGCTGGTGCTGGAGAAGCAATTGGGCACGCTGATTTTTTTCCAAATGGAGGAGCAACAATTCAACCAGGTTGCTTATTTGCACTCTTATTTGGATTCTATGAGTTTTATATTGATCCAGTAACTTGTTCACATATGAGTTCGATTCAATACGTTCACATGGCCATGAATAATAATCCTCTTTGTTGGGCTATTAAATGTGATACATACGGCGATTACCTAAATAGGCAATGTACGGAAACCATTGATACTTGGAGAATTAATTCAAATAAGTAAGTGATATGCATTGAACATTTTATTTCATTTAAAATATAAATTTTCCATTTAACTTTCAGAACCGAAGGTAATTTTTACTTCTGGACCGGATTTAATCCAAAGTGTACAAACAATTTTGAACGTTGTCATAAAGCGTTAATTGGACGAAAATAAATTTTTGGAAAACAACAATATTATTTTACAATGGCATAATTGTGCGATTTAATTTCAAAATATTATTAATAGTTTTGGTTATCGGAATATTTTCATTAGAAAGGCCAAAATTCTAATGAAAATATTCTCCGATAACCAAAACTATTAATAATATTTTGAAATTAAATCGCACAATTGTGCCATTGTAAAATAATATTGTTGTTTTCCAAAAATTTATTTTCGTCCAATTAACGCTTTATGACAACGTTCAAAATGCTAAAATATTTAGACAGGTGTAATAATCCCCTTCCATCTCGCCCCCGTTTAATTCTCTCATTGTTGTCACCACGAATATAGTGTTGTGCCGCGTAGTCTTCATCACGTAATTAATCAATTGTCTACACGTATAGACAATTTATGTAGACAATTCACAAAATGATGTCGACAATGCATCGATAATACATAGCAACAAAATTTTTTGATAACTTCATATTTAAGTAGAATTAATTCAATATGCACGTATAGTTTAAAGTGTGATATTTGTATATTTGATTCATTTGGCACAGTTTTATCATTTTAAATGCTAGAATACTGTGCTTAAAAATTACAAAAATTTAATATTAAGTACTAAAAGTGTGTTAAAAATCTTAAAATTTAACTTGTAATTATCAATTAAAACATAGTAAATATGGTCTAATTTAATTTCAAAAATGTTTAGTGCCTCAAAGATTTATTTATAGTGAATATAACATTAAATTTATGCAGTGTTTAAGTACGGTTTAGTTCGCAGAATTTATATTAAATCTAATCATAGGCAAAAACAACAAGAACAATTTTATTGTCTACGAATTTTCTACCTTGTCTACACTATTTTCGACACTTACATGTAGACAATCTTAAATTACGTGTAGACGCACAACACTGTCACGAAACAAAACTTTAATATTTATCAATTTGGAAATTGGATGTCTGATATCAGAGCCTTCTAGAGTATAGAGCCATAATCATTATGACGTATTTTTTCGAAGCTTTTTTAGTGGGATAACTTTTCACTGATTTCCATAGGAATCCATAGTAAAAATGGTGTTTTTTAGCTTCAAGTTTTTCAATGAAAAAAGCAAAAATGTTACAAAATTTTTATACGAAAGTGTTCTACATATATTTAGCAGCAATATACAAGAAGGGTATATTGGTATTAAGTAAATATTAATTGCAGAAATATTAAAATTAAATTATTTCTAAAATATATTTTTCGAACTTTCATTTTGAAAAATACATCAAAGTTGGCTCTGAAAAATTAAAATAATACTTGCTAAATTTATCTTTAGTTTTACTAGTGTACGTTAGATGTCTCAGATTTATACAGAAAAATACGTAAAAGATTGTTTAATCACAAAATTATGACACGTTCTTAAATATTTTGTGAATTTATTTTGCTTTTCCTACAACTTTTGAACTCAAATTTCCCCAAGTGGCAATTTTTGGTACGAATTTTCAAAATGTTTACTGCCCACTGCCATCTATGTATATTGACTTAATGCGCACGATTTCTAGTAAGCTTTTCTGTTTAATTTGACCAGAACGCTGTTGTTATGAACTTTTTTTTATATTTTGGTTTAAATAAATCAATTATTACAAGAAAATGGAAACGATTTACTTAAACGAGATTTATATATGTTGAAATACAAACATTTATGAAAATATTCCAGAAATCATAATTAAGAATTTGTAACGTTTTCATTTCCAAATTTGTCTTAGGAAAAAAAGTGATTTCCCATATGTTTTATGTGTTTTACTATGGAAATTTTGGTTTTTCCTCTTTTCTAATTCCCTTATAAAAGCTTCGTTTTTTAGATTATGGCTTGTATAATCAAGGTTGCTTTGATTATATTCATTAAATCAAAAGCTCAAGGAAACCCCCCATTTCTGTGTGCAATGAAAGTCAACACTCCCTCACCTATCAGAACTCAACACTATTGATATTTTATGGCATTATTTGAAGCGAAAGAGCTGTGAACACCAAATTAGCGGTAAGATGCAATGGAAACGGGTCATTGTGAAGGATTGGGCCAAAAATAGCCCCTAAATAACTCGGAAGTGGGCTTTCTCAATGAAAATAAGGGTAAAAAGTGTAATTACTTGATTAGGTTACAACACCAAATATTAGACCTAATTTTGTTTACCAAATTCCCTCAACTTCTTTGAGTTCAATTAATTGACATCGCTTCGGCTGTTTAAATAGTAAATCTTATCAAACGTAAAAGTTAATTAATTTATGTCATAATAATTATCGTTTTCATGTTCTTAAATGTTATTTGAGTTTTAAAAAAAATAATAATTGCATTTTTTGTTTGATTTGTAATTGTTTTTTTATCAATAGCTGTGTTTTTTTATTCGCTCCGGATAGCTGCTATCCGGAGCCGTCATATAAAATGTGGCTCCCGATAGCGCTCCGTATAAATAGGTAGAGCCAAATATTTTTTATATCAAGTTTTCGCTAAACAATTGAATTAAAAATGAAATTTTGATGTTAAATAAAATTAGTTTACCAATAAATAGCGCAACAAATTTAAATTTAGGCCTATAAAAAAATCGGCTCTCGATAGCAGCTATCCGGAGCGAATAAAAAAACACAGCTAATGTTTCCTTAACCGATTACTGTACGGATAATTTTTTGATACAGTGTACGTGAGAGACTGAGGAAATATACATACATATTAAATTGTAATGATATAAATTAAAGAGAGTAAGAGAAATGAATCGTTGTTTTGATTTGCTCTGGAGTGTGTTCATAAACTCTACATTGTAACAATATTGTTACAACAACTGTCATTGTACGAATGACGTGGATCTTAACAAAGCTAATGCTAGAAATGTCAAAACAATATTTAAAAGGAACATTGCTACAGAGAGCATGAATTGCAGAGTTAAAAAAACCGAATAGATTAAATTGCAGTTACAATATGGAAGAAGAGAATAATGAATTATTAGTCCTGGCTTCGTCAATAAATTCTTTGGTTTTTTTGAGAAACTAGTTAACTGTATTTTTGTCGATTTTGAGTTATGAATAAAAATAACTGGACAGTTGTCTAAAATTTCAAAAATAAATTTCAGTTTTCCAATATTTTCCTTCAGTTTCCTGGATTCATTTGTGTTTGCTGGTTATTCATTTTCGTACTTGGTTTTTATTCGCTTTATTGTTGAGTTCTGACAGTTAATTAGCACTATTGAGTAGAGCTGTAAATGATGTTTATAATAATAAGGGGAAATTTTGGTTTAGGTTTATGAACAACAAAAGATATGCTGCTATGGTTACAACCGAGGTTTATGAACATTTTAGAACTGTCATTGTTAACAATATTGTTCCATTAGGTGCATAAAGAGGGTATACGATTATATGCAGGTTCTAGAACCTCACAATGTACAATTTCCTTCTAATCCTCCATATACACAGCATAACCTTATGGGGCGTAAATCCTGGCTTGGAAGTCGTTTGTGGTGGTTCACCTTTCTTTAACTATGATCTTTTTCGAACGACCTTCTTAAAGGTTTGCTTAAAAAGATGGGTTGATTTAATTGTGTTTCAATAGCAATTTACTGATGGAAATTCGGTCAATCAAATTTTTCATCGACAATTCCTGCGGCACCCATAAATCGAGCTTCTTTGTGTATCCTGCTTTACGCATTACCTTAGTAATGTCATGGCTGCGTATGTGTCGGTCTTCTTTTCCATTTTTCGTAAGATTTCATCGGCTTTGAGTGATTGATCGGCTTTGATTGAAATTTGATTGTTTCACGAATAGGGAATGTCAATAGTGGATGAATGGGGCTTAATTTTGCAACTCTGGCTGTAGATTCGTAATCAGGGACCCAAAAACCATGAAACCGATATGCATCTTAATTATTTTAATATGACATACAGGCTATTTCATGAATAGAGGATGTCAATAGGGGATGAAGGAGTTTAATTTTGCAATTCTAACTTAAAATTTGTAATTAGCTTGGTAATCAGCGACCCAAAAAAAACCTGAGGGCAGATTTTGAGATAACTTACTTGAGTTTTTGACTTTTGGCCAGCTTTTGTGGAATCGGCCGCACTGTGCGCCGGTAGAAAAATAGTGGAGAAATATAGTGTAATAATAAGTTAATAATAATCATTGATTAAGCACGCACAGCTTTTAGAGCTTGTATTTTTTAATAGAGGAACACTGTAAAGATTGTATTCAGTCTTATGCTTTAACAATTGGCTTTCCAAGAACAACAAGCAGTGAATAATCAAGTAGCCTAGAAATTGTGCCTTTTGTTAACTACATAATTCACTATAATATATTAATTACTAACAAATTTTACCAGCTATCGACTTCATGATTAGTTGGTGGTTGTAGATTAGAATAATCTAAATAACCTTACCGGATTGCCAGAACATCAAAGCATCCAATGAAGCATGGTGTAACCGGTAAACCGGAAGTTTTTGATTATTTTTATTCACCACGCGCGATGATTGGGATCTCTTTCAAATCAAACTGATTGGAGGGGAATGGGAGGTGTAATGGTAGAGATAGCGGAATGAAATGGGATTGGGCTTTTTGAATTGATGGATAGAACAAGCAGAGAAAAATTGGTATTAAAAAAAATATATTTTGAGTTCTTTGTTAAAATTTGGTAACATTCGAGATTGGTTTAAATAACTTATAGTGAAAAGAAGATATTTTTGAGTAATGTTAAAATTTTGGCGATTTGATATTGTTTAAAAATAATTATTGTGGAAAAAATGATATAGAATCTTAATTAAAACAAACTAAAATTGATAGTTAATGATCATTAGTGCTAAATCGAATCATTGTGAATCAATAAAAATTTATGTGACTGAATTTCATGTTGTTTTAATTAAGTGATTTGATTTCGTGATGTGACAATTTGTTATCCTCTTATAAACAAAATAAAACTGATAGTTTTTTAAGTACCTAATTATAACTATTACATGGAATTTTGAGCAATAAAAAAAACTATATTATTGGCATGTAATTGAATTGGATGATCAAGTGTTTAAATCATAATAAATCCTAGAAAAATAAACTTAATAAATAAATTAATTTGTGATTTGATTCATTGTGTGACCGTTAGCAGAGTTTTTTGTTAAAAGGTTGCGTTGCGGTGAACTGAGGTGTGATCATTTTATTTTTGTGAACAATTCTTGAATGGTAATGAAATACCAATGAATTAAAATTTGTTTGTACTGTGGTTGTAATAAGTGCAGTATTTTAAAAATTTTGTGGTACGAGCGTGATATTTGGACAGTGATTATCAACATTTTCTTGTGTGCTGTTATAATTTGGACAACTTGGTGCTAACGTATAGGCACCAAGTTACAAGGTACGTAAGAAAACCTTAATTATTAACCTTGTGGCGGTCATTTCATTCATCGCCACAAAATATTAACGAAATATTTTAAATTCCAATTAATACTTTTACTGACCGCAGCGCTGCAAAACGCACAGTAGGAAAAACTATATTCAATACTCAACTTTCAGAGGTTTGCGCATCGGCTATTATTTATTATACCATCTTAACTGTTATACTTCAAATTTTAAGCTTCACAGCAAAACTGCGTCCAACTTCATACACAACGAAAAAGAGAAAAATATACACGGCTGTCAATTGGTGCGCGGATGATTTCCAAAAATAATCTTTTTACGCTTGTCAACAAGACAACTTGTTTCTCGGTTTTTTAATACGCGCTTACTAAAATTAAATATTATTAAAATCAATAGTGGTGGAAAATACTATTAAAATTTGTATTCCATTTGTGTGAACTTGTGGTACACAATAAATTATATTTGCAATTGCGTACACACAAACAAAATATTTCTTTTATTTAATTCGTGCGTCATACGCCATTTACGAAAGTGAATAAATTTATTGATTGGGATATTCCACCTCAACATTTGGAGCCATCCCAACAACCTCCTATACATTATTATCGCTGAATACTGACATGATAATTATCTTTTTATGTTTTGGGCGACCTTTATGCACCGAATTACAAGCTGAATTGTCTTCATTCATTATTTATCAACCGGGTTATTATTATTATTATTATTATTAGTTGAGGGCCATGTGGGCGTTCAAGCCACCCCGCACTGCGACCTAAAAGATCTTTTGTGCATGGACCCTACTTAATGAGCCGTCCAGTCAATATTCAGGCTCTTAATGAACCTGACAATACTGCCGGCCGGTATATGGTGCATACCATCCGGGCTCATTACTCTCCCTCCTAGATGTTGTAACCTTTTGCAGAAAATGGCTGGGCAATGGCACAGAACATGTTCCGCTGATTCCGCTTCCATGTCACAGAAGCGACATCTATCCGTCGGACTTAGGCCCATTTTCTTAAGGTGATACCTTAAGGGGATGTGACCTGTGAGGAAGCCGGTAAGCAGCCTCAACTCAGGTTTCCTAAGTACGAGACATTCCTTGGCCCTGGCCGACGAAGGTGAAATAAATTCCTTCGCCTGTCGCAAACCTGGAATTCCGCGCCAGTAAGAGGACTTTTGCACATCCTCCCAGCGTTTAACTGCTGCCCTAAGGTGCCCCTTAGAGACGCCGCAGAAGGGCTCTGGTCCAATTAATGGAAAGGCAGATCCCTCGCGGGCGAGGACATCAGCTGCCTCGTTTCCCACAATTCCAGTGTGCCCTGGCACCCAAACAAGTGTTACCTTATTTGAGCTTGCCAGCGATTTAATAACCTTCAGACAATCCCATACCAGCCTTGACTCAATGGTAAAAGACCTAAGAGCCTTTAAGGCCGATTGGCTGTCTGATACGATATAAACCTTTGCGTCGTTTAGGCCTTTAGAAATGCCTATCCTAGCACAAAGTTCTATAGCATGCACTTCTGCTTGAAAGACGGTTGCATTGGTACCCAAGGACTTCGAGAGTGATACTCCACTCCCATGTATTCCTACCCCCGCCCCATCTTCCGTTTTTGATCCATCTGTATACCACACCAATGACCCTCGCTCAAAGGATGGTCCCCCTGTACTCCACTCCTCCCGGTCAGGTAATCTAACACAAAAGGGTTTGTGGAAATCCAGTTTGGCTGGCATACAGTCGGAAGGCATTCCTATAGTGGGATCTGTCTGAAACTCCTTAAGGATCTCCAGATGGCCCACCATTATCAACCGGGTTAATACGGGTTGCATCGAAGGACGCTGGGACATGGTATCGTTGGAATACATAACGAATACGATATTTACTAGCACAGTTAAGCGGGAGATTGTTGTGTTTCGAAACAACAATTTTTGATTGCAGTATATCAGTGGTGTTAACTAAGCATCTTAAGCAAGTATACCAATTACATTTATGTTATTCTTTATTATTTCGTTTTCTCAATTTGAATTTTTTGTTTTCATTTTTCTTTATTTGATTCTTTATATTCTATTTTTCATTTTATTGTACGTACATGTTTTTTTTTGTACTACAATTCTTCTCTGACCGCTAATTTGGGAATGTCATTTAAGTAACATCCGCTACCGTAATTTTGGGAAATAATTTATTTCTTTTATTCAATCACATTGTTCTCAAAAATATTTGGTTTTAAGTTCGATTGGCAGATACACAGTATGTCTGGCTAAGTAGTTTGTTGTAAGTCCGTAAGCAACATGTTCATAGTCTCATCTGATACTCAGTTAAGCGTAACCCTATAGACAGCAGCATTTACTAGATTTCCCTTGGTCCAGCAAAGAACTTTCCCAGCCACTGCACGCTAGCCGGCTGAAAAAGTTGGTCTGGAACAACTGAGAGGAAGTTTGCAACGTGATATTCTCAGTTTTATGAAACTTGAGTCTGTGACTGTTACAGTGGTTTACAATTTTGTATGTTTTGAGCTAATTAAGTTATAGTGAATTACTAACAAGAAGATGACTTAAAAGCAAACTAAGTCATGAGAATTTCAGAGTTTTAATAATTTTTTAGTTTATTTGTTATGTAGTATTTAGTGTTAACTAACTAGTTCCGATCTAGATTTTCAGAAATATCGGAGAAACATCACTCAGATTTCCAGAAACTTTAAGCATCCATCGGAGATGTAGTTTAGAAATTGTATTGTCTTGATTTTTGTCCTGTTAATTTGCAGGCACTTCAGTTCTAGCCTCTTACTTAGAAACTAATTAGCGTCTTATCATTTCGATTTTGGTTACTGGTGGCTTTAATTCTAATTCATTACAGGACAGCGTCCATCACAGAACCAACTTCTATAATCTTGATAGTGGCAGGTTCGCGAAAACGCTTCATTTATAATAGTTTGAGAGCTAAACTGTCGTTTTAAGTTGCGGCAGTGACCAGTATGGCAGATATCATTAGAATAAGTAGCTGATACTAATAATATTTCTTATGTTAGGTGGGCTCTGAGCTACTGTTTTATAAGTTTAAAGTGAAATCTCAATTAATAATGATTACGATTTTTAGAAGTGTCCATGAAGCTGATCCAGCCAACTAATAAATGTCATTTCAGAATGTAAACCACAAAATTAGATTAGAAATGTGTTGTCATTGTGTTACTAATTATTCGGTATACTTAGGTGTCTGTAACCTGGTCAATTATATCATTACTAACTAAACCTACCCGGGTTGGTCTCAATCGGGTTTCGTTTTGAATGCAAATTAAATTATTAAATTTGAACAGACATGAAAGATATAGTTACTCTTTATTAACAACCAATAAGTTTTGGCTATGCTTTGTAAATATCAAACTACACCTAAGCATGTATGTACAATAAAATTCCATAAAAAGTTTCCGCAATAAAGCCGATTAGCAACGGTTTTATCACCCAATCAAATAGTTTCTCCCTCGTACGAAGCATTTAGATTGATTGATATTTTGTAAAACATTTAAAGTTCATCTGTAAAATTATTATCATTATATATCACAACTAACATATTTCATATATTTTGCCTTAAAAAAAATGTTGGCGGCTAATGATAATAATACAATATTAATGATAACGATAATATTTACCAGGCTACACAAGTTAGAAAAAAAATCTCATTTTGTCTGCCTCCTTTATCATATATGTATTTATTCGAGTGCACAACATACCCGTATAGTAACAGTAGAGTAGGTTGGCATTTGACAATAGTATTTTTCACCGTTTACTATTGTTAGAGCCGACAAAAAAAATGTAGCTTTGTTACATCATAGATATACTAGTGTGTTTGGAAGCATCTTTTTTTTTGTATCTAAGTCTAATATAATACATTCACATACGTACACTCAAACAAACAAAAAAAAAACTATTTTATCACTCTTATCATTTTCATCTTATATTCTCTTCTTCTTCTGATATATATTCGTACATAAACGAATATAATTTTACTGTTAAAACGAATGAAAGAAACAGATGAAAATGGTTTAAAAGCTTTCGTTTGATAAAAAAAAGGAAAAACGACGAAAATTCTCATATAATCGAATTATCAGGTACATCTTTCTCATCCCCATAAAATAATTTATATAATTTTTGTGTTTTTTTTTTCTCATTCGGTTCGCTTTTATAGTAACAAATCCATTTCTCAACATATTCCTTTTTTTTTTTGGATGTGTGCTTTTATTATTATTTTGGTGTGATAAAAGTTTGATAAAAAAGCTCAATATATATATTACATACTTGTTTTCGTTGGTTGATTTTTTTTCTTCTCTGTTCTTAACTATTTTATTGTCATTCGCTTTATGAGAATGGTTTTATGCTGTTGTTATATGTTACAACCATTTAATAGTTCCCTAGGTGGTCTACTATAAATACATATGTGTATAAAATACACAATATAATAATAATAGGTGACGACGAACAACGAAAACACACAAAACAACACACAACACCGAGAAAATACCTGCAAAAGAAAATTTACTTAAGTAAAATATACTTTTGGAAATGTCGTTTTCTAGCTCCAAAAAATTAAATATCCTAAAGGGATTTTATGTACATACATACATATATGTTCTAAACCTAGTGTTACACTTGGTGATGTGATGCTCCATTTTTGTTGGTGTTGTTGTTGTTGTACTCTTTTATTTATAAATGTTTGTGTTTTTTGTGCATAAGCAAAATTTTAAAATTGTTTTCGTGTATATTTTTAAAATTAATCGAGTGTAGAATTAAAGTGTCTCTAGCATTCCAACAACTATATGTACATTGTACATACAAAGCTAAAATAAATATTTATGTGATTTTGAAGTTTTTTATTTGAAAATCCGGTACGTACGTATGTATTTGGAAAATGATATTTATTTTAATTTACACAGAAGTGTATTAAATTATCTTTAAAATTTTATGTAACATGGGTTAATGCCAGAATTTAAATCGAAATTTTAAGAGCATTTTATTTTAGGCTAGGAAGATTCCATTTCTAAACAGTTAACAACTATTCCCAGTTTACTTTTAACATTCTAGCTTATGTATTAGTTAAATCAAAAGAAGGTTATGACCTGTATGAATAGTGCACTCGTACAGGAGATCGTCTTAGATGTAGGGTAAAGTGGGGCACATTCGCCAAAAGAGTTTAAATCACTTTCCGAACATTCATCCCTGAAGTTTGTCAGTCGTCAAACGAAATGTTTAAAAGATGTTGTCGTAAATTTGTGTTTTCCCATTTTTTTGTACAATAATCAGTTAACACTAGATAACATTTTTTAATAGGTGAATGTCTACTTTTTGAAAGTTTTTTAGTGAATTTATTAGCAAAGTAATTGTTCTTTTAAGGGTTTATAGAGGAAATAATCAGAATAAAATAAAAAATTGTTTTTTTTTTTGCTTTAGTATAATAGTTTTAAAATAGAGCACATTAGCCAAAACGATACGGGGTAGTTTCAACACTGACGAAAATGCCCCATAGTAATGGCGAATGTGCCCCATATATTTAAAAAAAGTTTTATATGTATTTTATTGTATTTTACAATAGATATCGAAAATGGTGCGAAATAATAAACAAAAAACTGATAGAGCCACCATCAATGAGGAAAATTGAAAAGCCGAGTAGTGCTTCTTATAAATAAAATATTAAAAGAAGTACTCTAAACTCGAGAATTAAAAAATTTTATCTGATCGATCTTCTGGCAATAGATTCTAATTCTGATTCTGAAAATGAGATGAGCGAATATATTAACCAAAAATTCCCTTCCAAATACACTGTTTGCCAAGAGATTTCTACAATCTAGGAGCAGGAAATTGCAAATTAATTTACAATACGGATTAAGCAATAAAGCTGCTTAGAGCTTTGCTTAACAGTTCGCTGTTATGAACCAAATTCCACATCCACCATCTTGAGATGCAAATAAAAATGCAGGAAAAGATTGGTTGTTTGGATTTCTTAAAAATAATCGCTCCCCTTCTTTGAGGAAGGCCGAAAAAACTAGTGTCGCACGACTTAGGGCATCTAACAAAACAGCCATTAACGATTTTTTTCATAATTTACAACAATGTTTATTAAAATACAGTTTCCAAAAGTAAGTACACTATTCATAAATTTTGCAACCTATAATTCTGTTTTGAAATTTGTGTTTTTTATAGATTATTACAGAAAAGGGACAACGCAGCGTTTCTCAAGCAGTATCACGAGAAAGTGGATTGCTTATACCAATCGTAGGAATTGTAAATGCCCCAGTGACTCTTATTGAGTTTTCATCATCCGAAGAAGATTCCGACAGAATTTCTTATGCCGAATTTGACAAATCAGTTGGCGCCTTTTTAGATGAAGAACATTAAATGAAGAGACCCCAGAAAGGATTATCATAGACTCAGATAAAATCGATAAAGGAACGTTTGGGCTAGTTAAGGTTAAGGTAAAGATATTCGTAATATGTTACGTGGGTCAAATCAAAGAAATAGAAGCAAGTAACAATTATAAGTTTTTTGAAGAAGCACGACTCTACTCATTCGTTTTTGGAGCCGGTAAAGGAAGCTATTTCCTATGTTCTACGGAGTGATATCATAATGAAACTGCCAATGCCCCAGCATCCTATGGGAACATCTCGATCGGCAAAAAAATATATTTGTTCCGTTAATTTATCAAAATACAATATTCGATAATAAGCCTGATATGTTCCTACTTCTAAAGCTAGAGACTTAAATAATTAAAACACTGATTTATATTAAATATTTTTACTTTGAATGAATAAAATATAAGATTTTGTAAATTTTTTGTTAAAAAAATTGGTTTATTTAACAATTTATTAGGATTAAGCTCATCTTATATCTTCACTGCCATTAACCTATTTCAGAAAAAATTATGAACATTTCTTTTACAGTGATTTTAAGAAAAACTGGCGAATCTGCCCCACTATACCCTATTCATCGCTAACATGTAATGTTATTTTATTTCCTCGTTTCCTAAAAATTAAAATAATATTCAATTTTAAAATTCGAATTTATAGATGGAGGAAGCCTAAGCGGTACAAGAACCAGTTAATATAAATAACACGAAAACCTCTATATTATCAGCGATGCGTTCTGTTAAATGTTCAACTTATTGTGTCACGCACGTGCTGCGGATATAGCTCTAAAAATGAAGACTCCGCTCAATGCTAAATTCACACAGTTCATACAAGAATTAAGGATAAACCTTTTTCCATCTGTTTCGATTAGGATACGGAAGCCAAGTTATGCCTGTTGAATGAAAAGTGACAGCATTTTGTCATATCTTTAAGAAAGGAAATTTAAAATCTATAGAATTTTAAGGGCTCCGGGAATTCTAGTCAAAAACATTTCAGTCAAAAACCAAACGGTATTTCAGTCATAAAATTTCCCATACAAATATTATGACTAAAACTCCTTTTAAAAAGGAGATTCAGTCCAAAAAAACGTATTTCGGTCAGAAAACAGATTGACTGAAATGTGCTTTGTTATTTTAGACTGAACAACCTTCTTGAAAGGTATTTTAGTCACAAATTTTTGGATTGGAATACTTTTGTTTGGTTAGTTTTTTTGACTGAAATGCCTTCGTAGCCCTATACGTTAGCTCCGGCGCTCCAGTCAAAAATATTTCAGTCAAAAAGAGAAATGAGTTTGGGTTAAAAATTAAAAGGCAACTCAGTCAAAATAGTTTTAGACTGAAATGCCTTTTCAGAAGGAAGTTCAATCAAAAAACTAAAAAGGTATTCAAGTCAAACTTTTTTGACTGAAATTCCTTTTGCATTTGCGACTGAAATACCTTTTGAAAAGGCAATGCTGTCAAACAATTAAAAAGGAATTCCAGGCAAACTTGTTCTTGGGGAATTCAGTCAAAAAACAAAAGGCTATTCAGTCATAAATTTTCCCATACAAATATTATGACTAAAACTCCTTTTAAAAAGGAACTTCTTTCTTTCAAAAAACAAAAGAGGTATTCAAGTCAAAACATTTTGACTGGGATTTTTTTTGGTTTTGTGACTGATCGTTCTATGTTGAAAGACCGAATGCGGAAGGCCGAATGTCGAAAGGCCGAACGCCATAGGCCGAATGGGTCGGAAGCCCGAATATCGAATGGCCGAATGTGTCGAAAGGCCGAGTGTCGAAAAGCCGAATGGGTCGGAAGGCCGAATTGTGGAAAGGCCGAATGTCGAAAGGTCGAATAGGTCAAAAGGCTGAAAGTCGAAAGGCCGAATGTCGAAAGAATTTTCATGAAATTTTCCTTCACTTAATTGATTGAAATGAATATTTAACACCATTGAATTTATTTCTTAATGTAAAATAATTTAAATAAATTGGAAAAACGTGCTAATAAATCCTTTGCTTGTAGCATATTAATGTGATCAAATTTTAAGAAACAAATTTAATTATGTTTTTTTTTTATTACAATTAAAACAAAAATCCAGAAATTCTAAAATCCAGAATAGTTGAAAAGAAAAATCCAGAAAAAAATTCCGAAAAAAAATCTAGAAATTGCCGGAAAAGCAATCCAGCAAAAAATCCAGAAAAAATATTTTGTTTAAAATAAATGAAAAGAAATAAATGTTATTGCTATTTTTAGGGGATGGAGGTATTTGCCTGCAAGACAAAATCTTGTTTTGCCGTTCAATCTTGTTTTTTGAATTCTTAACGTATACATTTCCAAAGCCCCTCGGAGGGCTAAGCGAGGTGTGAGAGTTACCGAAGCCGTTAGCCTCTACAATTCGAAGTTAAATTAGTCGATGTCAGTTTATTTTAATGTAAAATCTATAAAAGATTTAAAAAACATTATTATGTATTTTGAAAACAATATTTTGAGAAACAAGATTTTCTCCAAAAAGATTTTTAGTGACAAGATTTTATGAAACAAGATTTTGGGGAAAAGATTTTAAAAACATCTTTTGTAAACAGTTTTTTGAAAAACAGTGTTACGTGGCCAACCCAATTTTTAGACTATCAGTAGAAGCGATATGAGCGATACGATTACTTTGATCTGTGTCTGAAAGGTTGACGAAGCAATTTCTATTATCATAAATATTAAGAACTTTACGGAAAACTAAAATTTGATAGACATTTTATAAATTTTAATTATAATTTGGTCCGCACTTTGATAATTATGTTTCTGGATTTTCGTTTTTCTGAGTATTTTGTTTCTGGATTTTTTTTTCTCGGGATTTTCAGTTTTTGTATTTTTTTTTTCTAGATAATGTAGCCAACCCTTAATTAATTTTTAATTATATGACAAAAAAAAAAGTAAGAAAATTTTAATATTTAAGGTGATTTACTATTAAACATTTTTATATACAAATTTTGATAAAAATATAAATTTTTAAAATTTTCATTCATAAAAAGATGAAATATTAAAATCAATTTCGATACAAACAACCTTTCAACATTCAGCCTTTCGGCACAATCGACCTTGCGACACATTCGGCCTTTCGACCCTATTTCGGCTAATTTATCTTAGAATTGTAGAGGCTAACGGCTTCGGTAACTTCTCAAAGGCACGCGGGATGTCGCTGCGCTGCGCCCCCCCCCCCGCTTAGCCCTCCGAGGAGCTTTAGATTTGAACTACGGGGGACGTAGGAGCCGGGATCAGCAAACATGTCGCATTGCGTGCCGCACTTAGGAGCGGATTATATAGAATCTATTAATGACACCTACTAAAAAGAAAAATAATTGCACTATTTTGTTATGAAAGATTTTGCAATTGGAAATACATAAATACGTGGAATTGACCATGGATCCACGATCAATTGCCCAAACGATCAATTGTCCACACGATCAATTGTATCTACGATCAATTGTATCCACGATCAATTGTTCATACGATCAATTGTATCCACAATCAATTGTTCTTACGATCAATTGTATCCACGATCAATTGTTTACACGATCAAGTGTATCTACGATCAACTGTTCACGTTCAATTGTAACACGATTAATTGTTTACGATGCGACTAATAAAATAAACCAAACAAAAGGTATTCCAGTCCAAAAATTTGTGACTAAGACACCTTAAACAACCTTCTTGTTCAGTCAAAATGCGCAAAGGGCATTTCAGTCAAACTGTTTTCTGACCGAAATACCTTTTTTCAATTGAAGTTCCTTTATAAAAGAAGTTTTAGATATAATATTTGTATGCGAAATTGTATGACTGAAACTCCTTTCGTTTATTGACTGAATTGTTTTTGACTATACTCCCCAAGAACAATTTTGTGTGGAATTCCTTTTTAATTGTTTGACTGAATTACCCTTTCAAAAGGTATTTCAGTCACAAATGCAAAAGGAATTTCAGTCATAAAAATTTGACTGTAACGCCTTTTTAGTTTTTTGATTTTCCTTCTGAAAAGGCATTTCAGTCTAAATTTATTTTGACTGAGTTGCCTTTTAATTTTTGACCGAAATTCCTTTCCGTTTTTGACTGAAATGCTTTTGACTGGAGCGCCGGAGCCAACATATAGGTCTACATAATCGATAGTATGTAATGTAGTTCGATTCGAAAGCATTTACAGAAAGTCAATGTAATTGGAATTAGATGCTATTGTATTTGGTTGTGCTAAAAATCATCAATTAGGCAGGAAGAAATAGCTTGGAAACCATTGATACGCATACGTAAAATATCGTTCAACGAGACACCAATACGATTACAAAAGATGAGAATGAAACTGCAACCATATGAACACCTAATACTTTAACCAGGCAAAAAATTAATAATCGTGGATATACTATCAAGAGCTCATACAGACGAAGTACAAGACGATAAAAGAATATCGGATATGTCAATTTTAATGCTGAATTTGCAAGGGCAAATTTTGCCAAACGCCTAAATGAATCGAACTTATGTATAGGTGAATAAATTTTAGCTAAAAAACTGTATTAGATTAAGATGGCCGACAGACAAACAATTAATTCCTGGCAATATTAAACAGTATTTTACATATAATGAAAATCTCTCTGAGTATAATAGTTTAGTAATAAAAAATACTTGCATAATAAAACCGGCGAGATCTAGATTTAAAATGTAGAGGGTTAAAACCTCACGTTGTGATGAGTGTTTCTATCCTGAAAATTAACTCAACTCCCAAATCAATCCCTAACTGAACGTTTTAACTCAATCTTCAGCGCAACATTCAACTCAATTTACAACTCAACCTCCAATTCAATTGCATCGCAATCGCTAACGCAATCATCAAACCAATCGCCAACACAACCCTCAACTTAATCACAGAGAATGTAGCATGGAAGATTTCCATTTTAAAACAGTAATCTTTTTACTATTAAATAACTTATTGTATCCTACTTGGTGTCACCATAACAATAGGTCAAGTTGAAACAAAATCCGTAAGATTTCGTTTACAGACTCATGAGATTAGAGGTTTAGTGCGGTTTGTGTAGCTACTCACGGGCGTTATGGGGTTTTCCAAACATAATCTCATGCTTGTATAACCGCATGATTTAATGAGAAACAGAACAGATAAAATTCATATTATTTTTACCACGTCCATAGTAGCTAATAAAATAATAAACCAGGAGTGATCGGCTGGGGCGCCAGCCCCAACCCTCGGCGAACCCCGTCATGTCCACCAACAGAACCATCTTATCTTCGGGCCGCCTACCGAAACTGCTGTTAAGGTCGCAGTGATTACCGATGCCGATAAGAGATGGAAGAACTGACCCTCCACAAGACCCACCTCAACATCACTCAATCAACGTAAGAAGCTTACTCAGTCATGATGAGTACAATAAATAATAACCAAATACCGTTTTATCTTCAACAAAGGTGACCCTATGAAGGTCACAACGGTACTCCAAACACGCCACACAGAGTAATAAAAAAAATGGAGGTGTGGCCAACACACGACTTTCTTTTACGAACAGCGAATTTTGAAAAACTTTTATAATTCAAATTTCCCGCAAACTTAATTAAGATTGTTTTTATTATTTCATGTTTTCTGTAAATTGTATATTTTTGAAATATTTCCAAAATAAATTTTCTGTTTTACGGAATCTGGGAGCTGGGAACTGGGACCCCAAAATTTATGTAAAAAGTTTAAACATGAAGTTGCAGTTTGATTGCTTAAACCATTTGGACTACAAATTGACAGTCATATGTATATACCAACAGACACCACTTCAAAACTCAATTTTTTGAACTCATTAGTACACACGTAAAAGAAATAAAAGGTGATATTTATGAATTTAAATTTTTTCTTTTAATTTTTTGGAATTTGTATTAGTGATTTTTTGTAAATCTTATACTTTTTAAAATATGTGCAAAACACGTTTTCGGGCCGAGAGTGGCCACTTCCGGTTGACCGATTTGGCAATTTAACATACATGTAGGCTAAATATTTTTATAACATACAGTACGTCACTGAAGTGTGTAAATTAATTATAATTAGCATAATTGGGCTAATACACACAAGAATTAAAATGACAAATGCAAGAACTGCTGTAACTCCCTGTAAAAAAGTGTGGGGGGGGGGCAGGAGTTGCGAAATATTTTTGCAATTATAAAACGATATATATACTTAAGTATTACAAACCCTAATAAGTCGTTAAAAAAGTTAAGAAACATGAAAAAATGATCCACATTCAATTATGTAATATTTGCATTAAAACCCGGAAGTATGTCACTGTAGTGTGCAAATTAATTATAATTAGCATAATTAGGCTACATATACACATATATTTATGTGTTGGCAAAACAATATTTAATTTTTTTTTTATAAAATTTTTAAATTTTTTTTAATTTTTTTTTTAATTTTTAATTTGTTTATTTTTATTTTTTTTTGATTTTTGGAAAAATTTTGTATTAGTAATTTTTTGTAAACCTTATACTTTTTCAGATATTTGCAAAACAAATTTTCTGGCCCAAGGGAGTGGCCACTTCCGGTGGACCGATTTGAAGTAAAATTCACTGGGACCTCCCAATTTATCCAAAAAGCTTAAATCTGAAGTTTCAGTTCGATTGGTTAAGCCATCTGGGCTGTAGAGAGGACACAGACTGACAGACAGACGGACTGACAGACAGACGGACTGACAGACAGACATCATTTCGAAACCCACTTTTTCGGACTCAGGGGACCTCAAAACAGATAAATCTTCAATAATCTCAAGGTCGAAAATTTTCATGATTACTATACTTTATTTTACTTACGTAAAAGAAAGTAAAACGTAAAAAACGTGATCTAAATAAATGAAAAAAACTGCACTTTCACTGTATGTAATTTAAGGAATAAAATTTGCAAAAAACTAAGAAATCGGAACACTACTTGAAATAACAAAATTTTAGAGAAAGAAACCCAAAAATAAAATAACCTGAAAAAATTTGATTTGGGTGGTGGTAGAGGTGGTACTCCACACGAAAGCTGAAAAGAAGTTTATATATTATATAATATGGGACCTTTCGCGTCAGCTGGGCCACCCCACCTGCCCAAAAATTGGCTTAACTTAAAAATATCTTTTTTGACTTAGAATAATGGCTGACATGTCTACATTTAAATTCAAGATGGCGTTTTTGGAAATTCAACATGGCGGCTGAGATTTGTCAGTTAGAATATATGGACATTGAAAAAATGGCTTAGATCGTTATAAAAACGTTCTTGATAATTTTTTTAAAATCTGAAATAATTCATGTATGTATATTCTCTGTCTAAATATAAACACTATAGTACACGTCAGACAAGTTAAAATACCATTTAAAGTAGAAAGAACTTAAAAAATATGTGGATATTCATTGGTTTTCCCATTATGTCCAATTAAGTGGTGAATGTAGTTTTCGAGAAACATGATGCTTTTTTAATAAAATACTACAGACAATAACCAAAAAAAATAAACCTACAATAATCAATTTAGGTACTGTAGAACCGAAGAACTGATTTTTTTTTAAATTGGAAAACATAACGTGGACTATTTTATTCATCAATCACTAAGCATTTTTTTTTAACATTCGAATAATTTTTTATGAATATAGCATAGTTTGATAATACTGTAAATCATCATACGTTGTTTTTTTCAATTTAAAAAAAATCAGATCTTCGGTTCTACAGCACCTAAAATAATTATTGTATGCTTATTTTTTTCGTTAGTGTCTGCAGTATTTTGTTAAAAAACATGATGTTTCTCGAAAAATACATTCACCCCTTAATTGGATATAATGGGAAAACTTCTGAAAATCCACATATTTTTTAAGTTTTTTCTACTTTAAATTGTGTTTTAATTTGTCTGACGTGTACTATCGTGGTTATATTTAGACAGAGAATATCCATGAATTATTTCAGATTTTTAAAAAATCATCAAGAACGTTTTTATAACGATCTAAACCATCCATGTATTCTAACTGACGTATCTCAGCCGCTATCTTGAATTTTCAAAAACGCCATGAAGAATTTAAAAGTAGACATGTCAGCCATTATTCTAAGCCCAAAAAGATATTTTTAAGTTAGCCAATTTTTGGGCAGGTGGGGTGGCCCAGTTGACGCGAAATGCCCCATATATATATATATATATATATATATATATATATATATATATATATATATATATATATATATATATATATTTATATATATATATATATATATATATATATATATATATATATATATATATATAATGATACCCCTTCATGGCCCCCCCCTTTTCGAGTTATGATTTTTTAAAGTTAAGAAATTGAGTGATTTTAGGCTCTTTTTGATAGGTAACCGTTCTACTTAGGTTGCTTTGTTTTCAACGTTATGGACCTCATTCTTTTCGTATTTTATTGAACTTTTATTTTAAAGCAGTTTCAGAGCTACATATTTAATATTGGCCAAATGCGACACAAAAAAGTGTAATTATTTTTTCTTAAAAACAGCATGCTTTAAAATGGTCGCCAAATTTATGGATTTCAACTAAAATCCATTAAACTAAGTTCATTTTGTCAACTTTTCATGATCTTCCCAAATTTTTTAGCCACATTTAATTAAGTCGAAAACTTCTAAAGTTACAAGGCGTCAGAATACATCCAATTTTTCGGAAAACGTTATATTCACACCTCTGTAACTTTTGTCGTTTAACTCCAAAAGAAACCAACTTTTGGAAGAAAATTCTTCACTTTCTCCTCACTACATCCTATGAAATACTTTTTTGGATATTTAGATCCTAACTGCAGTATAATTTTTTCTAAAATTCCAATTCTGTTAGACCTATCTAGACTTAAAGGCAAGCTCTCAATGAATAAAGTGGTATAATATGTACTTGTTATTTTTTAATGTGTTTACCTGAAGTCGAGATATTTGTGAAATACTGAAAAAATCGTACGTTACTACTCCTGATCTTCTTTTTCTTAAAGGGTTATAAGCTGTTTTAGAAAAAAATATACTGCAGTTAGGATCTAAATATCCAAAAAAGTATTTCATAGGATGTAGTGAGGAGAAAGTAAAGAATTTTCTTCCAAAAATTGGTGGCTTTTGGAGTAAAACGACAAAAGTTACAGAGGTGTAAATATAACGTTTTCCGAAAAATGGGATGTATTCTGACGCCTTGTAACTTTAGAAGTTTTCGACTTAATTAAATGTGGCTAAAAAATTTGGAAAGATCATGAAAAGTTGAAAACATGAGCCTAGTTTAATGAATTTTAGTTGAAATCCATAAATTTGGCGACCATCTTAAAGCATGCTGTTTTTAAGAAAAAATAATTACACTTTTTTGTGTCGCATTTGGCCAATATTAAATATGTAGCTCTGAAACTACTTTAAAATAAAAGTTCAATAAAATACGAAGAGAATGAGATCCATAACGTTGAAAACAGAACAACCTAAGTAGAACGGTTACCTATCGAAAAGAGCCTAAAATCACTCAATTTCTTAACTTTAAAAAATCATAACTCGAAAAAGGGGGGCCATGAAGGGGTAACATTTTGGAAAACAAAGTTTTTCATCGACTACTATTCCTGAAAAAAAATTACAGCGAAATCGGTGAATGTTATGAAATGCATGCGCCCGGTTTTTAAAAAAAGTAATGGATACGCTCATATATATATATATATATATATATATATATATATATATATATATATATATATATATATATATATATATATATATATAAAATATAATAATTAAACGAAAACTCGTGGATTAAGCTTAACTCACATAGCAATTGAATTAAATAGTATGATACAACAAAAAATTAATATTAACGGTACACCCAAAATGGTCACCAGCAAAGAAAATAATGTCAACAAAAAATTAGTTTTACGTTAATTAACACTATATTATATTAACCGATTACAAAAGCTACGTTCGTTTTCGTTCAACAAAAAAAAAATTGATTCAATCACAATACCTTTTGATCTTTTTTTCGATTTACACTGCATAACAACGCCGACGCAGATTCCAGACGCAGCATCCCCCTCTTGCACGAACCCCACTCAACTCCACAATTTATGAAATTCAGTACGCAACGCAAAATTTAGGCGCAAGCACTAGCTTGACTGGCCAAATATGATCTTAAGTCAACTAGTTTCAACACTTTGCTTCGTTGCTGGATGTTTTTGGGGGAGGTTTTTCACTTTATCACACTCACAATCACTTTATTATTAATCACCACGTGAGAAATACGGGTCTTGTTTCCAAATTAATGTTTCACAAAAGCTGTCTTTTGATAACAATTTATTAACACAATTTATTTCACAGAAAGAAAAAAACGGGTTCACCCATTTTCAAATATATCACAATAATTTATTATCCATTTGTTTTATTTTTTTATTATTACAACTGTTTATGCTATTATAAACTTTATTTCAAAAAAAATTATCATTATACTTTCATGGAGAAACTACTCGCATGAATTTTATTATGTATCAAAAAAAAAAATTTATTCACACAACTTTAACTTGTTATTTTTTTTCTATTAATATTAAGAAAACTTTTAATTTAAAAATTGATGGCGGATCAAAAAAATCAAAAATTAACACACCATAATCAACCAAACTCCAAAACTAAACTTGACTATCCAAAAAATAAAAATTCAAACCGAAACCGAACACATCGTTTCACCTTTCGTGTCGTGTAGCGTCCTCCCGCACACACACAAAAATACTCAAATCAATATAAAATAAAAAAACATTTATTATGCGAAGAATATTCCAGAAAGAATTTCTATATATAAAAACTGTAAACACCGACGCGTCGCACGTACTATACATACATACAAACAAATACACGTCACTCACGTCACGATCGCGATGTCACGAAGTATTAAATGAGTTAATTTGCTCTGCGGCTGCGCATTCAATTTTTCGATTCCTCATGTACAGAAAAATACAAAAATATGCTACAACAAAAACAACTTTAAAAATACAGAATGCACAAGAACAAAATATACAGGGTGTCCGGGTTTGGGATGCTAATCCGTTAAGGGGAGATTCCTTGGTTTATTCTGAGAAAAAAATCGTATGAGAGGGGTAGTCCATTTTTGATATCCTTTGAGATACAGGGTGTTTAAAAAATTTGGTTCCAATAAAAAGTACACCCAAATATTAAACGGTAACTTCCAAAATATTTATCGGAGAGCAACCAACTGAGTCTTATTTGACTGGTAATTGAACAGGCTATTATTAAGATTTAAGTGGTTATCTTGCACCTGCACCCGTTCGAGAGCTACGATGCTTTAAAGTAAAAAACAAATTTTTTTTTTTTATAAAATTGAGTTATTTGAAAAGAAAACCGTTATAAATTTTTTTTATTTTTTATTTAATTTTAATTCACAATTATTTCGCCTACAATTCCCCAATACATTAATAGTAGCCAAGTGCCATAGCTTTTTACGTATACCGTTTGTTTTTAATATGATTAGGAGATGTTGTAGTGTTAATATGTATTTTTTTAATTCACTTTTTAAGCTTTTTTAGTTATAATAAAATAATTTTCTTTGGTTTTTAACTTAATGTTTTATTTATTTTTATTAATTATTTAATAAAAACCCGACGTTTCGACGGTACATTCCGTCATTCTCAGGGGCATAATTTTTACTACACAATTTGAAAGAAAATTTTATTTTTTTAATAACGAATGTTTTCCTAATGTAACTAGAGTTCAAATTAAAATTTACGAATTACTCAGTTTAACCGAAAAAATTTAAAGTTATACAATTTGAGTGACAAAAAATTTTTTAAGAAAATCTACAAAATGTTGTCGTAATAATTTAACAAATATTTTGAAACTTCCTGGATATTTAATAAATTTTGAGATAAATTTTGTTCTTTTTTGATGTAAATGCTTTCCAAAATTAACCTTTTATTGAGATTTTGCTCCCTATCAAGTATCCTAGCGTCATCTATAGATAACGAGTGGTTACTTCCACGCAGATGATTCGATAATGCACTGTGTGACGGTTTAAACTCATACGTAGAATCATAAATATGTTGACGAATTCGTTTTTTAAAATTTTGTTTAGTTTGACCGATATACTCTTTTCCACACGAACATTTTAATTTATATATTAGATTTGATTGTAACTCTATGGGAATTTTGTCTTTTAATTTAGTGAATAAAGCCATGTCCAAACTGTGAAATGCTCTACCAACAAGTTGTGTATCATAATTTTGTAAAAGAAATTTTATTTTTTCGAAAAGAATTTTAACATATGGAATCGAAATGTAAAGTTTGCGATTATTTTCAACGATTAAATTTAGATTTACGCGCGTATTTTCCAAAATATTTCCCGAATTACTATGTTTGTCGATAGCCTTTCTAATTCCTCTAGTCACTACCCCTCTTGGATAGCCATTTTGAGTTAGAACATTACTTAAAATTTTGAAATTTTCGGCATGAAAACCCTCATCCGATAATCTCAAAATTTTTTCAGCCAACAGAAACACTGTATTATTTTTGTAAGATGATGGAAGCCACGAGTTATAATTTAGATACCGACCCGACCAGGTTTTTTTATGATATAAATCTGTAGTTAAACTTCCATCCTCATTACGTATTACCATAGTATCCAGAAAGGCTAAACGACCTTGATTATAAATTTCATGGAAGGAAGAGGCACGACCGATGAAAAGTGGGTCGTAAATTTGACAAATTTGGAAATTCCTGAGGACATCATCAAAATTTTAAAGTTAGGTAATAAGTTTTGTTTACCTTTTAAAAAAGAAATTGTTCCTTATCACAAAATTATAGCGGATGTGGAGAGTGGTATTTCAGGACTAGATGAGACGGCTCATAGTAACATCAGAAATAGATTGGTAAATGTGTTGACGAACTTCAAAACAAACAATTTTTTGGGTAAAAGATTTGTGAGTATTGAAGAGGTCCAACTGATTCGAGGGGCTCAAAAGGCAAAGAAATTTTTGAATGAGCACCCCGAATTGTATATATTGAAAGCTGACAAGGGTAACATAACGGTACTTATGCCAAAAATTGAATATGTAGAAAAAAAATGGAGTTACTCTTGTCGGACAACAACACGTACAGTGTAATTCGGAAAGTTGGTATTTCTTCAATGCAATCTAAATTAAATGTAATAATTGGCTCGTGGGAACGTTTAGAAAAAAATGAGAACAATTTGGCAAAATTTCTTAAAAATTATCATGGTACGACCCCACGAATGTATGGTCTGCCAAAAGTACACAAAATTGGTATTCCCTTGAGACCAATTGTCAGCTATTTAGGTTCGCCTTTATACAATTTATCCAAATTTTTGTCTAACATTTTGAATCATTACGTGGGAAATAACTTTTCGGCTGTAAAAAACGCGGAAGATTTTAGAAATAAAATTAAAAATGTGTCTCTACCAACAGGTTATATATTAGTGTCGTTAGATGTGGTCTCGTTGTTTACAAACGTTGACTCATCTTTGGTAATAATTTTGGTTAAAAAATGGTGGAATAGCATAAAAGCATATAGTAACACAAGTTTGGAGTCGGAACAATTTGTAGAAGGGTTGAAATTTGTGTTAGATCATACTGAATTTAGTTTCGGGGGAAGATGTTTTAGGCAAGTGTTTGGTTCACCGATGGGTTCGCCAGTTAGTCCAACAGTGGCTAACCTAGTAATGGAACACGTTGAAACCGAAGTGTTAAAAACATCTTCCGTCAAACCTATCTTCTTTTACCGGTACGTGGATGATATTATTGCGGCTATTCCAAGTTCGGAAATTGATAATTTTTTGGATTCATTTAATAGTTTTACCCCGCGAATTAAATTTACATGTGAAATTGAAAATCAAGGTCGTTTAGCCTTTCTGGATACTATGGTAATACGTAATGAGGATGGAAGTTTAACTACAGATTTATATCATAAAAAAACCTGGTCGGGTCGGTATCTAAATTATAACTCGTGGCTTCCATCATCTTACAAAAATAATACAGTGTTTCTGTTGGCTGAAAAAATTTTGAGATTATCGGATGAGGGTTTTCATGCCGAAAATTTCAAAATTTTAAGTAATTTTCTAACTCAAAATGGCTATCCAAGAGGGGTAGTGACTAGAGGAATTAGAAAGGCTATCGACAAACATAGTAATTCGGGAAATATTTTGGAAAATACGCGCGTAAATCCAAATTTAATCGTTGAAAATAATCGCAAACTTTACATTTCGATCCCATATGTTAAAATTCTTTTCGAAAAAATAAAATTTCTTTTACAAAATTATGATATACAACTTGTTGGTAGAGCATTTCACAGTTTGGACATGGCTTTATTCACTAAATTAAAAGACAAAATTCCCATAGAGTTACAATCAAATCTAATAAATATATAAATTAAAATGTTCGTGTGGAAAAGAGTATATCGGTCAAACTAAACAAAATTTTAAAAAACGAATTCGTCAACATATTTATGATTCTACGTATGAGTTTAAACCGTCACACAGTGCGTTATCGAATCATCTGCGTGGAACTAACCACTCGTTATCTATAGATGACGCTAGGATACTTGATGTTGATAGGGAGCAAAATCTCAATAAAAGGTTAATTTTGGAAAGCATTTACATCAAAAAAGAACAAAATTTATCTCAAAATTTATTAAATATCCAGGAAGTTTCAAAATATTTGTTAAATTATTACGACAACATTTTGTAGATTTTCTTAAAAAAATTTTTTGTTAACTTTAAATTTTTTCGGTTAAACTGAGTAATTCGTAAATTTTAATTTGAACTCTAGTTACATTAGGAAAACATTCGTTATTAAAAAAATAAAATTTTCTTTCAAATTGTGTAGTAAAAATTATGCCCCTGAGAATGACGGAATGTACCGTCGAAACGTCGGGTTTTTATTAAATAATGGGGCATGCTTATAGTAACAATATTCGCCGCTGTTTTAGAATGCAGCACCCTCGGTAAAGGTTAGCATGGCAAATGTTATTTGTGTTTTGTATCGAAAGTGTATGGTGAATTTAATAACACAAAAGAATTTGTAAATTTTAAAATGTTTATAAGTCGTTTATCGACGCGTTCGTACTTCGTAGCCATAAAATTAAGCGTCAAACTTTATTGTAACCTTTATCACGACGGTAATGACATCTGATGTGCGGAAACAAAAACAAACTCTTTTTGCATGCCCCATTAATAAAAATAAATAAAACATTATGTTAATATGTAACAATTTTTTTTTTTTATCAGTAAAGCAGCAGGCGATGATTCGCGTTCCTGACGCAAGAGTATTTACAAATATTCATAGAAGATTGCAAGATATCGTAACAACATTAAATACCCAGGCGAAGCCCCATTCAGTCTCAGCAAATCCTTCTATTATCATAAGGAGGCTCGCTTTACAATAGAACGTCTCTCGCTACCGAATTCATTAATTATTGCACAAGGAGGATCTTCATCCATACCATATACTACCCGTTCAAGAACTATTGCCGATAGGCCACAATAAAAGATTGGAATTTTGTAATTGGTTGATGGAAAGGAATTTGAACAATGCTAGTTTTGTGAAACCTATTCTATGGACGGATGAATCTCAATTCACAAGAGATGATCATAACAAACTTTCACAATCTACATACGTGAGCTGCTGAAAATCCTTATTCGAAAAAACAAACATCATTTCAGCACCGATTCAGTATAAACGTATGGGCTGGTGTAATTTACGATAAGTTAATTGGACCATTCATATTACCATCGAGATTAAAAAATGAACGTTATTTACAATTTTTACAAAACGATTTGCCACTCCTCTTTGATGGTGTTCTTATTTTAAGTAGAATCTCGCACACATACCAACTTGATGATGCACCTTGTCACGATGGATTTGATAGGAACGCTAAGAAATGGTTAAACGAAAATTCATTGGCCTACAAGATCCCTCAATCTTTCGGCGTTGGATTTTTAAGTTTGGGAACGATGAAGGCGCTTGTATACTCCAAAGAAATTGAAACAAAAGAAGAACTAATACAATGGATACACACAGATAAGGGAAGAATTTCCAAAAATTGAAATTACCAAAGGCATACTTAAGCGAATATTAGCTTATACTCAATGAAAAGGAGGACATTTTGAGCACCTTTTATAACTCTTCGACCCATACTTTGTATTAGGGGATTGTAGGGGAAATCATGGGGAATTAAAATACAATAAAAAAAATATATATAACGATTTTTTTTTGGGTATAGCTCTCAAATGGATGCAGATGCAAGATAATCATTTAAATCTTAATAATAGCCTATTCAATTACCAGCTAAATAAAACGTTGGTTGCTCTCCGATAAATATTTTGGAAGTTACAGTTTAATATTTGGGTGTACTTTTTTTCTGAACCAAATTATTTAAACACCCTATATCTCAAAGGATATCAAAAATGGACTGCCCCTTCTCAGACGATTTTTTTCTCAGAATGAACCAACGAATCTCCTCTTAATGGATTAGCATCCCAAACCCGGACAACCTGTATACAGCATAAAACAGTACGTCTACCACGAACGCGTTGGTTATTTGACTTCATTTTGGCTCTTCAAATTTTTGTTGGTAATGCAAATCAGCAAATGTATACGACAACACGGGCGATCGCAACAAAGTCTTAATCAAAACTTTGTATATAATTATTGTAGTTTGTAAGATTTTATTGTATCTTGTGAGTTTCCAATGTAGGAACAATTCAAGAATAAAGTCAGTCTCAAACGCATACATTCAGTCAGGAGTATTCCATCAAGAAATAGAATATCAACGTTAAGTTTGCAAATTAACTTTGATATTGATAATATGTATATATTGTTATGCTGACAACTAGAATTAATAGAATGGTAGAATGTGGTAGAATAGAATAAGTTATTTAATAGCGGAAAGATTACTGTTCTAAAATGGAAATTTATCATCTTAGAACTGTTCTACATTTGTCTTGGCCTAAATTTCAAAAATTAAAAAATGTGCCAAAGTAAAATATAAATGGCTCTGGATTCTCATAATTCACTGATTTCCTGGATTCACCCTAATGTTCAAGAAAAACCGGGGTTTGACCGTTATCATTATGATTTAATAGTTAAACTTTATTAGAAGTTTTTAGAAAATTCTCAAGAAATTTGCAATCTTCAGGATATTTAAATCCAATTCAATTGGCCCTTTAGTTGGATATCTTATAAATTCAAGTAAGCATTAACATCAATTTTGCCAGTTAGGCATCAACCTCAGTAATATTTTCCGTTAGTCAATGGGTTCAATATCTGTGGCAAAAAGCCATAAGAGCATAAGTCGGGTTATTCCATTTTACGTTTTATTGCAAATTTGAAATCTCCGTACTCGATTTCAAATAGTAGTTCTTTCCAGTAGAACACCTCAAGTTCTTATAGGTACTTATAGGTTTGTGTCCTTGCTTAAATTTAACTACTCGTAACTGCTTTTGGAAGAATGCAAGAGCAGTTACGAGTAAGTTAATTTAAGGAGATACATAAACCTAGGTACTTATAAGTATGTACTTGCGGTTGTCGACTGGAAATGGAAAGCAACTAATATCAATTTTTTGTAATATTCCTGCAACTACAAACAACCGTAATAGGCGTTTACAAAAACGAGAATTCTAAAAACTCATACAATTTTGAGTAATTCTAAGGCTGGGTTCACACGACATTGTACTGCACGTTTTTTACATGTTTACACGGAAAATTTTTATTCGTGCAAAAACGAATACCCGCAGTTTTCATATACGGCAATCACTCTGAATAAACGTCTGTGATGGATTCACGCTTAATTGTACTTTTATATTGGTATCGAAGACGCCAACGGCTTCGCCGTCAGCATAATAGAAGGTTTTTGGTTCATTCTATCATATAATTGAAGAACCAGTGCGTACTAACACATTTGAAAAGTTGTACGGAAAACTTAGAAACGATGAAAAATATGTTGTCTGTTAACAAAAAAAAAATACGAATTAGTTATTTGGCCAAAATAATAAAAGTCATTATATTCAACAATATCTCAGCTATATCTCAGTAGTTTGAATAGGATGAATCAACAGAGTTCGGATTTTGAAGCGAAGGAATTGTTGTCATATTTCTACTCCTGGAATTTATAGTAGCCGAATTATTGTTGATTTGTAATTCTTGGGTAAAATATGGACCGCCGTAATTAACATTGAAAGATGGCTCGCAATTTTGTCGAGTGCTTTTGATTTTGTCATCAATTGTATCACTCCCATTTGAAATTCCAGGTCTTCACTTTCATCAAACTTATCTAATGATGGTAATATGCCATTTAAAATGGAAGATGCTGATTAATTGTTTTAGGCTCATTATTTGAATAAGATACGGTGTACTAATATTAGACCGAAGACGTCAAAGTTCATTCTAATTGCTTCACAAGTCCGGTGGGTATTCGATAAACGTGTTTAGCTGTGTACGTTTTCTCGCAGTACAAACTTCTTTTGAATGGTTCAATATACAATGTATGCCCTACTGTTTATTCGATAAGATTTATACTGCAAAAAAACGTGCAGTAAAATGCCGTAGGAACCCAGCCTAAAATTTAAAACGGTTTTCCTGAATAATGCGAATTTTAGACTTATGCCTTTTTGCATTTTGGGCATAGATGTTATTTGTGTAAATTTTTAGAAAATCATCTTGGGCTTTACAACCCCTTGGATCTCTTATACAGAGTCATAGCAGAGAAAAATTATTCAGAGCAAATGTGTGGTCCGCGATAGTGGTTCCGTTTTCATGTACTGAATTTTTTTTCAAAGCTTAATTAAATATACGCTTAATAGAAATGATTTACGAAAACTGGTGCAAAAAAATATTTCGTTCCCATTATAAATTTACCATGTTTAAATATGACTCGCAACGATATCAACCAAGATTCTGACGATGATTCATTGCTGACAATTTTATATATCGATAATTTATCAGAAATTGATTATGAAGAGAATCCGGCTATTTCACATTTACAAGTCACGAATTTACCTGCAACGAGTGCCAATTTGATAATTTTGGTTCCGGCTTCTCCCAATTTGTTTGGACGTTTCCTCACAAATTACTAATTATAGTGATGATCTTACTTTGGAACAATTATTGCATGTTTGCCTGAACCTCAAATCAGAAATTATGAATGTCAAATTGAATCGACGTGCCAATATTGTTTGACTAATATAAAAAATGAAAACTATTATAGGGCCAAGTGAAATAAATTGTTAAAAATCACCCAGTTCAAGGATATTCAAATAACTGAATCAGAAAGAAGGTATAAAAATATTGGAAGGAGGATTAAGAAGGTTGCTCGAAAATATAACATAGAATTAAAGGACATATAAATAAATTAGATATTCACGAGTACGCTAAAAATTTTGTAAAATGCTGACAAATGATCGAAAATCCAAAATTGGCCAGAAGATCAAAAAATTGTTGTTCAAAATATTTATTATCCTTCCACGAATGTATATAATTATTTAAGAGCGAATTTGAAATTCAACTTATCATGTAAGTCATCATTGGTACGCTGGTAGCCAATAAAATACCTATTCCCAGGATTTAATAATAGTGTTATCGCTCAAATTAAGGGAAACTGGATAATATGACCATCTATAGTCATACACATCAAATCAGACCTAGTATACAACACTTATTTAGATTAAATCTATGGATTTGAAGATTTAGGAGGCAATAGACAAAATAAGATCGGCACAATAATCTGCTGTTTTATGATCACAGGCATACCAATTGGAAGTCGTTTTAAGCTATTTCGTATCCGAAAAAAGTATTGTTTCGGATAATTTATTTCTACTGGTTCATCAGAATTTGGAAAAGTGTAACGAATTTGGCATTAAAATTAGAGCCATGGTCCGCGATCAAGGAGCGAACAACCGAAAATGTTTCAAGATGTTTGGAGTCAATTACGAAACCCCTATTTTTTATAATAATAACCAATTAATTGTAGGAATGTTTGGTGTATCTCATCTAATAAAGTCTGTAAGAAATATCCTCATCAAATCCGATATTCGATGCCCTGACGGCATGGTTAGCTGGAATATTTTGATCGAACTACTTAATTTGGAACATAACTCTCTAACAAAATGTTGCCCAAAAATCACATTTAAGCATTTTAATCCTAATCTTTTTGAGCAAATGAGAGTTCATTTAATGGTTAAATTTTTAGTAGAAGTGTTGCTGCTGCTATTAAAACCGCTACACAATGAAAAAAAATCAGTCGCCATTTCTACATACAAATTTATTGAAAAATTCGACATGCCGTTCGATTGTCTACAAATTTAGATGCGCATATGCAGTAGGTAATGACGTCGACCAATATCTCGAATATATGACAGACTATATTAAACAAATGTCTGTTGTTAAAGGAAAAGTCGTTTATTGCCTTAAAGGATTAATACAAACCATTAAAGGCGTACAAGAAGTATCCAAATAAATTGTATCAGAGAATATTGGAATTCACTACATTGTTTCCTCAAGATTTAATCAGAACCCTATCGAAAATTTATTTTCTCAAGTTCGAAGAGCTAACGGCAACAATCGAAATCCATCTGTGCACGAGTTCAACCACAATATTGCAAGAGTAACCACAATAAAAATCCTCACACCATTTTCTAATATATCTAATAACGAAAACGATTCAGATGTTCGATTAATTGAGCCGAAAGACAGTTTATTAGACAGTAGTAGCACAGATGCAAATATTTCGTCAACAAGTGAAAATTTGAATATAAGTATAGTGAAAATAATATCTCAGCGAAACTCATTTTTACATCGTTGTGCGCAGCCAACAGTGAAGTAGTTAAAATAAAAATTAAAATTCAAAGAAGGGTCGGCTGAGTAATAGTTTTAAAAACAAAAAAAATTATAAATAAAGATATGTGAAATTTGATTCCATTAAATAATGTAATTTATATTAGAAAATATTACAAATTCTCATTATTTTATAGGTAAATTATAAAATAACATGCGAAATTAAAAAAATATAAAAAATATTAACAACACCACTGGATATGTAACGTTATACCCATTTAAGGTACGAACTAGGCATATTTACAAAGAAATGTCATTTTTCGTGTTAAAGCAAAACAACAAAAAAACTCGATTTTAAATTTCAATTTGTTCAAGGCAAGCTAATGACATTAAAATTATCTTAAATGTTATCAAAAGTTCTGGTTCTAGTGTGTTATCTAAATTAAAATTACATTAATTATTGTGAATAAATTTGAGGAAAAACATAATTCAAAATAGACAAATTCTAACCTCAAAATGTAAACAAATTAGCCTAAATACATCGCTGTGTTTACGCCATTTGTTTTGATGCGCGAGAGCTGTCAGAATTTCACTGAGATATTATTTTCACTATACATATGTAATTGACAGTATATCGGACATATCAGATAATTTTTTTAATCTTGATGTTCCCCTTCAAGAGCCTTCAATGCGATATTTTGAAGGACATACATATAGCTTCAAAAATTAATCAAAAAATAAAATGCTCTAGATGCATGAGTACTTTTATTAAGAATAATGAAGTTTTAGAAAGTCCCTTGGAATTTTTGATAAGCAACAAAAATTATCGTGAAGATAGCGATTTCGGAAAGCTTAAAGCGCTGTAAAATTTTTACGGAACATGGGAAAATTAGAAACTTAAAGGAATATATTTTAAGAATTTGCATAAATAATATAAGCATCACAAATCAAGAATTTTACAGTGCAGAAAATCCGTGTTACGAACATAACAAAGCTGCGTTGGATTTTATGATATGGGTATTAATCAGGAAACACTGCAGTTGGTTGGCTGAGAAATTCAGGCAATCCCAATTGGAGAATAGTATTACAGAGGAACTAGATTATATTAAAATAAAACCATAAACTTAATTAAAAAACGGAACTTTGGCGAATTTTGCGAAAGGATCTTGGCTTGCACCCTTATAAGATAAGGTTAACACAAGAACTAAAGCCACTCGATCATATGAAGTGACATACGTTCTCGGATCGGACTCTGGCAATGTTGGAAGAAGATGACCGACCAATTTCATCGCAAAACAAACTTCAGTGATGAAGCGCATTTTTGGCTAAATGGCTTCGTCAACAAACAGAATATGCGTTGTTCAAGAAACACCACTTCATTCACAAAAAATAACTGTACGGTGTGGTTTTCATGCTGGTGGTATCATTGGACCCCGTTTTTTTTCGTTGATGAAAATGACCGTCAATTTACAGTCAACTCTCCAGATGCAGCCGGAAATGGTAGGTCTGGGGAGGCCTATGACAGTGCTAAAATGGGCGCTCAGAAAAGGGCAATCGCCTTGACAAATGAGAGGTGGATCAACACTCTCACGTGCAGGGTAGCAAAGCAGGTTTGGCCAAAACTGGACTTGCGGCGCTCCAAGGAACTAATATCCCTGGGAAGACAAGAAATAGGATGGGTCGTAGGGATAATGACAGGTCACTGCCTTTTTGGGGAGCATGCGAGAAGGCTGGGGATACAGACGAATGACTTTTGTAGAAGTTGCATGGACGAAGAGGAGGAGGAGACTTTGGAACACTTTCTATGCTCATGTCCGGCGCTATCATACAGAAGGCATAAGTATTTGGGTGTGTACGGTATGGACAGCCTTTCGGAACTCGCGGACTGTGGAGTGCGAGATTTATTACACTATATAAATAGCTCTGGTTGGTTTCAACGGGAGTAATGGGGAGATGGGATCCTGTGGTATCACAACGGGCCATTGCTGGCCTAAGTGTGCGATAGCAGCCACTTCAACCTAACCTAACCTACAGTCAATGGAGATCGCTACATGTTGCAACGTTATTTCTTTGGTCAATTACATGAGCTAGACATTAATGATATGTGGTTTCAACAAGACTATGCGACATGTCACACAGTGGGTCTAACAATCGATGAAAGCACTTTCAATTAATATATAAAGATTTAATTAGCTTTATTTGATTTAATAGCACTTTCAATTAATTTATTTTCGAAGATTATTTTCAAATGAAAACACACAAAATTTTTAATTAATTTATTATATTAACAAAGTTGAAGATACAATTATTTTAATGTGTTTTGTATGAATTCTTGAAGACGAATAAATTTTTATTTTATTTTTGACGTACCGAACATAAAATCGCTTGCATACAACGTGAAGTATAACTTAATTTGACATATAACCTATATTCATCTTGCAACACTGTTAAATTATGTTAAATTATATTCACGTCTGAAAATGGCTATAACGATTTGACGTTTAGTTACATAATAATTTTATGATCGACATGTCAACAAATTAAATGTTGAGTAGGTAAGTTACAATTACAATTTTTCTTATATTTAATGTAGTTTTAAACCTTTATTTTATTTTTCAGAACGATCTAAGACTACCAAATGGTTGTAAACCAATTATGGACATTTATACAGATAAGTTCTCAATAATTTTAATGTATAATATTAATTTTAGATTTTGAATTATTGTTTTCTGTTTTAGGTTAATTTCAACATTACATTGGAAAAATAAATAAGTATAATGTATAATAATAATTAGTTGGTGTATAAATTTTAAATTAAATATATTTTAATTTTGCTTAATAAAGTGTTTAAATTATAAATAAATTGTTTGTTTTTTAATATGTGAATTGTGAAGTTATTTTGGATCTTTAACATATCCGCACCCTGAAGTAATTAGTTCAAAAAATAAGTAATCTAATTTAAATTCAGTGAACATATTTATATAAATAATCAAAAAATTTTATTATATCAAACTAAATTTAAAGTAACCAAATCCTTCACATTAAGTTAACACACACTTTTTACAATAATATTTTAATATTTTATAAATCTTCGTTCTAAAGTGATAATATTTATGGTTTGGTTTGAGTCTCCGATTCAAGTGGCAAGACACTGATTTTATTAATGGACTTCTTGAATACCGATTTAGACGTTTTAACTGTTACTACACGAATACGATTGTCAGAACCGGGATGTGTCTGAGTGATTCTACCCATAACCCAGTTTAATGGTGGCGTGTTATCCTCATGTAGAAGAGCTAATGAACCAATCTTATAATCGTGACTAGAAGTAGTTTGCCATTTATATCTATTTTGGAGTTCGTTTAAATATTTTGTTCGTTGAATGATTTTTATAAAAGTATTGAGTGCAACATTTAGTTCATCCGATGTAAGTGCACCAATAATCTTTAATTGTACCTTTAATTTGAGAATTTTGATAAATAGAAGAATTACAGTTGTAACGCAAAGAAGCTTGGTAAATAATGAATATCGATGAAATAAATTCCAAGACTCCATGTCACTGCAAACTGGCACTGCTGTATGCTGTCGGACATCTAAATTTAATAATTCTGAGCTAATCTTTAAATTAGGATTTTTAGGCCAAATTGATTGATTTTGTCGAAGAAACAATGGGCCTGACCACCATAGATCTTGCGTCAGAAATTCGTTTGGCATTATTCCTCTAGATACTAAATCCGCTGGATTTTGCGAAGTTGGAACATAGCACCAGCTGGCTATCGAAGAACTTTCCTGTATTTGGGTGATCCTATGTGCTACAAATGAAGCAAATTTAGCTGGTTCAGATTTAATTCGTAACAGTGTTATCTCCGAATCTGACCAAAGATAAATTTGATCAAACTGCATATTCAAACTGTCGACAAGTTTATTCACTGTTTGCGACAAAAGCAATGCAGCACAAAGCTCCAAACGTGGAATCGTCTGCTTCTTTAATGGAGCAACTCTAGACTTTGAACAAATCAACTGAACGTGTTGGGTGTTATAATTATCTGTGCTTTTCATATAAACAACACAGCCAAAACCCTTTTCTGAAGCGTCTGAGAAGCCATGGATCTGCACTGATTGGTATTGAGGTACTAGGATACATCGAGCAATTCTTATTTGATTTAACTCAATTAGTTGTTTTTTAAATTCGATCCACTGATCCCGAATTTGGTTTGTGATCAAATCATCCCAATCGATTGTGTGCAATGCCCATATTGCCTGCATTATAAGTTTAGCAACCAATATCATTGGGGAACATAATCCCAAAGGGTCAAATAATTGACAAATCTCTGATAAAATGTTTCGTTTAGTACAAATTGTGTCTAGAGAAAATTTGGAAAAATTCATTTCGAATTTATCTTGCGAAGTGTCCCAACAAAGTCCGAGTACCAATGATATTTTCGAAGTAGATTCAGTAGGTACCGAGAGACTAGGGACATTTGAGGAAAATTTCCTTAAATGAAAACCGCCTTTAGTTAATAATTTGGTTAGTTCCTCTTTTAAGTTTAGTGCATCAGTAACATTATCAGCTCCGGTCAGAACGTCGTCGACATAAAAGTCGTTTGTCAAGACCGCTGATGCCACGGGAAACGAAGCTGTTTCATCGAACGCCAATTGTTGTAAGGTACGAGTTGCGAGGTACGGAGCGCTTTTAGTACCATATGTCACTGTGCGCAACTTAAAACATTGTATATTATCTGTTGCATTATCTCTCCACCAAATTCGTTGTAAATCTTGTTGGTCATCTTGTATGAGTATTTGCCTGTACATTTTAGTAATGTCGGCTGTAAAAGCAACTATGTGAGTCCTAAATCGAAGTATGATAGACAGCAAATCTTTTTGAACCGTGGGACCCTTATTTAGGCAATCATTCAGAGATATATTGGACGCTGATTTCGAAGATCCATTAAATACCACTCTTAATTTAGTAGTTGTACTAGTATCTTTCATTACACAATGATGTGGCAGATAGTATGCCTTATTGTATGAATTATTTATACTATGTGGATCTTGAACTAACATCATATGTTCTAACGACAAATACTCTCTCATAAAATCACGGTATTGCTGATAAATTTCAGGCTCACGAATTAGTTTCCTTTCTATAGAATAAAATTGTTGAAGCGATGTGAAGTTTGAATGACCAAGACATTGTATATTGTCATTTACAGGTAATGAGACAGAATACTGACCGGACGGGAGACGCTTGACGTTCTTAACATAATGGTCTTCACAGAATTTTTCTTCTAATGAAAAATTATTTTTAACATGAATTGTTTCTATTTCCCAGAAACGTTTCAAATCATTGTGAAGACTTTTATTAGTACACAATACAGTGGCTGGCCCTTCATCAAACCTTTGACGAGAACCTACCCTACCACTAATTACATATCCGAACACGCTCGACATAAATGGTGGTAGCTCCTTAAGCACAGTGATAGCTTGACCGCTAAACAATTGATTGTACATTTCAGCACCAAGTAACATATCGATCTTGTTTGGTACATGGAAATACGGGTCAGCTAACTGAATCTCGGCAGGAATCAAATTTAAGTCAATATTGACGGGATTAGCTGGTAAATTGTTCGTGATTCTTGGAATTATAAAGAAATCAAGTGTCGCAGAGAAATTAGATATTCTGGATGTAATAGTTAGAGAAACCTTTGCCTTAAGTACGGTTTCAGTTCCACCAATGCCAGATACGACTTTACTGGTTGATTGTTTTTTCAGCTTTAATAATTTAACAATACTTTCAGTCACGAAGTTTAGATGTGACCCACTATCTAGTAATGCCCTACATAACAGTTTTCCATTGGATCCTGTTGCAACATTAAGCAATGCAGTTCCAATCAGAATCTGTTCGACATTTCTTAAACTAACTGAGTTTTTGACTTGAGTATTGCTTAGCTGACACGAAGATAACCCAGATATTTCAACACTACTTGATTCTTCTCGACGATTATTAGCAGAATCATTTCCGTTAAGTTCTGTAGTTGCTGTTAAGCTCTTAGTATTCCGAGCACTTGAATTTGTCCCAAAATGAAGCAGGTCATTATGTTTCAAAGAACATTTGCTACATGGTGGTTTATCACACATTCCAACTTTGTGCTTAGAAATTAAACAATTGGTACACAATTGATTACTCCGTGCATATTGAAAACGCATTTGCGGAGATACCTTAATATCTAAGAAACCTGGACAATTTATTATTAAATGTGATCCGTCACAATACGAGCACTTGATATTATTGGAAACTAAAGAGATTGATTTGCCTTTTGAATAATGATACCGTTTGTTTTCAACTGGAGACTTTGAATTGGTTGTCACCTTGATGGCGTCTAAAATGCGTACACGATTTCGCAAAATATTGATAAATTTTTCGAAGTTTAATAATTTATTTGTTTCTGAATTTTTAATTATATATATATTTTAGATGACTTATCGAGTTTTTCGGTTAAATGGTGGATTAGCATTAAATCCCATTTTTCGACCTCGATATGCAATGATTTTAGAGCACTGTAATTTTTTACACAGTGGTCAATAAATGTTTGTAATGAGACTGCTGAATTTTCATAAGGAGACTTTATTTCATACAGTTCTTTCATGTAAATTCTTTGTATCACAATGGCATTATCGTAGCGTTTACACAATGCTTCCCATGCCACGTTGTAATTATCGGAAGTTACCGGAAGGTTTTCTATTAAATGATACGCTTTTCCAGCACGAATATGTGATATTAAAGAAACAAACTTTACTGTATTATCGATGGTAGGTTTGTTATGAATTAGATTTTTAAAAATGTCCCTAAATGCTAACCATTCACTCTCTAAACCACTAAATGTTGGTAACTTGAGCTCTGGGAGTTTTATCGACATTACTGGAATATTTTGTTCTATTTGGGTGCTATTAGCTGAAGTGTCCTCATAGTTGGGTTCTTTTGTATGAGTTTCTAGTTTCTTTAGATCATGAAGCTTATTTAACAATGCGCTTTCAACATATTCGTAATCATCTTCAAACGATATACGATCAGTTGCAGCATCTTCATTTAGGATCTCTATCTTAAGTTGGACTTGATGATAATTGTCATATACCAACTGTAGTCTACGAATATTAGACTCAACTTCCCCTATGGTCTTTAGACTTAGTAGTTTGTTTCTAAATTGGGTTAATTGTCCCTTAAATTATTATTATTATTATTATTATTATTACTATCTTTATTTCAATAAAATAAATACAAAATTAAAATCTAGTTGAAACAACATTATAAAATATGAAATAAAGTACAGCTCCTATAGACATTATGTCTGTAGTGGAGCAATTTAAAACAAATTTTAATTAAAATTTATATAATATTCTTTGTTTACATAATTAACAATAATCTTCAACAAAATACAAGCTCAGTTATTAAAATAGATATATTTAACTACACGACGGCACATTAGAACATAATGTATGATAATTTAACATTTATACTAAAAATATTGCTCGATATCATCGATGTCAAGTAACCAAGTCCGAATTTCCCTGTTAAATTTATGTTTCTGCGCAGATGGAAGCATTTTGACATTTTTAGGTAAAAGATGGAACCAATAAGGTGCCATATATAAATAAAATCTTCTAAACCTTTCACTATTACAACGAAGACCGACAAAATTGTTTGGATTTCTCATATTATACACGTGGTATATTCGACTATGATAACTATTGCTACGAACAAAAAACATTTTCAATACTTTAAAAACATACAAATACCTTAGAGGCAACAAGTTTAACTCGCGAAAAAGCGGAATAGTGGGTGTATTCCTTGGACAAGCATAAATTAATTTGATAATTCTTTTTTGCGCTACAAAAAGATCTGCAATATTAGCAAAGTAAATTCCACCCCAACTAGTTATACCATACATTAAGATAGATTCAACAAGAGCATGATATAACCTTCTTAAAATAAAAGAAGGGCACAAAGGTCGAAGATTATAAAATTTATGCACTGCAGTAATAACAATTTTCCTGATATTAGTTAGGTGGGAGGTCCAATTTAGCTGTGAGTCAATTGTTACACCTAAGTATTTAAACTCATTTATGCAGGGCAAATCAAAACATTGCCCAAAACATGGATTCTTATCACACGGGTATACGTGATACTTGAAAAAGTTTTGATCAACTGTTATCTCGGGCCGTCTAAAATGCATAATTCTAGATTTTTCACTAGCAACAAGCCGATGATAAAAAAACCATTTACTTAGAGTGCATAAATCAATATAGATAAACCGTTGAATATCAACGTAATCATTAGACGCATATGTCAAAGCCAAATCATCTGCAAACGCTGTAGCACACCCTCTAAGATTAATTTCAAAGATAGAATTGAAATAAATTAAAAACAATAAGGGCCCCAAAACTGAGCCCTGAGGAACACCACATTTTAGAAGACCTGGAGGACTATTCACATTATTAATTTTTACAATTTGACTACGCTTACGAAGGTAACTTATAAACCAATCTAATATTTTGCCTCTAACACCAATACTTGACAATTTCATTATGAGTATGTCATGGTTAACAGTATCAAATGCTTTTGAAATGTCCAAAAATACTGCTGAGCATTTCTGAGAGTTGTTAATTGCTAAATAAATATTGCTCAGAAAATTTAAAAGAGCTTCTTCCGTAGATTTTCCTTCTATGAATCCAAATTGGTGATCACTAAAAAATTTTATTTTACCAAGGTAAGAGACTAATCGTCGTTTAATTAATTTCTCAAATAATTTGGAAAAAGTACTCAATAGTGAGATCGGTCTGTAATTGTTTAATTGCAGAGCATCACCCTTTTTAAAAACTGGAATAACAACAGCTATTTTTAAGGCGTCTGGAAAAATTCCGCTCTTTAGACTTAAATTAAATAAAAATTTTAATACATCAACCAAATACCAGGCACAATTTTTAACAATGATATTATCTACTCCATCAAATCCTTTAGAATGTTTGTTTTTTAACTTCTGAATTTCAGAAATAATCTCCAAAGAATTAATTTCATCGAAATAACAAGAAGTACAGTAACTATCTCGGTTTCCAAAAATAAATTGTTTCTGCTCTCCACTGTTAGTACTATTAGGAAAAATATTGGAAGTTATATCGGATGAAACATTTATAAAAAATTTATTAAATTCATTACATATATTCTGATCATCAGTAAGAAGAACATTTGATTGATATTCATAAATTTGTGTTATTTGGTTTTTGTTTTGGGACGTATTTCTACCCAAAATATCATCAATTTCCTTCCACATAAGCTTAGGATTATTCCCTATTAAACCAAATTTATCTTTGTAATATGCTCTTTTGACCCGTTTAACAGTCATATTTACATGCTTAGAGAGTTTTCTTACATAATTTTCTAACCGAGTGTTATTTGGATACCTTCTTAATTTTTTAGAAAATTTTTTAAGTTTATTAATTTTACACAAAAGATAATAATTCATCCAGGGCTTTAACTTCTTGCTACTGCGATAAGTAATTGTTTCTTTTGAAAGTTCAATATGGGAAATTAATTTATTTAAGAAAATATCGAATGCTGTATTACAATTTTTTTCATGGTAAACAAGATCCCAGTTTTCAACTAGAAGACGATCTCTAAGTTTGTCATAATTAACTTTTGAACTCTTTCCACTATAACATATCACAGGTCTATTCGATTCTGCCCAAATATTGAGGGTAATTAAATTATGATCGGAAAAATGTATTGGTAAATTATCAATACTAAAAGTATATGTACTACTGGATTTAACAAAAACATGGTCTAAACATGATAGATTCCTAGTTGGATTGTTAGATACACTGAGGAATCCATATGATGCAAGCATTGCTTGGTAGTTAAAACAGCTTACGTTATTCAATAGATTTATATTAATATCACCTAAGATCACTATGTTATTATTGTTAATTGTTCCCAGCAAATTGTCTAAATTATTGCAAAAATCATTAAGATCACTATTACAAAAACGGTAAAAACACAGAAAAATCCAAACATTTTTACCTAGTTGAATGTCCAATCTAAGAACATCAGCTGAAATCCAATTACAAGTACAGCATGATATAACTGTTAGATTTTTATGTATAAAGACACCAACTCCACCGGCGCGGTAATTATCGTTACAGCAAGCTTTAAAGCTGTAATTAGGCAAATTGAATTCTGTTGTTTCGTTCGAATAAATCCAAATTTCAGAAACAAAAATTAAATCAGGTAGAGTATTCAGACTGGCTACAAACGTACTAAACATATCAAAATTTGCTCTTAAACTTCGAATATTTTGGTGCAGTATACTATATTTACTACTCATAAAAGATGCAAATCAAAAATAACTTACAAACAATGATAATAATAAATTGAGCAAAAATATAATATAGAGCAATAATCATAGAATATCGCGTTGAATTTAAAATTCGCTTAATGATAAGAAAAAATATGTTTACGTAAAAATTAAAAATATTAGAAAAAACAAAAAACGAGTAAAACGACCAAAAATAACTTATATCGTGCTTTACATTCATAGCATTAATATTCAATAGTGCCAACGTAAAAGAAATTAAACACAAAAAAATTTGAATAATTAAATCTGTTAAGGAAATGTAAATAGACAAATCAATTGATAGTGGCGATGAAATCGACATAAAATAAAATAAAAACACAAGAAAAAATAAAAACTGAGCTAGTACAGGTAAATAAATCACAATACTTAACAATCTATAAATTTCCAGGTTCCCAAATAGTTCAATCAGATGTATTGCCTTCAATTTTCTTGTGAATGTTTTTAATCCGAAAAATATCGTTGACCGAAGCAATTCGATGAACATCAGACCCTGCAGATTTCCGTAAATATATTTGTCCAGCTTTGCACCATAAATAATTATACTTATATAATGTTTTTATATTTTTAGCCTCACGGTATAAATTTGACTGGAACGCTGTTAAGTGATGCATAATGTAGATACGCTGGACTGGATGGTTTACTGGTAGAAATACATCCAAATCTTGAGTAGACAGTGATTTGTGTTTTCGCATTTGCATTAAAATATTGTTTTTAAGTTCAGTTGAGTTTAGTTTCACAATAAAGAAATCTCTTAACAATGGCTTGAAGTGGTTTCTATTTGCAGCAGCGTTGACAGTAATTTTTTTTATCGATCTTCTCAACTGAGACTATTTGATCACCATTTATGTTCACCCCTATTTTTTTGATAACACAAGTTATTAAACTACGAATGTCTTCATGGTTAGATGGTAAGCCACTGATAATAATGTTGGATACATTTTGCTGTTGATTTGGTTTATCGATTTCAGCTTCCAAATGACGTAATTTGTTGTCTTGCACAAGCAATTTTTCCTCTAAAACACAAACTTTCGACTTGATTTCCTCATATTCAAATTTTAACGATGTAACAATGGTTTTTAAATCTTCAAGTGCTGATAGCTTACTTTCCATGCGTTTAAGCTGAAATGCGGCACGTTTTCTTTTTAATGTATCTACAGTCACAGTTTTTAATGTAGGCCTAGAGTCCCTATTACTGGCGTGATCACTACTGTCGGAATCTCGGTCTGACATTATAATTTAACTTTACTTGACCCGATTGTACAATTAAAAAACTAACGAATCACTATTTTGCCACCTGAAACAAAGCAGCAGTTATTTCTGCTTACCCAAAATATTATAATAAACAATAGAATATTACCCTAGAAACTTAAATATTAGTGTAACTTACAACTTATTCTGACTTAATGTCAGTGAATATTAATGTAACGAACAAGTTACAATGATTCCAGTATGTATGTTGTCGTGATGATTTAATTTGACTTATACCAGCGCGCTTTCCAGTAGCTGCAACCGGTGATGTTGAGACTTGCAATTTGGCGATGAATAAATATTTACTGGAATGCCTCCAAATGGTTGATGACGAAATATTTGTACTTTAATGAAATTGACGAAGTAGTACTCGAATGCTTAATTCTTTTATGTAATTAATATTACACGATGATTCCACGTGATTAACTATGGTTAACTGATGCGGGAACGTGATATTTAGTAATATCGATGTAATGCGTTAAACTGGACGATGATTCGTATAACGATTGGTGTAATCGAAGAACTAGCCGATGTGTCGCTTATGTTCACGATGATGCTTTTAATTGAATTAACCTCGTGAAAATAATATTGATTTCCACATGAGTTAATTTCACAATTTGATAATGTTGAACACAGCTTTTTCTTGAAATATTTTCAAGTTGATTCCGACTTTAAAATGAATTTATTGATGTGTAACACGGTTATACGTATGATGAACTTCTGTGGTAGCGCAATAAAATTAAATATTTGTATTTTATGTCTACCAACCTAAATCATAAATTAATCCGATGATATAATATTGCTAAATTAATTTAGCTAATTATTGATGATTAATTATCTGATGATTTTTTATAAATCGAAGATTACTTGGATGGAGAAACACGAGGTAAGTTTTTCCTGATTAACAAGATGGCTGTACCTTTCACGTATGTATTATGTAATATTGAAGCACGCGGTTTCGCCATCCGGCTCGAAGGACCAAAAAATGAAAGCACTTTCAATTAATATATAAAGATTTAATTAGCTTTATTTGATTTAATAGCACTTTCAATTAATTTATTTTCGAAGATTATTTTCAAATGAAAACACACAAAATTTTTAATTAATTTATTATATTAACAAAGTTGAAGATACAATTATTTTAATGTGTTTTGTATGAATTCTTGAAGACGAATAAATTTTTATTTTATTTTTGACGTACCGAACATAAAATCGCTTGCATACAACGTGAAGTATAACTTAATTTGACATATAACCTATATTCATCTTGCAACACTGTTAAATTATGTTAAATTATATTCACGTCTGAAAATGGCTATAACGATTTGACGTTTAGTTACATAATAATTTTATGATCGACATGTCAACAAATTAAATGTTGAGTAGGTAAGTTACAATTACAATTTTTCTTATATTTAATGTAGTTTTAAACCTTTATTTTATTTTTCAGAAGGATCTAAGACTACCAAATGGTTGTAAACCAATTATGGACATTTATACAGATAAGTTCTCAATAATTTTAATGTATAATATTAATTTTAGATTTTGAATTATTGTTTTCTGTTTTAGGTTAATTTCAACATTACATTGGAAAAATAAATAAGTATAATGTATAATAATAATTAGTTGGTGTATAAATTTTAAATTAAATATATTTTAATTTTGCTTAATAAAGTGTTTAAATTATAAATAAATTGTTTGTTTTTTAATATGTGAATTGTGAAGTTATTTTGGATCTTTAACAATCGACTTATTGAAATCTAAATTCGATGAACGTGTTATATAAAGAAATGGTCCAGTCGATTGCCCGCCTAGATCGTGTGATTTAACACCTCTAGACTTTTTTTTTATGGGGCTATATTAAATAATTGGTATATGCCAACAAGGCGGTTTCGTTAGAGGAGCTCAGAGCCAATATTGAACGAGAGATAGCGGCCGTTTCCGTCGAAATGTGTTAATAAGTCATCGAAAATTGGGTTAAACGAATCGACACATGCAAACGTTCCCGTGGTGAACATATGAACGATGTCGAATTCCATACATTTGAGTTTTGATTGTACTTTCAGCAAATAATAAAATTTTTGAGATATCTCAAATGGTTTACGTCTTATTTAAAAAAAAATGTTGTCAAGCCCTTATTCGAAACCCCTTTTATTATTGCTTTTACTCGTCTCAAGATTGTCGCTTTTACCAGTCCATTTTGTCAGAATTTGCGAAGCCATGCAATTCTTCACAATAATTTATCTCTGGTCATAGTAATTGGGGAAAAAATTGAAAATCGTAATTCCCCTAAATGTCATTATTAGAGTAGTAGCTACATATTTTTGATTAATTTTAGATTAGTAAAATTTCTATCTTGCTACACAGGCCAGTCTAATCAAGAACTAAAAACATATAACTAAAATATAGTAAAAAATTCATTGGCACAAAGCATTAAATACATCTCCAAAGTAAAAATGGAGGTGTGGCCAATACACGACTTTCTTTTACGAACAGCGAATTTTAAGAAACTTTTATAATGCAAATTTCTTGCAAACTTTATTAAGATTGTTTTTATTTTTTCATGTTTTCTGTAAATTGTATATTTTTGAAATATTTGTAAAATAAATTTTCTGTTTTACGGAATCTGGGACCTGGAACCCGAAATATTATGTAAGAGATTAATGAAGATATATCTGTTTTGAGGTCCCCTGAGTCCGAAAAAGTGGGTTTTGAAATGATGTCTGTCTGTCAGTCTGTTCGTTTGTCTGCTCGTCTGTTTGTCTGTGTCTTCTCTATAGCCCAGATGGCTTAACCAATCTAACAAAAACTTTAGATTTAAGCTTTACTTATGTAAAAGAAAGTAATAAAAAATAATAAATTTGTAAGAAGATTGCGTAATTGGTGTCTCAAAATTCCCTGTTCGTAGAAGAAATGTGTTGGCCACACATCAATTTTATCTGTTTTATAAAATTTTTTAATTTTTTTTTTATTTTTTTTTACTTTTAGTTTTTGGAAACATTTTGTTTTAGTAGTTTTTTGTAAACCTTATACTTTTTCAGATATTTGCAAAACAAATTTTCTGCCCCACGGGAGTGGCTACTTCCGGTTGACCGATTTGGAGCAAAATTCACTGGGACCTCCCAATTTATCAAAAAAGCTTAAATCTGAAGTTTCAGCTGGATTGGTTAAGCCATCTGGGCTGTAGAGAGGACACAGACTGACAGACGGATAGACAGACTGACAGACAGACATCATTTCGAAACTCACTTTTTCGGACTCAGGGGACCTCAAAACAGATAAATCTTCAATAATCTCAAGGTCGAAAATTTTCATGATTACTATACTTTATTTTACTTACGTAAAAGAAAGTAAAAATGGAATAAATCCCAATTTTTTATTTTTATTTCATATATGAGTAGTATACTCCTAAAAGTAATATTCTGGAAAAAGAAGATTTCATTTTTCAACATTTTGGAAAAGGAAGATTTAATTTTAAAGTTAGAATGGAAGAAATCTCCATTTCCCGGGTTCAAATAAGTTTTCAAACTATTTGGGGTATTATTTGAAATTCGATATTTGGGGAATACTTGCATAATGGAATAAGTTCCAAACTCAGTGTATGTACAAAATCCCCAAACGTATGAAATAAATGAGCAAATTGTGGGGATTCATTCCATTTTAGTAAGCTTTTAATTCATTGGGCTTATTTCATTTGTGGGGAATTATTTCATTGGGGAGCTATTTTATACAGTTATGTAGATATTCAAAAATTGTATAACCTGCAACAGTAAGCTTAGCTTTATTCGAATTGTCCCGTTGACATAATACCTTACTTTTGGCAGAATAATGTTGCTCATTAAAACAATTTTACATTTTAAGTTCTTTTCAATAAAAATGAAATTTTAAAAAGGCAACAGATCGATAAATCATGTAAAACTCGGAATTAATGTATAATTTTAGCATAAATTTAGCAAAGATAAAAGCACGGTATACATACATGTTGCGTTGTGTTCCTTTGACTGACCATTAATAATCGCCAGAACCTAGTAAAGTATCTTTTTAAAAAATCATGGAAAATTAAATTCCAACCTGTTTATTGTGGAAATACAATATACTCGTATATTAAGTATAAACCATATCCTTATCAACTTGATATGAAACAAAAAATAAAAAAAGTAGAAAATAAAAATTGAAATGAAAGTTGTTCGTATTTTTCTTAAACAAAAATTTCACGCTGTTATAATACCGTAAACATGTCATTCTGGAATGTTACTTTCGTTTTACATTATTTAGTTTTTTGAAAATAAAAATAAAAAATTGATTTAATAAAGGCTATATTATCATACATACGTACGTATATGCAGCACCAGTAACAGCAACACCAAAAAAAAGGTAATATTTGTTGATAGAATGAAAATGAAATGCTGTGAATTTTTTCCTATATCTTCTACATCTACACATACCCTACCTACAAATAAACATACACTTGGTATAATACTGGCGTACGATGGATGGTAATAAGGTTTATAAAATTTAATTCAATAAAGAAAAGGTATTTGGTTTAAATTTTTCATTTTTTATTAAAAGATACAATTTCAACATTTTCTATTTTATTTTACTGTATAAAATAAAAGATTATAATTAATTAATCTTTCCAGGTTTGTTGCTGTTTTTTATTTCTGCATAAGTTAAATTTGAGTTACATTTATGTTTTGTTATGTTACGGTTAGGATGGCAGGGGATTTTACAAATTTTTCGGATTATTTTTGTGGAATATTTTATCAAATTCATATGTACTGCATTTAAAATTTTAATCAGGGTATTTCAATTCTAAGTTTTAATCTTAATACGACAAGAAAAAAAAATGATTAAAATATTGTTTAGATGCCATTCATTATGGTTCCTTCCATCAGCAGTATTTGACCATGCGAAATAATTTATTTTATTTAATTAAATACCGGGTGTCAATAAAACGGATGACTGATTAAATTCTAAATAAATATTTTGAACCAAATCATTTGAAAGTTGTATAGACTTGTAAATAACAGGTTTATTTAATAGAAAAATTAAAAATGTTAAAAATAGCCTCCATGAGCATCAATTCATAACTTTAAACGTTTAGTAAAATTATCAGCAGAAGTTCGAAGTATTGCATAACCTTGGCCTTATTATTCCCTCTCTAGCTTTGGCTTTTTTTTAGAAATCGGAAATATTATTTGGACCTCATTAACATGTGCTGGCACGACCAAGGCCTACCACAGCGGTAAAATTAGCAATTTGGCAACAAGCGCCACCCTCAGCAGAGGAAAGGTAGACTAACACCCCAACCTGTAGTATAGTAACATAAGTTTGGCCAAAGCTAGACTTGATGTACCCTAGAACATTAGTATTCCGTTTTTTTGTGTGTAGAATGGTCAGGCCCGGCCTTCAAATGCTGGCCGAATGCTTGCAATTTTAATGATTTTTAATTTATTTGAAAATTAAAAAATTGTTAATTGATAAAGCTTGCAATTTTATTTCGGTAAAATACTAAAAACTATGTTTGTGTAAAAACTAAGTGTTTTGTCACCTACCAATACCAATGTCTAAAGGAGCTACCACATATTCGATCCTTTAACATTCTGTCTTTAATAGTGATAACTGTCGGGTAATTACAAAATTCGACTTTATTAAAATTAAATTATACCATTTCAATAAATTGCTGCTGGCAATCAATAATTTGTATCGAATTAAACAAATTCTTGAAATTGAACCACAAAATACATAATAAATAATTTCAAGTTTCGATGATTCTTAATCCCACGTATAGAGTTAGTTATATTTCTTAATTGGTCCATAAAGGAATACACCGTACTGCAGTAGCATAGATGATATTAAATTTAATATCATTCGATGAATGCGACGTGACTTGACTTCAAAGTTCAGTTTTACAACTGATATGAAACTGTAGCACATCATGACTGCATATAACTTCAAGTGTTTATAATCGTCATTCGTTTAATGTGTTTATTGCATTCAATTTATAAATACAAAAATAATAATATTCTACAGAAACTATTCCAATGTGGTTTTAAAATAAATTTGTGATGATTATATTACGTATATGTCGTTATCTGCATCAAACTGTTCATGTAAAATATTGCATCACCTGCATTAGCTAATTTTTCAAACTTGGTCATAATATTAATCGATTTCTCAACAACATTTCTATATTTTATATATTTTATAAGCAACAGAAATGGTATTTAAATGTAAACAATGACAAATGAAACTCATATTCTTTTCACCAATAAAAAACTATCTCATTGATTTTCTCATCCTCATAACCGTATAATATAGAAAATATATAAAGGAAAGAATTTCCTGGTGTATGGAATGGGACCAAAAACCCGAGAATATTTTATAAAAATATTTTTGTTGTAAAAATTATAAAATTGTTCCAAATGAATGTTATTTAGTTTTTATTAAAAAAAAAATTTAAATTTAATGGCAACAAATACATAGTAAATACAAACAGTTTGAGTTAGCTACTAAACTAATATTCTATTTTGTCAAAAGGATATAATCTCATAAAAGATATTAAAACTATCTCTAGTGTTCTGGTTTCTCTTGTCTGGTGGTGTGTTTAATTTATGGTACGAATGGTATACATGGAGCAAAAATATGAATACATTTTTGATTCAAATAAAAAAACTATTTTTAAATACATATCTACATATTATATACGGCTTACATGCAACACTTTATAAAACAGACCAGACAATAAAGTAAGCTGTATGTTGTTATGTTAAAACCATTTCCAATCCTGCATTCAAAAACAAACATACAAACTACTGCTATATAGTGATGAAGGGATTATGTTAGTTTATTATTAAAATTTGTGAATAACATCTGTTAAATTATGTTGTATGTCGAACGAACTATTCATTCATCCATAAACACTTATATTGTTTCAGCATATAAGTCTAACAGACAATAAGTTGCATCTGGAAATTTGCAAAAGTCCTAACCTTAACTATTTTTTAGGAGAAGCTACCAAAAGATAAAAATTAAAGATGCTAAAAATCAGTGAAATTAATGAAAACATATTTTCAAAAATATTATTAAATTCGTTGTTATTGAATTAGATAAGATGATTATGTAACAACTTAAGTAAAATTTGATATTTTTACATGGGGAGATAGAAAACGTTGAATATTAAAATCTCAACTTTGTCTCACATCAACTTAAGCGGTTACGCATTGTGGCCACAGTTATGTTCAATTATTCTTTAGTTATAAAACAGCAAAAATATTTTTGCCTGTTTTTGTGTTTCTTGCAAGAGAAACTATTCTATTCTAAATAAATTTGTTTTAACTGGAAAGTCGTTTGAATTATCACTTTTCCCAACATCAATTACAGCGCCATCTGCACCGAAAACAAAAAAATATTACAAACAAAATTTACGTAATTTTTGATGTAGAATCCGAATCTGTAATAAAAAATGGGGGTTTCCATTTAAGATATTAAAGTTGCCCACACCCCCACCCACTGAGGGTGGGGGTGGGGGGCCGCGTTTAGTATAGTTGAATATCTTTTTCAAAAATATTGACCACATATTATTTTGTATTTCGATGCGATGTGTACCATTCAAAATATTCGACCGTCCCGGTACTTATTTTACACCCTGTTATAATAGCCGTTACCCATTAAAAAAAAATGTCCCTCCTAGGCATACTTTCTATTTTCGATCGAATACCCAAATATCAATTCTTATACGAATCAAATTCATCGTTCGAATGGAATAAGCAAACGAATCGAATTCCCAAATAGGGGTCCTGGTCTGTTTTCTTTCATCTTTAATAGTAACTTTGATCTGCTTCCAATGGTTTCATTGGAATTTGCCTTTTCACAAATAAATAAACATAAAAATTGTTTTCTTATGATCGAAGAAAGCCATAGCAATATTCGACATCTAAAGGCATTGCCCCATGCACAAACGGCAAACTGGCATTTCATACCGTAAAATCCAATTTTTGACAAAATTATTCGTAGAAAATTTTATTAAAATTGATTTAATTTCATTCAAAAAAAACTCAATTTTATATTTTGCCAGGACGGATTTTTGCTTGACGGGCAGGCTTTGGGTTTTTTGAATGAAATTAAATCAATTTTAATAAAATTTTCTACAAATAAGACGGAACTTATAGATTTGATTTATTTGTGAATACTTTTCATATTGGAGAGTGCAGCAATTTAGCCAAAAATTGTGTTTGACGGTTTTAAATTTCGATTATCTGTTTTGCATGGGGCAATGCCTTAAATATAGTCACATTAATTTTGTGCTGTCGAATCAAAAACAAAAGTAATTATAATTTTTATTAATGTAGACTCTTCTTCACAATTAAAATCATTCTGAAGTATTCGAATTATTAATTTTAGTATTAATTTGTAAAAATCTTGTTACAACTCTTTTCAAAATGTTTCAGGGAATTCGCAATTTTTAATTTTTTACTCTGTATCACTTTATGGCATGCATGCATAACGCTATCTGGATCATCTGGTCTGGGACTGAAAATATTTCTGCTACTTAAAAAAATAGTGGGTTAACTTCCCTAAGAATATATGTATATCAAAACAATATGATAGTTACTATCAAAAAGTTGTATCAAATACATAATTAGAGATGGTAGTTTACCACAATGGTTCTAATGCAGAAGGTTCGATCGTCGAAATATAACGGTCAAATAGAAACAAACGAGTCGAAATATAACGGTCAAATAGAAACCGATTAAAATATTAAAAATTCTATAAATTACATGGTTATAACAAATCTTTAAATTAAACTGTATTTGATTCATCATATGTAATCTATATATTGTTAAGTTTATGTAATATAGTTAAAAAGAGGGAGGGGGTCAAGTCATAATCTAATTTGTATCTATATATTGTTACATTATGTAATTAGAATAAAACGGTATATAAAGAGGGGATAATGACCACAAGACCAGGAAAATTGATTGGAAGGTCGAGTCGATCGTGGCAAGTAACAGTCACTGAATGATAGAATAAAGTCATTACAATATCTTGTCAAATAGGCTATTTTTTAAATAATATTACATATGTATATATAATGATATTATAGTATCAATTTATACTTACAATGCAAGTTAAATTTTAATCATTGGATAAAATACTCCGATCATGACAATGTAAAAAAGGAATAATTTATTGAATGTCGCTTAAAGAGAACATTTTTTTTTTGTAGAGGAAACTAGTAGTGTATTTGTACCGATTCTGCGCCAATTTGGGAATGGGAAGGGTGACGTTACCATAGATCGAAAAGTCAAAGTTCAAGGTCAAATGTAAAAAACAAAGCTGAATGCCAAAGGCCAAAAAACGTCACATAAACAATTAAACATCGAACATCCCTCGCTCTCACATCCGATTTTAGATGGTTCATAAACAATTTCAACATCGGACATCCGATTTTAGATGGTTAATGAACATTGTTCATAATCAATTTCAACATCAAACATCCCACGTCCGATTTTAGATGGTTCATGAACATTGTTCATGAACAATTTCAACATCGAACATCCCCCGTCCGACATCCGATTTTAGATGTATTATGAACAATTTCAACAACGGACATCACACGTCCGATACCTTATAAAGTTAGAGAGGTAAAATGTAAAAAAGTTAAATAGTTGAAAGTTAAAAAGCTAAAAAGTTAAAAAAGTAAAAAGTGAAAACGGTAAAAACTTAAAAAGTTTAAATGAACGGATTTTAGATGACTAAAAAAAGAGTAAAAGTTGAAAAGTTCAAAAATTGAAAAGTTAATAAGCTAAAAAGCCAAAACGCTAAAAAGTCAAAAACTTAAAATAAAAGTTAGAATGTTGCGATTTTAGATAACTCATTCACTATGTTGCACGATAAAAGAACAATTCTGATGACTCAGTATGAAAGCCGTATTAGTGTAATTCATTTGTTGTTGCATGATAAGTAAACAATTCAATGTATAAGGGTAAAGGATTTTAGATGACTCATGAGCATAGTTCATGATAATTTCAATGTCGGACGTGGGATTTTAGATGAATCATTCAGTATGAAGGTCTTTTTAGAGTAATCTAAAATCCTACACCCTTATACACGGAATTGTTTATTTATCATGCAACTACAAAAAAATTACACTAATACGGCTTTCATACTGAATGTGTCATCAGGATTGTTCTTTTATCATGCAACATACTGAATGAGTTATCTAAAATCGAAACATTTTAACTTTTTTTTTTGAAGTTTTTGACTTTTACATTTTTTTCTCTTTTTGAGTCATCAGTTCATGGGCAATGTTCATGAACCATTTAAAATCGAATGTGCGATGATGAAATTCCATTTTGAACCAACTAAAATCGGATGTTGGACGTGGGATGTTCGCTGTTGAAATTGTTCATCGACAATTTTCATGAACCACTTAAAATCGGATGTGCGATGTTGAAATTGTTCATTAACCATCTAAAATCGGACGAAGAATATCTGATGTTGAAATTGTTCTTGAACCATGTTCATGAGCCATCTAAAATCGGATATAAGGGCATGGGATGTCCTGTGTTGGAATTGTTCATGTGAACTTTTTTGACCTTTGGCCTGAAGCTTTTTATTTTTTACTTTTGGCCTTTGCCTTTGACCTTTGATCTTGATTTTTGACCTTTGGTTCCTTTTCACAAATTTTCGTAGAAATACACTATACTATAGCGGTTCACTCATTAAATACATACATTCGTTTTACCTCGACAATATATCAATTACATATATCGGCGCTCAACCATTAAAATTCATACATTCGTTCATCAAAGCACCGCATCAATCACGTATATAATCGCTCACTCATTCCAGCGTCGAACTCACTATTTTTAACTACATTTGGAGATTAAAAATATGCCCATAAATCACATACAAACAGATTACATATAAAGAAAATTCACTCATTTATGTATGAATGTGTATAGTGATTTAAGGCAATATCACTTAAAATGTCAAATAAAAAACGGTTTTCGTAGTCTTTCTCTAAATCTTCAAACTTTTAGGTTTTCTCGTATCGATTTTAAGGCCGTTCGGCTTTTATACCTGTTAATTAATAGATTGTGAAATTAAACAATTTTCGTTAGTTTCCCTACTTCGTATACAAAATCGCACTATTCCAACACAAGCTGCCTAATACGGCAGCTGCATATGGCTTGTTTTAATAACTGCAGTAGAATTTCCTAATGAACAATAACATTATAAATTAATTGTTTTTTAGTTGCTGCCCTACAATTTGCTTTTAAAAATAAATTTAGATCATTCTTGATGACGGTAACGTTCCTCACAAACTTGTGTAATACCATATTGTGGCCTCGAATTTTAGTGACCAACCTACCGTTAAACCATTGGTCAATTTCGTTCAAGTTTAAATATTGCACACTTTTTTGGTTCGTTTTCTCTAAAATGATGTTGTTAATTTAATTAACTTCTGTTCGGGTTTATTCAATGCAAATGTTGTTGTACATTTTCAAGCAAATACGCTTATTATTGCTCCATTCCTGAATTTTGCTTTCTACATTTTCCCAGTACTGATTTTCATAAATTACTAAATTTTAAAACAAAAGATAAAACCTCACAAATATGAATAATTACCTATATTTATTTATCATTTTCTTGGATAATAAGACGCCAGCGGATTGTATTATTTTAAAATATATGTAAAAAAAACTTTTGCAAATAGGCGATTTGATCTTCAATTTTGTATCAAGATAATTTTAATTAAGAATTTTATTGAACTGGTTTTTACCGAAATTACGTATAAAAAAATGTAAACAAACAATTATGTACACGAACTAGCGCCTCTTACGAAAATATATGTGAAGCTGATGTACTAAAGCACAATCTATAGTTGCAAATTTGCAATGAATCTCCACATGGAGGTTATCTTTATCACTACATTATTAATCCTTGACAGACCGGAAATTTAAGAGGGGTGTCAATTCCAAGCTTCTATTGAGCACGGTGGTTGACGCCTTTTCCTAATATTTTGTAGATGGACAAACTAGGTGTCTTAAAAATAATCAATCAATTATGGTGTAAAATACACTAATTTTGCTTAAAATATTCAGATCCCAGAAGTTGTTGAAAAGTTTGCACAACAACATCTTCCGAAATAAAGGCAAGAGCTGAGTACAAGTAAAATTATGCTTCAGATGTAGCGTTCTTGCATTCCTAATTTTTAGCGATAGATTGGCAAAGAAGAAAAAACCATCCTTGTTGAGTTGTTTTATACGAAAGTCTTCTTCGAACGCATTTCATGAACCACCAAAATAAGTAATAAGTGACAGCAATAGGCGATTTCTAATTCGTTGAGCTGATTTTTCAATAAGGGGGGATGGAGATGCCTATTGACCCGCGAATTTTAGTCGATTTTGATGAATTTTTTTAAAGATTTTTTTTATATTTGCGCTAAAATTTTGTACACATCTTTTCAATGATATTACTTTCTATATGAACCTATTAGTTTTGAAAAATTTGGCTTAACATTCAAATAATTGTTTCAGTATTTCATTCTGCATTTTTTTTTAAATTTTTTTAGGTTTATCTACAAAATACTTATATGTAATTATTAATAATCATACAGTTTTTTTTGTATTTTAGATCAATACCACAGAGGCTACAAAGTACAAACTAAAGTTGACCATTAATTTCGAGTCAAACAGTCGTGTTTTTTTTATTTTCCTCAAAAATTTAATTTAAATTAATTTTATTAAAAAAAAAAGTTTGTAATTAAAGTTTTTCTGAAACCAGATAATTATTTTTTACGAAGAGCAAGTCAGTTTCGGTCTGAATGTGAAATACGAAAAATTTAATTATTTTCCAGTCAATCTCATCAGGCTATAGTGACTTAATTGTTAATTACCATTGATTACTTTCGATCTCAATCCTATACTAACAATCCTATCCAATCTTTCCAAGGCAATGTAAAAAAGGGTGTACGGTGGGGTGGACGCGCCAACATTGTTAGAATTACCGGGAGATGCTGCTAAATACTTGGGCGTACACTCAAAATCAATCAATTAATAAAATCGACAACTTTCGCTGCGACCTTCCCGGAAGTGTGGACTGTAAATCGGCCATTTGAAACATTAAAAAAAAAAATTGTTTGTAATAGTTCAAAATATAAATAAACCTAATGCCAAATTTCAAAAATATAGAATCAATTATTCTTTGAAAACAAAAAAATCTTTAAGTCTATTAAAATTTGCAGGTCTTTCTTTATGTATCTCCCCCTTAACGGAATAGATGTCAATTGACCACCCAAAGTGTGCAATTTGGCGAATGTTTTCATCTGTTTCGCTAGTGTGTGCTTTTTAGCATATCGACATTTCTTATATTTTACGCATTTCCAATAAACTGTTTCACTATTTTCTTTGCCTTTACAATATAATCGGATGTAACCGGTCATTCAGAAGATTAAAATCAAGAAAATACAATCGCAAATATGGCTGAAGAAATGTTGGAGGATTTGCAAATCGAAATACTTGATACGGAAGCGTAAAGACAATTATTTAATATTTCGAATTTATTTATGTCGACATTTGAATTAGAAATTAAATATGTATTTTCCCATTTTCAACATACGTGAAAAATAAAGGCTAAAATGAAAGCCAGAAGAAAAGAATAGATTTCATACAAATTCAAGAACTGTTTTGAAGAGAAAATAAATAATTTTGTTTATTCATTTTTTGTTAATTTTCAGTAAATTCTGGCAGCGACCAATGGCACAATTCTCACTTTCTCAAATTACACTTTTCTCACACCAATACGTGACAACACGAAATTTTATTTATTCTTCTTCACAGTGTAACAACTTACAATCTGTAAACCTTATCCAAATTCTAGAGGAAAAAAGAAAATCGTAAAATTCCCGTAAGCAATATTAATTTTATTTAATAAAAGATTATTATTTCTGTGAATCGTAGTAGACACATCAAGTTAGTGATTGTGTTGTAATTAAGCTACATGTAATTGCTTTTCGTTTTTTATTTTTATACATACATTATTTTATTTGTACACAAAAACAATAATAATAATAATATTTCTCAAGAACTTATAATCTAGATTATTTTCGTATTTTTTCCTTCTCGTTATATTATTATCACCACATACAAGGCATTACAAAAACAACATCCATAAACTGAACAGAATTTTCGTGTATGATAACAAAATATTTAGTAATCCTGGCTGCGAGATTTTTTGTTATTTCTTTTGTTTTAGTCTGAAATAAATTATAAATCATGTTTATATACTGTTTGTATATAGTACGAGTTTATATACCTTAATCTTAGCAAAGAGTGCACAAATTTCCTCCTTAGTTATTATTATAAAACGAAGCGCGGTATCTCACATTTAAATCTAAATTCTGTATAAACCATTTTTAGTTTTTTTTAAGTGGAATTAATTTTATTGATTTAGATCCAAATCACGTTGAATAGTATAATGTAAATTTATGTTAGTTAAATTTTATGCTATGCAATTAGTAGATTATTTCAATTTAATCGTTGTTTCAATTGAAAGCTTGAATAATAGCTCAAACGTTTTTTCAGTTTAAAGTTAACGATTATTATGTTATATTGTGATACATCGTGACTTTATTTGTAAATTGTGTTTTTTGCATAAAACTATAAAAATTCTATAAACATACAACACTAAAGTGTTTATTTATTATTTTTAGTTGTGAATTTGATTTCGTTTAAATTTATAGTAAACTAGCTTATCGCAGTCCGCCTTGCTGGCCTTAACTAAGCCTTTTGTGTTGTTTTGACTCTCGGCAGGCAATGTTATTAATTCTCTTGTATTGGCCATACAAATTTTTCCGTTTCCAATAGTTTTGATTAGAAATTGTTGAATTTGATTTAAAAAAGAGAGCTTATAGTAATCTGTTGGTGTTAGCAGCTTGCGATGTATCATTATGATGTTCATAAAACTTAAGAAGAAACTAGATAAACTCATAACCACAACTGAAAATAAATTCTAGTATCTCTCACTTGAGCCAAACCCGTCAGTCTCAATAATCAATTAGCGTTCGTTCGTCTTATAGTTTCTTATTTAGCGTATCTTTTGATTAACAGTAAACTGTAAATAAAAATTTAATTTACCGGTTTACTTTGAAAAACTAATTTAAATATGTATAAGGAAAATGCAAATGCCAACATAATTTTGTGGAGTTTTCCTGATTTTGGAAATTCTCGTTTCCCGATGTGTGGTGTTTGAGACTTAATTGGTGATTCAGTGTTATGAAACAGTAAGGCTATTTGAGAATTTAAGAGCCTATTCGAAGAATACGATTGTTCGATATTGAAAAAATTACCCGATAAGATCCGAGGGTTCTATTCTTAATGCATATCCTTTTTTTGTGCTTAGCCTTAACTCGCTTAGTAGTATTAGTACCATTAAGGTACTTGACAACTATTTCTAAATTTATACGAATTTTCGAAATTTTTCAAAATTTTCTAAAGTTTTCTAGATTTTTACAGTCTTTCCGATACTATTCATTAACATACAGATTTTTCTGTATTATTGAAATTCTTAACATTCACATAATATAGAGATTTTTCAATAAATTTCGATATTTCTCCGATTTCCTGAAGGTTATTCGAAATTATTTAAGAATATCCTGGTTATTTACGTTGTACATGGCGGTGATTAGCACGTATAGGAATATTCAAGATACATTAATAATTCGACATTTTTGAGATTATTTCGGAATTCTTGATATTTTTCAAATTATATTAGAAATTTGTGATGCTATATCGATATATTTAGAACTCGTTATAGTATGTATAGAATTGTAAGATGTTTCGTTTTATTTGAAGCCATTCAAATGAATCATGTTCTGTTTCATCTACTTTTGTCCGCATATGCCCACAAAATTAAATCTAAGTAACCCAATTGATTTTCTTACACATGAAACGCTCGAAAGTGGAAACACATTTTGGATGAAGGATATTTTCATTGGTAACAAATATTCTGAATTTTTTCAAAAAATACCATTTGTAATATTAAATTTCTGAGTAAAACGATTTGAGTTGAAAAGCTTCGATAAGTGAAAGCTCTTAAAACATTTTAACCTTCAGTTTGACTGTATATACCCGGGTATAGATCTGAATTTTCACTTTTGAATATTTCGTAATTTTTTAGTAAATAAATGAAAAAGAAACACTAAACATCGAAAATTAGTTCGCACCTACATATAACGTTTTCATTCAAAATACATATATGTATATGAAAAACAGAATTTTTGGAAAGGTTGAAAAATTCGAGAAAATATAAATAATTATCAAGCTTAAAGCTTATTAAAAACAAAAACTCTAAATTAATCCCAAAATACAACCTTCCTTTATAATATCAAATTTAAAAGTCAAATGATTTGGTTTGAAAAGCTCTTAAAACTAAAAGCTCTTAATAATTTACATTGATACTAAATCCTACCCAAAATTCCGTCATTCCGTCATACTTAAATCCTTTACAAGATTTGGTCGAGTCTATGTGATATTAAAAAAAGATGATACGCCTCTACTTGTTTCAAGTGATGTAATGCTGAATGAAGTAATTAATGCGGAAGGTCAAATATCGAATCAACGGGATTAATGTTTGATTGATAAACATTAAATTTTTGTATGTACATATTTTATTTGTTGTATATAATTTTTTGGTTGCTTTTGAAAATGTTTATGTATTTAATCATTTATTATTGTTCTATTCTTTTTCTTTTATTAATATTATTAATATTTTTTTTTTGTTTTGTTTTCACAATGGTTAATTTTACATTTGTTTTTTCTCTAAAAATGTATTTTCAAAATAGACTTCACGAATCATTCAATTTTTCTAATTTATCTTTTATTTTTTGTAAGTTTTAATATTTGTTTTATAATGTTGTTGCATATACCAATTTTTGATGTGAAAACATCTTTAGCGGGGGTAAGTCAAAAATTTCATGTAAAAAAAGGATCGGAAAATCCGGTACGACTGAAATTGCAAATTATACAAGAAAAACGAACACGAAATGCATCGAACTTGCATACAATATAATGCGAATTGCAATTTCCGTCAGATTAAAATGAAGAGACACAAAAAGTATGCATGTGTGTGTAGTACAAGCAGCGATATAAATACATGGATAGGGGATAGAACAAATTTTATGGAGCAACTGAAGAAGTATTAAGTGTGTGATAGAGAAAGAAAAAACCTTCGTCCTTGTCTTTAAATTCGAATTTTCGGATACCAAATTCAAATTTATGTGTAGGAGGCGGTAAAGCAAAGTAGCTGTCGCCTAGAGACGGAAAAAATAAACGTTGCAAATTCAAAACATGCCAGATACAATAATATAAAAGTGGTAGTAACCATGGTAACAAATTTAAAACACATCTTAAAAATAAAAAACGAAAATTCTCTTGAATGTTTGTTTATGCTAGATTTTTGACGTTTTACTCGAATTTTTGTTGTTGTTGTTTATTTTTCAGGGATGTATTTGAAATTTAAAGGAATAAATGGTTATTAATTCTTTAATTAGTGTACGAAAACTGGTAGCGTAATGTTTAACTATTCAAATTTGATATAATTAATTAATTATTTTCAATATAATTAAACATTATCCAATATTTATCCCATTCAATTAAAAAAAAAATCTGTTTCAAAAAATTTCGAAATGAAATTTATTCAAGTACGGCACTTATTCGGAAATACTTTTTTTGATAAAGAGGAGTATATAAAAGAGTAGTAAGACTATACAATAAAATTTGCTCCATTTTTAGTGACGTAAATCAATGTGATTTTTGATCAATCCCCTATCCATGTATTTATATCGCTGAGTACAAGTGATTAAAAAAATCTGAAATGGAAGTACGTTAAACAAAGACAAATGCACCGATACTTTAAATATTAAATATTATACATCTTAGCGAACTGTGAAAAAAGCATTTACACATTGATACATAATAAAATAATAATTTTGAAATTGTTTAATCGGTATGCTATGTTTATTGTTTAGTATTGCTCATGCTCTTGCTGAGTTTGGTTATGTGGGGGATATAGAAAACAAAAACTATAATAATGGTAAACAGATTCGAATGCCATTTTCTAAAGATACGCGCAAGGTAGAAGCCGCAGGGAGACATGCTACCGTCTTTCCAGCTGCTATGATATTACAGTCAAAATAGCGCCTTTTAGTTTAAATCAATCAAATCAGCAATGCCATTTTGCTTTGTTCATATAGATTGCCGTAACCATTCTGAAAAATCTAAATATGGAATCTCCAACAATTGCTGTGTACAAGTAATGATGAATTTTAAAGCGTTCAGGGCAGGTTTAGATGATTAATTAAACGGAACTGTACTTTGCTCAAGCTCACGAAGACATGGCTAGACTGAAATATAGTCGGTTATAAATTTCAATTTTCAATTAAACAATTAATGTCGGTAAGATTCGTCCTCCAAATCCAGAATAGAATAACTTATTGACTTTTTAAACCAAAATTGTAGTGTAATTTAAATACTGAGCGAACAGCAGCCGTCTATCTGCATTTGCTTCTCGGGCCCATTGAAGAGACTTGAAATGATTCAATAGTTAAAGGTTTTCACATAATTCTTTTGCGAGTTGGGTGTAAACTCGCCCGTTGTTTTTTATTATACTTTGTAAATATAGCTTCGATGGGCAGTATCTTGACCTGTTGCTGTGGGTTTGGTTGACATTAAGATACCTAGTGCACCACGGGCTCAAAGACTACATTTAAATTCATTACTCATACACAATTTTGTTAATACTTCTGGTATAAATGTCGTCTATTTGAATGCGCGTAGTTTATATAACAAGCTGGACGGAATAAGAATGCTTTTGAACAATGTTAACGTTCATTTTGTATGTGTGGTAGATAGCTGGTATGATGATTCTTACTCTGATGCTTCGATTTCAATTTATGGTTTCAATAGTTTGCGTAATGATAGGTGTAATAAAATTGGTGGTGGATTGTGTATTTACTTTCGTCCGTATTTCAATTGTAAAATTATATATAAATCGGTTTCTGTGGAGTCAAATTTAGAGATTATGGCATGTGAGGTTAATTATTCCGATTGCTCATTCTTACTGATCATTGTTTATAAACCGCCGAAATGTAGCAATTTGGAAGAACTGACCGAGGTTCTTATGAATTGTAGTGTGCACTATGAGAAGGTTCTACTTTGTGGTGACTTGAATATTAATTTAATCGATAATTATAAGTTTAGCAGGAAATTGATTAGAATATTTCATTCTTTTAATTTACAAATTGTCAATTTTGACGCTACACGTACTACAGTTAATGGCGATGGAAGTTCTGGTAGTTCTTCTCTTCTAGATATTGTCGCTACAAATTATGCAGCTAGTGTTGCAATGTTTAAACAGTTTGATTTTTCAGTTTATTCAGTTTATTATACATTATCATGACATGTTAGCATTTACATTTGATACAGTTGAAGTTTCGGAACCTATAAAATCGTTTACTTTTAGGAATTTTAAACTTATTGATCATGATCGTATGAATTCCTATGTTAATAGTTTGTATTGGGATCAAATTTTTACGGTACCTGATGTCAATTCTAAGTTAAAATATTAAATACATTAATATTAGATGCTTTTGATAAAACTGTTCCACTTACTCACCACACTGTTAAATGTAATTCTGATCCACCCTGGGTTAATGGTATTATTAAGGGAGCCATTATTGAGCGTGATCTGGCTTTGCATAACTGGAAACGTAAACGAACTGTCGAATTACGTTTAATTTTTAAGAATATTCGAAATCTTACTACTAAATTAATTCGTCAAGCTAAATTGAAATACTATAATATGAAGTTAAATCCTAACATTAATAAAGGGGCGGGGTTCTGGAAAATCTGTAAAAATGTAGGAATTTGTGGCAGTAAAAATCAAACTGAAATCACACCTAATCCTAATGAGTTTAATGATTTTATTTTAAATGCATGTTCGCAAACAAACATTTCATGTAATAATGAAAAACTGATCATTAACAATTTACCTAATGATGTGGGGTTTTCATTTTGTAATATTGACTTTTCTGAATTAGTAACAGCTATAAGGAAAATTAAGTCGAATTCCATTGGTTTTGATGGCATTAACCTTCGGTTTTTGAAATTAATTCTTCCTTTAATATTTCCCTATTTAGTTGAACTTTTTAATGCTATTCTGACTACATCTGTCTTTCCGAATTCTTGGAAAATTTCCAAGGTTTTACCGGTGCCAAAAGTTAATTCCCCTAAAGGTATTGGTGACTTTAGACCTATAAGTATTTCCTCATGTTTGGCCAAATGTTTTGAGCATGTTCTGAAAGATCAACTTATGAAGTATCTTGTTGCAGAGTCTTTTATTTGTGAATTTCAGTCCGGTTTTAAACCTTTTCATAGTACTACTACTGCTTTAACATACATCTGCAATGAAATTCGAATGAATTGTGATTCTAAGAATATGACAGTTTTAGTTCTCTTAGATTTTAGTAAAGCATTTGACAGAATTCACCACGACTTATTAATTGGAAAGTTGTTTAATGAATTCAAATTATCCAGAAATGCTATTAAACTGATTAATTCATACTTAAGGGGCCGTACACAAACAGTATATGTCAATGGAGTGTTTTCTAATTATTCTGATCTAAAATGTGGTGTTCCCCAAGGCTCAGTTCTTGGACCGCTTCTGTTTTCTTTATATATTAATAGTTTACCACGAGTACTTAGTACATCGTCATATCATTTGTTTGCCGATGATTTACAAATATATTGTGGTGGTTCCATCCATCACAAGAATGAAATTATAAATAAATTAAATAGTGATCTTTCAGCTATATCAGATTGGTCCAAGGAGAACTGTCTTGCACTCAATGGGTCTAAATCGCAAGCTATTGTTATCTATAAGTACGCAATTTCGACTGAGAGCTTCCCCAATTTATATTTGAACGGTAACATTATACCATTTTCTAAAACAATAAAAAATTTGGGTTTAATTACGAATCAAAATCTTACGTGGGATGATCAAGTTGCTCGAATATGTGGAAATATTTATGGTATTTTGCGTAAACTTTGGAGATTTTCTGCGTTTACTAATATACAATTTAGAAAAACAATGTTCTTTGCATTTTTACTGCCACATTTTTTGTATGCTGCTGAAGCTCAATATAAATACTTCCAAGCTTGTAGGTATTTGATTCAGCTGTTGTATAATTCTTGTATTCGATATGTATTTAAACTGAAAAAATTTGATCATGTTTCTGTTTATCATAACAAGCTTTTACCTATTAACATTAATGAATATTTAAGTTTTAGACTTTGTGTTTTTATTTTCCGTATTTTATTTAGAAAATCACCGAATCTTATTTAACAAAATACACTATGGAGTTTCGTCGCGGAATAATCACATTTTGATTCCAAAGAATTCGTGTGTTCAGCTTCATGATAGTCTTTTTGTCAGTGGTATGTGCACTTATAATAGCATAAATTTATGTATTAGAAATTCTTGCTCAATTGATAGGTTTAAGAGATTGCTCATCGAAGTGCTATCTGGAAATGGTTAAATACATATATTTTATTATTATTTTTTTTTTTTGGTATTTGCACAACAACAACAACAACATTTATAAACAAAACATAATATGTATTTATAAAATTAATTTCTAATTTATTATATTTTTTTAATTTTTTATCCATTTTTTTCTTAATTACATATATATTATATATTTTAATTTTGTAGTTTTACACAATATTTTTTATGTTTAAGCTTCTATTTCATTGTTTATGGTACATACAATTGATTAAATGAGATTTCATCTCAAATTGTATTTTGTTGATTTTTTTTAATAAATAAATAAAAAATAAATAAATAAAATTCCTTGTTTTATGAAATTTCGATGCGCATAAAACATTTTATTAAAAACCAAAAATTATTAAAAAGCTCAAAAATGTTTAGTTCAAACCCAATAAGTATTAATTAATTGTCAAGCTTAAAGCTTATTGAAAACAAACAGTCTAAATTTAATTTAAAATCCCAGCTTCTTTTAAACTATCGAATTTCAGAATAAAAAGTAAATGATTTGGGTTAAAAAGCTTCGATACGTGAAAGCTCCTAAAACTAAAAGTTCGACATTAAAAGTTAGGTTAACAACTTATTTAAATTAATTATCAAACATAAAACTAATTGAAAATTTTTGCAGATAGATATTTTATGCTTATACCATTTTTTAATAAAGCTTACGGATAATTCGATATTTGAGAACTTTCAAGAATATGCATGATACTTTGAAAATTCGACATTTTTGAGATTATTTCGAAATTCTTGATATTTTTCAAATTATATTCGAAATTTGTGATGCTTTATCGATATATTTAGAAATCGTCAGATTTCTAGATGTTTCGTGTCATCTACTAACGAAATCAGATACTTTAAATTAATGCGAGACTCGACAATAGGAAGAAATAAGTTTTTCACTTAAAGCTTTACTTATTCATAGGGTTAATAAGCATTTATAGGGGCCCAGCAAATGTTTGCGAGGGGCCGAAATTTGTAGCTACACTATTGGTTTACATGTGTTGTTTTATCACCAATCTTATGGGATATTTCTGCAAAGAGAATTGCTTAACGCTGTTCGTCGTATTTATAGCCAGGAGCAGCTCATATACTATCTGAATGAAGCTGAATCCTTAAAAGCCAAAGCAAGCATCGAAATTTGGCAGTCCATACTTTAAAATCTTTAAATCCACTTATCGATGAGTCAGAGGTCATTCGTGTAGGAGGGCGACTGGCAAGCGGTGCGGTGCTATTTTCAACCAAACATCCGATTATCATTCATGCAAAATCAAAAGTTACTTCGCTAGCCCTCGAAAAGTTACACCCAGACAAGAAACTTGCAGTATCTCTCTTTTGTTACCATTATCACGGCAGATGGTTTGTATACCTACTGACAGAAACAGAGTCAAGTGATAAAAACATATGTTAGAACGGTGCCGAGTAGAGCTTGTCCGACTAATTCTAATCACTGGAGAAGACTACGCAGAGCCTATCTTAATGCATTTAGTAAAGGGAAGGGGCCAAAAAACATTCAAAGTATACGTGTGTTTATTGAGCTGCCTAATCACAAAAGCGGATCATTTAGAATTAGCTAATGGCGTTTCTTGGCCGCTTAAAATGGTTCTTAGCACGTAGAGGAGTTTGTCTAGAAACATACAGCGACAATTGGTTGAACTTCATCCTTGCAAATAATTAACCAAGGGACGAATTCTAAAAACTAATTAAAGATTAAAAACTAATTAAATTTAACGCTCCTAGCACACCACATTTTGAAGGGATTTGGAAAGCGGGTATAAAACCCACAAAGTTTCACTTAAAGCAAGTTGTTGAATTCATCCAGAATCCGATAGGATATTTCGTGTGGCAACTCTAAAAACAAAATTTGGCGGCCTGAAACGGCCTATACATAATTTGTGTATTCTACTCATTGTCCATGATAGTCTAGCGAAGAAATCGATCACCATAAATCAAAAATTTCGCCTTCCTGATCTGTCCACATCACAGCTGTATTAATCAAATGGCTGCGGCAAGTTTAATATCTACTACTTAATCCAACGCAAGAATAGAGTCCACCCAACTATAAGGTGCACGGTCTAAAATAAAGATATTTTGGCTTGCCCTCAACCAACAACTACTATAAACACGCGCGCTGACGTGAGCATTTTAGCTCTTTCTGTATCAATATTATTACATCCGCAGCAGGTACATATTACAATGAAATCGTAAAGTAAAAATAATTTTTTTGTTATTTATGAATATTCAATTTTATTATTTAACCCAAATAAAATATTAAAATATTATACAGCCCTTCTAAAAATAATGATAAAAATAAAAACGAACGTTAATAACTAATGTTGGCTCAACGTCCACACACAAAAATATCAAATTTATTACAAAATTCTTAATAAAAAATGATTTGCAAAAAACAGTAAATCGGGAGAAAATCGGAAAATGGGTACAAAGATATAATTTGGTTGAAAATCAATAATTCTTGAAATAATAATATTCAGAAGCGCACAAGAAAAAAAAAAAAAACAAAAATCTGTAGACTGAGATTCTGAGAAAATTTCAAATTTAGTTTTAATGATTACCATAAATATTTGCATTGCTCTAATCTTAAAAGCTTTTCTCTTTTATATACAACATAATACAAACACAAAAGAAAATAGAACAATTTTCATTCGGGTTTTCTTGCCGGTGTCTTTATATAGCGATGTGTGTATTATACATGTTTGTGCGCTCTTGTTATTTCCATAACTATACACAGCAATAAAACGAATGTGTAAGAAGTATTAAATTATGTTGGAAAAAATAAAAATAAAATCCCTGCAGCAAATTTATATATCATAATCATCGCATAACTAAAGCAGCATATAATAAAAATGTAATATTTGAATTTAAGTTTTTTTTCCAGCTTTTATTTTATCTACTCTGCTAAAAGGGATACTCATATTTAGTGTACATACTGCTGGAACAAAAAAAAACGGCAACTAATTTTCATGTCACAAATGGAAAACAACAATACCCACAGAGAAAATACTGCTGTCGCTCTGCTCATTGTTAACTCATACAAAAATGTAATTAATTTAAGAATGTGTACGGTTTTTTTTGTCCATTTTAATTTAAATAGTTTGGGATTAATATTTTCGCTGTGTAAATAATGTACTTTGTACCAACAAAGGGTAACGTGCTTTGTGTTTGGTCATGGCACGGATGAATGACTCTTCACAGTAAAAGTACAACTGTTAGTCTACATTGTTTTACAGTGAAAGTTGCAAATTACCAAAATTAGCCCCAATATTGATATACCTCTCACCACACACACTAGCTATCTGTGAGCCAGAATAAAAAAACAGCTAAGATAATAAAAAAGACGATGAATAAAAAACCAGACAATAAAATAAACAAAAGAAAGAAGTAACGGAAACGTTTATGATTACATTGAATTGAATTAGATAAGATAAGACTGTGTGAATTCATGTGAAAATTCTAAAATTTTATATTTATACATGTATATATGAAAAGCTGCCAAAGCAACTTTAAATAAAATATTTAAGTGCGATGAAATATAAAAAAGTGTTCATCCTTAAACCAAAGATAAAAATAAAATTATGAAATTTAATCAAACGTATGTCAATATTTTGATAGACGTTTATTGTAAAAATGTAGGCGGAATGTGGGAGTTTTTCAGTATTTACGAGAAAAATTATTATTTTTAAGTTATATAAAACAGGCTTAAAACTTAGTTCTAATTCACTCTAATTTATGCTAATCACTCACAAATTTTTTCATTGATCGTGCATGACTTTAATACAGAATAATAGTATTGTGGAATATTTTATATTAACCCATTTGATCCCACTGTACCTGTATGGGTACAGAAAAATCACTAACTTTACGACGCCACTACCGCGGTATTTAATGTCAAATTTCAATTTGTATTTTACCGTTATATATGGTTTTTAGTTCATTTATCATATTTAAAAAAAAAATCCAGTTCGAGAAAGGATTTTGAGTGTTAAAAAATATTTAAAGTACAAATAGTTTACACAATTTATTATTGGTGTGGGAACAAATGGGTTAATATATTTACTTTCAGGGACAGCTACGGATTTCCGATCTTATTTATATTTTTCAAGAAAAGTAAATCGCATTTTCTTATACATTGTACAATAGAGCAGGAGCCGTAGATAGAAAACAACAAAAAGTTACAACAAGGCGTCACAATTCACCATTTAAAAGATAATACAAATTCGAATTGAAACGTAAAATTAAAAAAAAAAGGTTATTTTGATGATGGAAATCAAAGTTGCAAGTCTCGCTGTTACAAAAAAAATAAATGACAAGGTACACGCACAATTTTTCACTATTTATGTAAGTAGATATTCTGAATTAAGAAACAATAGTGGCAGAAAATAATTACTAGTGACCTTCAATTATAAAAATATAAAGCGCTGAAACATCATAATGTGATCAGAACTTCGGTCTTCAAAATTAATTCAACTCCCAAATCAACCACTAACAGACAATCTTCAGTTCAACCTTCAAAAACAATATTTGTGTGAAGTTTGGATCGATTCGGTCAAGGCGTGTAGGTTTGCTTAAATATCTTGCATATATACAGCTTATTACCATGAAATTTACCTATTTCATAACGGATTTTAGTAAAATGTGACATCCGCGATATAAATGGAATTTAAAATAATTGTTGGATAAAGTTCTGGAATATGGCCAAGTAGGATGGAACTTGCTAATTTCTCACACAATTATGCTAAAAGTTAACATGTGCGTTGGAAATGGTATTCTAAAATGATTATCAGATAAAGATCTGGAATATTGGGAAATATAATAGAACTTGCCTATTTCTCATCTGAATATGATGAAAATCGACATGTGCGTTTGAAATATGATTCTAAAATTAGAATCCCATTTCCAACATAAATGCCAAATTTCATAATAATCGGTTGAGAAATTGGCAAGTTCCATCATACTTGGCTAGATTCCAGAACTTTCCCCCAAAAATATTTTAGAATCCCATTTCCAACGCACATGTAAAATTTCAACATAATCGGTTAAGAAATAGGCAAATTCCATCAAATTTGGCAAGTTCCATTGTACTTGGCCATATTCCAGAACTATCCCCAAAAAACATTTTAGAATCCCATTTTGAAAACAATTGTAAAATTTCATAATAATCGGTTAAGAAATAGGCAAATTCTAGCATACTTGGCCATATTCCAGAACTTTATCCAAAAATCATTTTAGAATCCCATTTTAAACGCGCATGTCAAATTTCATAATAATCGGTTGAGAAATAGGCAAGTTCCATCATACTTGGCCATATTTCAGAACTTTATCCAAAACACATTTCAGAATCGCATTTTCAACGCACATGTCAAATTTCATAATAATCGGTTGAGAAATAGGCAAGTTCCATCATGCTTGGCCAATGGCCATATTTCAGAACTTCATCCAAAAAATATTTTAGAATCCCATTTCCAAAACAAATTTTAAATTTCATAATAATCGGTTGAGAAATAGGCAAGTTCCATCATACTTGGCCATATTCCAGTACTTTATCCAAAAAACAGTTTAGAATCCCATTTTCAAAACAATCGTAAAATTTCATAATGATCGGTTAAGAAATAGGCAAATTCTAGCATAATTGGCTATATTCCAGAACTTTATCCAAAAATCATTTTAGAATCCCATTTTCAACGCACATGTCAAATTTCATAATAATCGGTTGAAAAATAGGAAAGTCCTATCATACTTGGCTATTAAATCGGGAGGTACCGGGTTCGAATCCCTATAGGGGCGGGATGCCAAAGGGGTTTTTCATCATCTGATTACGACCGGTGATGACGATGGCCACATCTATGACCCCCTGTTGAGAGTGCGTAATCCATGAGCCGACCCACCTTTCACGTCAGTACTATAGGCTGGCATGAAGCAATGCAATATGCAGGTGGTTTAAACAAAAGCGCGTCTATAGCCGTACTTCCCCGAGTTGGCTGGCAACGGCGTAAGGTAGGACGTTAAAAGGGAACTGCGAAAGAGTTGGGAGTGCCTAGAGCCCCAGAAAAAGATTGCAGAGATAGAGACAAAAAAACAAAAAAAAAATACTTGGCCATATTCCAGAACTTGATACAAAAATCATGTTAGAATCCCATTTCCAACACATGTGTCAAATTTCATAATAATCGGTTGAGAAATAGGCACGATCCTTCATAATTGGCTATATTCCAGAAATTCATCCAAAAATAATTTGAGAATCCCATTTCCATTGGAAATGCTGAATTTCAGCAAAATCGGATAATATATAGAATCCCAGTAAAATGTTTATAAAAAAACCACAAATCGTTAGTTTAACTGCTCACGAAACCCTAATCCAACCCCAACTCAGCCCTAATTCAACCCGAAAACTCAACTCAACTCAACCATCAACTCAACCGCAAACTCTACGCCAAACTCAATCCTCAAACCAAAATACATAAAAAATTGGTTAACTGCTCACTACATCCTAATCCAACCCCAACTCAACTTCAACTCAACCCGCAAATTGGCCCCCAACTTAACCTTCAAATCCCCTCCAAATTCATTGTCCAATTCAATAATCAAACCAGCATATATTTATAAAAAAAAAAATTTTTATTTTATGCTACCTTCGGGTTTAAAGCCTTGAAAATAAAACTCTTTCTTTTACGACGACGTTTTGATATATATTATATCTTCTTCAGGTCTGTATACATAGTACATACATATATAAAACAACCACAAAAATATTTTTTAATAAGACAATTTATAGAAAATTTCATGCAATGCTTAATTTTGAACCTACCGTTAAATGATAATTTTCCCCCCAAATATTTGGGGGGAAAATTATCATTTAACGGTAGGTTCAAAATTAAGCATTGTATGAAATTTTCTATAAATTGTCTTATTAAAAAATATTTTTGTGGTTGTTTTATATATGTATGTATACAGACCTGAAGAAGATATAATATATATCAAAACGTCGTCGTAAAAGAAAGAGTTTTATTTTCAAGGCTGTAAACCAGAAGGTAGCATAAAATATAATATATCCAGCCGTTAGGAGATTTTTATAAAAAAAAATCGTAAATATTTATATAACCAGGTGTTTGACGAATTTTTCACTATGGAGAAAAATACGTCAAATTGCATATCTTTATATGTGACCGGAAGTCAAGTTTGAATTTTATAATTTTTATGTTTTGGATGTGAAGCACTGAATAAAATGAACAATTTATGGAATACGATTTTTGTTGCTGTTGTTGTTTTTAAGGTACAGGGTGTCAAATATTTAAAAATTCAATGCACTTGGTATTGTATTTATTGCTCTAGAAAGAAAATTAATTATTCGAAAATTATAAGATTGGGCTCATTTTAAAGATAAATGAATAGAGATTATAAAATAATTATAAAAATGGTACTATCTTTCATTTGTTATTTTTTCAAAATGGCCGCCGAAACAGTTTTTTTCAATTTTCTCAAAATTATTATTTTTTTATTTTTATTTTTTTTTATTATCTTTTTCCCCATTTAGTTCTATTAGACATCCTAAAAAATCAGGTCAGCATCTCGTTTCGTTTTCGTGTAAAATACGTTTATATATAATAAATTTGTAGATTGTCATACTTAAACGTATTTTGCACGAAAACGAAAAATTTTACTAGCGCAAGTTTTTAGTATGTTCAATAGAATTAAATGACGTGAAATTAAAAAAAAAAAAAAAAAAAAAAATTGGACGATCATTGAGAAAATTCAAAAATAAAATTTTGGCGGGAAATTTGAAAATGAAGAAATTACAGAACTTACCATTTTTATATTTTTTATTAATCCGTATTAACTTACCTTTAAAACGAGCCCTATATCATAAATATCGGATATTTATTTTTCCTTTTATAGCCATAAACACAACATAATGTTTATAATTTTTCTCAAAATTTGACACCCTGTATTTTAAACAACAACAACAACAACAAAAAATCATTTTCTACAAAATGTTTTTTTTAACTAGTACTACCAATTCAAAACATAAAAAATAAAAAATTTAAACACGACTTCCAAAAATTTGTGATTTGACGTATTTTTCACCAAGTACATAATGAATTAAAATTATGGCAAGAAGATAGGTTTCCTTTGTTAAGGACAGTATTGGAAACCTCTAAAATGAAAATAAAACAACTGGTAGGGGTCAAATTAAAATAATAATAAGAATAGCAAAAATCATAAAAAAAAACATAAGAAACAAATTATATAAAATTTACAATCATAGATAATAAATTAAAAGAAAGTACAGAAATATAAAAAAATAAAATAAAAATAGAAACCGACTCACAAGACCACCTCAAAAAGAAATTTAACATCATTTCTTTCCAATAACCAACCTTTCACCAGCTTCAAAAATGAATTAATGGAGATCAGTGTTCTTATTTCCAATGGAAGGCAATTAATGAAGTACGGACCAATGACTAGAAAATATCGCCTAAAAGTTTTGGTATTAAAAGTTGTTAAAATACCAACTTTTAATAACCATTTTGTTATTATTACGAAAATCGTACGCAGAAACAAACCTTACTACTCTCTGACCACTGCGATAATAAAACAAACGAAGAACTCTAAAAACATATAAATGTTGGAGAGGAAACATTTTATACGCAACATAAACTGGCCAACAGGAATCCGTATGGTTCATAGAAAACATGGAACGAATAATATAGTTTTGTAAAGTGATTAAAGGATTTAACGTCCAATTAAAAGCACCACGCCAACAGGGAATTCCATAACTCAAACTTGAGCCAACACAAGCATGATAAAAACCTAACAAAACAGATTGCGGACAATGAGAGTGCAGCATATAGATTGCACGCAACACCGAACCCAATTGTGTTTTCAGGTTTTGACTATGCAATTTCCAATTAAGATTAACATCCAGGTGGAAACCAAGGTATCAGAATTGTGGTAGATAAATTCAGGCATATAATTCAACAACGGGTCCCCATCCCCAGATAACTTGAAAAACATAATTTTAGTTTTCTCACTTAGAATCATAAAATTCCGGTCAAACCAAACGCGTAACAATTTCAAATCATGGTTGATATCGGTAGAGACATTATCCAAACAAGAACCCGATTAACTTAAGGCCATATCATGTGCAAAGGCTATTATTTTTCCACGAAGACCCAGGCTAAAAATATCATTTATATAAATTAAAAAAAGTAACGGGCCCAAGGCACAGCCTTGAGGAACACCACAATTCAATGTAAAAGGAACTTTGTATTTTGACCTTGTAAGACCTATTACTCAAATAAAACGCAAATCATTTTTGTGAAATACCTCTAAAACCAATAGAATCAAGCTTATTGAGAAGCAAGTTATGGCCAACCATATCAAACGCTCGTTTAATGTCAATGAAAACAGCTCCAGCCTCAAGCTTATCATTCAATTGAAGATGAACATCATTCAAGAATTCACCCAAGGCAGACCCAGTACTTCTACCAGATCTAAAGCCGTACTGATTGTCACTCCAAAAATTATGTTTAGCTAGGTATCTATCTATTCTTGGCTTCATGGCTTTTTCGATTATTTTTAAGATAATTGGTTGAAGAGAGAACACTGAAGAGAACACTCATCGATTCTGGGATTATAGTAATTATGTTTCTCAGCTTTAACGCAAGAACTTACTTTATCCGACAACTTCAAAAAAATAATCCTTGAGTCTAATGTTATTAGGATGTTTGCGATATTTTAAACTAATTCTCCTCTTTTTATTGATTAAATTAACCAAATAGCCAGAAATCCAAGGTTTAAGCTTGTTATCGGATTTTCGAACATCTGAAATGTAACAGGACGAACTAATATTGTTAAAACTACTTACGAAATTAATAAGGCCAGTGGACGGATCACTAGTTAGAGAATTTAAAAAATTGAAGGATGAAACTTACGAATCAAATTTAGTAAGATTAAAACGTTTAAATGAACTGTTATTCTGAGATAAAAGTCTAATATTGGACGGCACAACTATTTCTAGTTTAATGAAACTATGATCAGTAATTGACAATGGAAGAAGAAATGCTTTTAGCAACTCCATATCGTTATTACGAACACGAGCAAAACAGTGATCAATACAAGTAACACTAAAGTTAAAAACACGTGTAGGAAAATCAACCAGAGACTGCAAACCAAAAGAGGACATCATAAAAAAGTAATCGTCATTGCTATTAGGCAAGTTTGAAATGTTAATGTTAAAATCCCCAAAACAAATAAATTTGTAGTTTTAATTCCACTTAAATTGTGAATTTACCGCATTTTGTGACAAATTGATTCATTATCTTTAATTGAAAGGTTTATCAGCAATCTATGTACATCAAAAAGGATATGGATCAAACTTTGGGCCAGAATACATCGTAGACTGGAAATAAAAAAATAAAACGAGAGAGAATTTTTTTTTTGCTTGGGAGAGTCGAGTTTTTGTTTTCGGAGCGATCGCATCAAAAAAATCGCTTGTTTGAAAAATTTATAAAAGAATCAAAACAAAATCAAATATATTTAATAAATTAAATAATTAATAATAAAAAAAAAACAAAGAAAACCAAAAACGTAAAAGTACCGAAAAATTTCGGACCAAAATTTAAGAATACTCGAATTTTCGGGCGAAATTATCTCATACGTCATTTGAATATAATAATAAAGTAAGTACGTGTAAAGTGCGTGTGTTCAGTGTATCAAATAAAATATGAGATACGTGTGGAATTCACATCCTTTAAGCACTCGATACAAACAAAACAAAAAAAAAAAGGAAAACAACAACCAAATCCTAAAGACATATAAGGATAATACAGTGACACGAAAGAACGGAAGAAAACCACGGAGTGCTACATCAACGTGAGAGTATTTTAGGTGTGGTGCAATAACCAACACGCAGCCGAATCATCTAGAAACGGGACTATACCATCACATAATTAGCGGTGTTTGAGAAAAGCGAATTACAGTACAGTTACGCGCAACGAAGTTATCAAGGTGTTCCGGTGTATAGAAGAGGAAACCAACCCATTCCTAGCGGTAGTAGTGGCAGTTTAGCAACGTGTTCAGCCGTGTTAGCAACAGCGAAGTAGTTTATTGTTGGTTTAGGCTTCGGATTTTTAGGTAAAAAAATATTTTTTTTGGGAAATCCGAATCAAAAATTTGTTGGATATTTATTCGATTTGGAAGAAATAAAGGCGAATGAGCCCTATATGTTACCACATAAATTTAAATATTTTCGCTTAATCACATATTTTTACATATTTCAACTTTTTTTATATTTTAGCACATATTTTATGACTTTTTCCAAATAATTTTTTTTTTTTTGTAAATTAGCTTAAAATTTGATAAAGCAAAGACATCTAAGCCAAAAAATATTTTGTTTAGAAACTAGAAAAGTTTTACTTTTGCCTAAACTGTATAAGTTAAATTAATAAATTAAGATCAAACCAAATTAAAAATAATAAGGTTCTTTGATGATCCGAAGTTCTTCTAGAAAAACAAATTTGTGATTGTTTTCTTTGTCCATGAACCCACTAGCAGGAGGGATGATGAACGTTTTATTCAATGTGTTTATATCGACTGAAAATTTGTGCAAATGTAGTTTTATCGTTAAGAATGGCATCGATAATCTGGCTATACAACGCCTATACCTATGTTTTTAGAACCATTTAAGTGATTAAACAAATTTAGAGGTAATTTGGCTTGACCAAACCTGTCTTAAAGCGATTGTACAGTTGCTTTTATTATTGAGTGTTTACATTTAAAATATTTTATACCGCCTGTCATTTTTGCAGTATACATATTTCCAATGCTATTGAAATATAGAAAAAACTAAAGCCGACATTGCAAACAAAAACAGAAACATTGAAATTACTCAAAATCAAAACCAAAAAAGGCAGATATGGCTTTTTTTCTTAGCACGGCAGAGTTCTATTAAAAATGAAAAATTCTCGTCCAGTGAGACAATTATCTGATTAGTCCAAAATTTTGAAAATGTATTTAAAAGAATTCTTAAACTTTAAATGAATCAAACAAAAGTACGTTGACCTAAAAAAACATGTAAAATTCAATTCTACCCTTCTCACGGTGCACTTTACGAGTAGGAACCATTTTCTTCACCACTCCAGCCCTTTACAATACAGGAGTTAGTTTGCCCCACTTTACAGCCAAAATCTTGTAGATACTTTTTTTTTAATGAGTGAATTAAAATCTTCTTATGATAAGTACCAGTTTTGGCTTTCTTTTCAAAATTTGACCACAAATTTTTCATTTTAAACACATATTTTTACCACATATTTTGTAATTTTAGTTCCATATTTTAGGTACATATTTTGGATTTTTTAGAACCTAAAAATCCTAAGCCTAGAAGTTATAACCATTTATTTGTTACATTCATTTCGGTAATGTAGCCTATTAATCAAATTGATTTTTTCCTAGTATTGGTTCTTAAACGGGCTGCCGTGAGCAGACATTTCTGTATTGATTTTTTTTGTACAGGTGATCGAGATACGCAGAGCTCTGAGTCCTCGTCAGCCGAACCGATAAGCTGCATATTATTCAAGTGGTGGTATCAATCAGTTTGATTAAGTAGTTTTTTTTTTCGTTTGTACAGTAACGTAACGTTAATCATAATTTTGATGTAATTGCTTGTTTTATTTATTCATAAATATAATTTATTGTTATGTTATTGATTATAACAACAAAATCAAATATTTAAAATGACCGTTTAAAAGAACTTATTACTATCGGGAGAGAAGCGTCAGGTCGCGTGTGTGTGTGAGTGTGTTAGAGGTAAGTTGATCCGCAAACAAATTTTATTTTGGCAGCTATCTCGATCCAGGAAGGGCACCACCAAATTCCCACCCCAAACTGAGTGTAAGCCGGACAAATGCTGCAGGTGGTGACTTCTGGATGTTCTGATAACGTGTGACCGCAAGGTCATAGCGATACAAGTTTTTAAATTTGGTTTCACTTGGATTGGTAATGAACAAGAACCAAACGGAATATGTGTTGAGTGTGAAAAAGTGATCAGTAACAGCAGTTTGAATCCTGCAAAATTGAAAAGGCATTTTGAAATCAAATACCAACAATTAGAAAGTAAAAGTGTTGAGTATTTCAAACAAAAGTGCATCGAGCTGCAGCATAAAAAACAAAAATTGGTACTTGTTTTTTAATTCACCCGAATTATTTTTAATAATTAAAATAAACAATATTTTAGAGGCTGAGTAATTGTAGAGGCTAACGACTTCGGTAACTCTCACGGGCACGCGGGAGGTCGCTGCGCTCCCCCGCTTAGCCCTCCGAGGGGCTTTAGATTTAAACTTCGGGGGACGTAGGAGCCGGGATCAATAAACATGTCGCACTGCGTGCCGCACGTAGGAGCGGATTATATACAATCTATTAATGACACCTACTAAAAAGAAAAATAAGTGCACTACTTAGTTATGCAAGATTTTGTAATTGCAACATTTTGTAATTGTAAAAAAAAAAAAAAAATTCGGTTGAATTAAAAAACAAGAACCCAAAAATTTAAGAAATTTGTGAGTGACGATAGTAAAAATGCACTGAACGCTATATGGTTAGTTATCGAGTTGCTCAACTGGGAGAAACTTACACTATTGCTGAAAATTTAGTGAAACCGTGCACCAAATATATAATTTCCTATAATGTTAGGAGAAAAACACGTTAAAATGGCCGATTACGTGCCACTTTCGAATACTACAGTATCACGGCGGATTAAGGACATGGAAAATTACTGTGAGATGGAATTAATCAAACTCTTAAAAAATAGCATCCATGGGTTTTCTCTTCAGTTGGATGAATCTACATATTTTACTGGATTAGCAATCTATTAGTTTTTGTACGATACTGTACTGAAGAAATGACTGCCGTAAAACTACTGGTGAAGAAATCTTTAAAATAATAGATTTATATTTAGAAAAGCACAATATATCGTAAGATTTATGTCATCATGTCTGCACCGATGAAGCAAAGGCAATGCTCGGCAGCTTGAAAGGTGTGGTTGCGCGTATAAAACAGAAAAATCCTAAAGTTAAGAATAACCATTGCTGTTTTCTTCGACATGCCCTTGCAGTCAAAAAAATGCCAGAAGAACTGAAAGCGGTTCTTAATGATTGTTAAATCACAGGTTATTCACCTTGTTATGTGAAGATATGGAGAGTTTACATAAAACATTATTGCTTCACACAGAAGTCCGGTGGTTGTCTCGTGGTAAAGTATTGACAAGATTTTTTGAATTACTAGATGAAATTAGACTATTTTTAATCGAACATCCACACGAATTATCGATAAAATTAAATAATTTGAAATGGGTTCAACAAACGGCTTACCTTTCAGATATTTTAATGAGGTAAATCTTTCTCTTCAAGGACCAAATACAAATATTTTCAAAGTGCGATTCAAGATAAACTCAACTATGATGAAATTAAAATTTTGAGCAGACTGTATTTTGAAAGGAAATACTGAATGCTTTCATAATTTAAATGATTTTCTTGTTTTTATCAATGCTGAACTCGATGAAAGTGTTAAAACGTATTTGTTGCAGTACTTAGGAGACTTGCAAAAAAATTTTTTGGAGTATTTTCCCGTTCAGGAAGAAAATTTTGATTTGGTTGAAAACTCATTTATTGAATATTGTGATTCATTTCAATTATGTACCAAGAAAGAAAGAGAACAGCATATAGATATTTCAACTGACTTCTCATTGAAATCAAAATTTATTATGGGCGATATTTTGAATTTTTGGCTACAAATTTATAACAAGTACCCCGAACTTGCAAAACGAGCAATTACACATCTAATGTCGTTTGTTACCACATATATGTGTGAAAAATCATTTTCAGTTTATATTGCCACAAAAACCAAATATAGAAATAGGTTAGATGCAGAAGATGATATGAGGCTACAAATTACAACAATCACTCCGAATTTTGATGATATTTGTAATACAAACTAAGCACAATCTAGTCACTGAGTTACTATTTTCTTTATAATATTTTTTTAAGTTACATGTGTATGTTTATTGAATTAATAAATGAAACTTAATTTTGCATACATTTTTCTTTTACATCTAGAATTTCCAAAAATAAGGTTCCTTGAAATATAATATAAGCTGGAAGGGTTCCTAAGGTTGAAGACTGCTGGAAAGCATAATAGAGCAACTTTTTGCGTCGATTAATAATAGTTGATGAATAACAGATGAAAAAGACCACATCGCTCAAAAACACAACAATCAGCTGGAAGAGGTTATGGCCACTACATTTTGTTCAAAATTAATAAAGGTATCATCCCTTAAAATATCTGTCCATCACACTGTATTATAGATTCTCTTCAATTGAGAAGTCGATGCGTTTTCATTTTATTTAATATAGTAAATAACAAAAATTTAGTTGTGGTTTGTTTTCAACCGTAATAATTTTCAAGGTAAATCGTTGCACGTTGATAAGAGAGGTGTGTGATCAAGTAGCAATATATAACGAATAGCATCCATGAGCCATAGGGTGCTTCTTATTTTTGAATAGTGTTTACTATTTAAAGCAAAATTTGTTGATTTTGTAAAAAAAAAAATCCGTCAGTTCGGAAAAATTAGGAAAATCCTTGCAGCTTGGAATTTTAGAGGTAAACATATATTTTTTAAATGTTTGTATAATGCAGTTTTATTAAAAGACGAAATAAGTAAAGCCAAAACCGTTGTTTGAACCAACTTTCGGACCCAAAAAAAAAAAAATCCGATTAAAAGTTGTTCCGATTATAAAGAAAGGTTGCTTTTAATTAATTGCATCTCCAATTGTATAGAGCAAAACGACCACCTTCGAGTGCTTCTCAAAATAAGTCCGATTAGGAGTTGGTTTGATTATAATGTGCTTGCACATCTAGTGGCCTAAATTGAAATTGGCCCGATTAGAAGGAGATTCGATCGCCATGTTTTACTGTAATATGAATTTATGCATTTCGTATGTCAAAGGCATTTTATATATTTGCAAAATGAACGAACTAAGCAAACATTGTAAACAAATTTCTAAGTGTGGGACCTGCCAGATCTTTCATTGTAAAAAATGTATCTTTGTATACCTGTATACATTTCATTTCCGTAAAATATTTTGCTGTAACGAGATAAGGATACGGTAATTTCTCGATTTGTTTCTTTATTTGCCTATTGTTCAATTCTCATTTCACATTTTGTATGTTAGTACAAATAACGGTAAGTTAAATAATATTTTGTAAAAATAAATAAGGGTATTCGCCTTTTAACGCAAAGTGGCTGACATCTGGTGAACGGTTTTACAACTTAGCAAATGGTAGTCAACCTTATTAAAATAACCGGTTACCACCATCAGCTTGTGAAAATCGTGGCACCTCTTGCGGCGCTTTAAAGGCGAATACCATATTAAAATTTACTTGCTTATTTTGTTTTTATTTGGTAAGTTTAAAATAAAGGACAACTCGGAAAATTACTAGTGAAGCAGGTTATCTACAAGAAAATGACTTCATTAACGACGGTATCGATTGGTACCAGAAAACGCACAGAAATGTAGCTGATTGGTCTCACTTCAGCATGTTTAAGTCAAACCGTCTTCCAACGAAGAAAGAAGTAATGACCCTGTTTTCCCTCCTGCGGGGCTACACAAAGTCCAATTGATGGCCTCGGCCATTTATTTGTTGAATATCTGGATGTTAAGAAACCACCAATTTAGCGAAGAAAGAAGAGAAATCCGTGATATTGCATTTTCACATTTCGCTTATACATCCCAGCATTGTATAGTTAGCTCGATTAGCCCCTCGCTTTAGCTTCTGCAAGACATCGATGCTTATAAAAGTCATAATGCGCCCATTTCAGCAGTTCCCATAATGAAGCTCCTTGGTCGTCTCTGGTGCCTGTCAGAGGAATTAGTTCCATTTGCCTTTTTGGATGATGAAGCTTGCAATGGCACGAACAATAAAATGATACAAGCTTTGAATAATACTACTGGTCAGATTCCTTCAAACAGGACCCATCGGTGATCCAGACTATGAAACTTTAGGACTCTGTTTCTTCCCAGACTATAACATTGTTTACGATTACCTGAATTTCATCTGGGGTTTTAAAACGGGACACTTCAAAGTGGCAGAATAACGAAGAATATAAATCAACAAATGAAATCAGCAGCTGCATGCAGGTGAGTTAAGGACACTGCTAAGCGAGGAGTGGTGTTGACAGATGAATACAATAAACTCCATACCAACAATGAACGACAGAAGCAATTCCAATTACTGTTTGTTCAGAAGTACAGGCAGAAGTATCCTGATAGGAAGAAGTCAACCCTGGTTGGAGATGAAGGATTATAGAATCCTTAAATATTGTAAATTGTTTTACTGGTTATATAGTAATCAATAAATTTAATTATTTAAAACATGAATTTATTTATTTCTATTGTAGCGACTCACTCATCATTAAATTTAATTATTCACATAAATACTCATCACTCGTTCATCGCCACATATACCAATCACGTATAGTGGCGCACGCATCACTGTACACACCACGACATCAAAAATCCCAAGTGTCAGCGCTATGGTGAACATTGGCGCAACTTACATTCCAACCAACAAGCAACACATCGCATAATTCATTTATCAAATATATACTTCAGTGGATAACCAAACAAAATAATTCATTTGTTTTCGTTCCCCTTTATTTTTTATTCATCCGCTTCAAATTCGCTTCGTATACGAATTTGGTTTTAACAACAACAGATTCGGTATTCTGTTTTCAGTACGTACGCATCGGTTGTTTCCAATTTTCATAAAATATTCTTTTGTTATTTTTTTTAATAAATTTTACCGAAATATCGGGTATAAAAACAGTGTGTGGTGATTAACATTTTGGATCAACCATTGTAAAAGTTTAACGATTATAATACAAAACAGGCGCGCGATATACGCGTCCCAATTTAATAATCTAGTGTGTTTATTCCGCGTCAATACATAAAATTATATATCACCGGCTAATCTAAGTGGGTGTTATATGTGGTGACCCAAGACGCCCTTTTTAGGGATTGAACAAACATATTAATCAAACGTTTAACAAGTTTTTTGCAATTTATGGTGCGTGTATAAATATTTATTTTGTGTTTCCACATACGTTACGTATAGAACATCAAAATACCCGCCATATTATTTTTTTTGTGCGTGTTGATACGAACTTGAAATACAGTAGTTCAAGTGTAATTCACATAACGAAAATTACAACATTGAAATAATGTTTACAAGAAACATGTATTGCGGCGATTACGGAGATTTTTAAAACAATTATATTTACGCTATAAAACAAAAACTTGGTGCGGAAATATCCGTATCAAGTACAGGGTACGTATAAAATTACAACGTACCAAAAATATTTTTTTTCTCAAAAGCAGATAAACAAATTACATACACATTATTTTACAAACATAACGTTACAAAAGTTACAACATAAAAAAACAGAAAAACAACGGCTAAATTAAAACAATACAAAAGTAGCAACAAGGGAGCATTGGATTTTTTTTTTTTCAAGGACAATTTTTTTTTATAAATATCAAAATTTGGTCAGCAACAATTACCACATCGGTTAAAAAAACACAGCGTACAACAGTACATAGCTACAATCATAGTACAGCATACATCACAAAAATTAATTTTGGATCCATCGAATAATTTATTTCCCGGAATTTCCATATCGGTATGTGTTGCAATTTAATGCATATATTGGAAAGCAAGTGCGCGTTAACAAAACAAGAAACACAGGCGATAACAAATATACATAAAAAAAACTATTCAACAAAAACTAGAAAAACCAACCACCTACATACAGGGTGCAACGAAACACCGGCACATAAAACAAAGAAGATCAAACACCGACACTCGTGGTGCAACGTCATCATATACAGCAGCAATAACAGCTAAGATTTTTTTTATTGTTCACTATATATAAACAATTTTTTTTTTGCTTATATTACATATTATATTAAATTTCTAAACTACATATTTATAAAAAAACGGTTATTTCAAATAATCATTAATTCAAACATTTAAAATACATTGTACAATTTTCTCATGTAAATTTTTCACCACACACACACGGGTACTTTTCTCGATATTTTTTCTCTATCAATTAATTTGTTTGGTATTATCACTGCAGCATCACGAATTCAATTCTTGTTATCTTCAAGCAACTAAACCTCTAGAATATTTTTGGTTTTTTTTTTATTTTTTTTTATTATTCATTAGAAAAATCAGACGAAAGGTAACGGCTCGTCCCGTACTTGAGGACGTCTAATCGAACAACAGATTTTACACATTCATTAGTTTCCTTTTATTTTGCTTGTTTGGCCATCACACACACGGTAACCATTCCGATTAAATTCAATTTCATTTAATTATTTCACTGATTGGGTGTCGATTTAAAATATGCCAGATACAATAATGTCCAGTAACGATGAGACCAAGGCCTCCCAAGAAATCAAACCCGAGGTTGAGGCCACCTCTCGTACGATAAAGCTCCAGCAATTCTGGATGGACAACGCGAAGACATGGTTCAGCATGGCGGAGCTACAATTTCGAATTACAAATATAAAGACGGATAAAGAAAAATTTGTGAGTCTTTTGTCTGCGCTTTCTCCTCAGGCGTGCGAGACAATGTCAGATATTTTAGCGGATCCACCTGAACAAAATTTGTACGAAACTCTGAAATCGGCCCTGCTTACGCGTCTGACGCCTTCAGACGAGGCTAAGCTCGAGGCATTACTGTCGACCCAAGATTTGGGAGACAGACGTCCATCAGAGGCACTCCGCTACATCAAACACTTAGCTGGCACGCAATTAAATACTAAAGTTATCAAATCATTATGGGTGAGAAGAATGCCGGAGATCATAAGAATAGCCCTGTTGGCACAGCCAGATACACGATCTTGACGATCTAGCTGCCACAGCAGACAAAATGCACGCGACAATATCAACAACACAAAATCACGGTATTTCTGCCATGACACGCCAGTCACGGTCCACAGTCCACACGGATCCGGGTCGACAGCCTGCTGCGAACACAACTAATAATGCCACGGTCGAACAACGACTCGCAAAAATCGAGGCATCATTAACTAACTTATTAAATAACAATCGCAGTCGTTCAAGGGGCCGACAAAGATCAACACAAACCGGATTCCGACGCAGCTCCAATTCACGTAGCCCAAGTACCAACCGCCGTTATGACAAATGCTGGTACCATTGGGACCAAATTCGGACCAGCAGCGCGAAAATGCACAGAACCATGCAATTATAGATCGACATCCACATCGAGCATGGATGTCGACAGCAACCAAAAAAACGAGTAACTCACCGGGTAGACGAAACGTCCCACACCCATAAATTAGGTCGTTTATTCATACACGACAAACATAATAAATTCACATTCCTAATAGACACTGGCGCTGACCTTTCGGTTATTCCAGCTCAATTTTTCAAGGGCGCGTTTTCATTCGCAAAACGTGATCCAGATCTAGTCTTATCGGCCGCCAATAACTCCACAATTTTCACTTACGGCACAAAATTGCTTCAAGTGGACATCGGACTGAAAAGAACATTCACTCACGCATTCATTTTAGCTGATGTGAATCGTCGTCCGATTATTGGCGCCGATTTCCTGTGTAAGTTTGGCCTCCTTGTTGACCTAAAAAACAAAAGGCTGGTTGATTCAGCGACTAAGCTGTCAATCAATGCCACAATGGTTCGTGATAACACTCCAACTCCGATCCATTATGCAGTCAACAACGCTTATGCCACTCTGCTTAAGAATTTCTCATCACTTACAGCAGAGCCAAATTACAACTTACCAGTTAGACACAACGTGGTTCATCACATCGTCACAGCAGGCCATCTGCCCGTGTCGAGACCACGTCGGCTAGATCAAGTGAGGCATAAAGCCGCCCAAACAGAATTCCAACACATGGTGGAATTAGGGAATTGTAGGCCATCTGCATCTCCCGTATCATGTCCACTTCACATGGTGAAGAAAAAAGATCAAGATTGGAGACCATGTGGGGATTATCGGCGTTTAAACACGGTAACAACACCGGATCGCTACCCGATACCTCACATTCAAAACTTCTCCATGCACTTAAATGGATGCAAAATATTCTCCAAGATTGATCTGGTCAGAGCATACCATTTAATTCCCGTCGCACCTGAGGACGTTCACAAAACGGCAATCACAACACCGTTTGGCCTATTCGAATTCACCCGAATGCCATTCGGCTTACGCAATGCCGCACAAACGTTTCAGAGATTTATGAACGAAGTCATTCGTGATTTAGACTTCGTTTTCGTCTACATTGACGACATTCTTATAGCATCTAAATCTGAGGAACAACACAAACTACGTCTCGAACAGCTTTTCCAAAGACTAACACAGTTTGACGTTCACATCAAGAGCTCAAAGTGCGTCTTTGGCGTATCTACTCTTGACTTCCTCAGCCACAAGATAACACCTAATGGTATTCTGCCGTCTGAAGAACGAATTAATGCCATTAGGGATTTCCCAGCTCCTACTTCAATCAAAAGTATACAGCGATTTGTCGGTATGGTAAATTACTACCACCGATTCATACCAAAACTCGCACCAATTCACGGCCACTTGGCAGCTCTACTAAAAAAGCCCAAGACAGCCTAGAATTTCACTTGGCCTGACGAATATCAACAAGCATTCACGTCACTTAAAGCTGAATTGGCCCAGATAACACTTCTGGCACACCCACTGAGCGACTCAAAGCTCAGCATAACCACTGACGCGTCAAATACTGCTGTCGGTGCTGTACTACAACAGTACAGTAACGAGTGTTGGGAACCACTGGGATTTTTCTCCAAGAAACTTTCGGATGCCGAAAAGAAATATTCCGCATTCGATCGGGAATTACTCGCAATTTATCTGGCAGTCAAACACTTCCGATATTTTGTCGAAGGTCGGGATTTCACCATTTACACCGACCACAAACCTCTGACACGAGCAATTCAGGCTAAAACTGAACGTAATCCGAGGCAATCTCGCCACCTCGATTACATTAGTCAATTTACCACGGACATTCAGCATGTTCACGGACACGACAACGTTGTCGCAGATACACTATCGCGAACAACCGACAATGAAATGGCCGCAGTCAACACACACATCGACTTACAAATAATTGCAAACGCACAAAAAGCAGACTTAGAACTTCAGAATTTACTTTCTGGTTCCGAATGTCACACTAGTTCATCAATGAAACTAGAGCTTTTCAAACTACCTGGCCTCGAAATAGTTTGCGAAATCGCAGATGGGAAGAATCGCCCATACATCGCAGACTCACTACGTCGCACCGTATTCAACACATTGCACAACATTTCACATCCTGGAGTCCGTGCAACTCGTAAATTGATCACAGCTCGCTACTTTTGGCCCAGTATAAACAAAGACGTAAACCAATGGGCTCAGTCTTGTTTATCCTGCCAACGTGCTAAAGTTCAACGACACACCAAATCACCTCATGGGCAATTCCATATTCCACCTGGTCGATTTGAGCATATCAATATAGACATCGTAGGACCACTTCCGCCATCTAATGGATACTCATACTTACTCACTTGTGTCGATCGTTTCACTCGCTGGCCTGAAGCAAACTGCATGACAAATATGTCTGCTACAACCATTGCCACCACTTTTGTCAATAACTACGTATCACGATTCGGCGTACCCCTTAATATCACAACCGATCAAGGAACGCAATTTGAGTCCAAGCTTTTCACCGAGTTAACAAAACTCCTTGGCTCACATCGGATACGCACAACGGCTTATCATCCCCAAGCCAATGGCATGGTCGAACGCTTCCATCGGCAACTCAAAGCCGCATTAATGGCCAGAGGCAATACGATCAACTGGAGTTCGGAAATACCAATCATACTACTTGGTATCCGAGCAACAGTGAAGGAAGATCTTAAGTGCTCACCGGCAGAATTAGTTTACGGTCAAACCATCAAACTACCCGGTGAATTCTTTATCGAAAATCCTCCTTCACCAATTTCAACTACCGACACAGTCATCGACCAACTGCGACAAACCATGCGCAAGATGACGTATTTGTTCCGAAATCGCTCAGCAACTGCGATTTTGTTTTCATCAGAACAGACAAGGTTCGCACGGGATTAACTCCTCCCTATGAAGGTCCGTATGAAGTTATACGCAGACTTAGGAAACATTTCGTCGTGTCGATTAATGGAAAAAATTCCAACGTCTCAATAGATCGACTAAAACCAGCGTACGGAATACTTAGTTCGGCTGAGCAAACATCAAGCCATCGGGTACACAAAACCGTCCGTATAGCTTCCAATCCTACAATCATTCCCTAGGGAGAGCGCAATCACTCGCGGCGGAGTCCTGTAGCGACTCACTCATCATTAAATTTAATTATTCACGTAAATACTCATCACTCGTTCATCGCCACATATACCAATCACGTATAGTGGCGCACGCATCACTGTACACACCACGACATCAAAAATCCCAAGTGTCAGCGCTATGGTGAACATTGGCGCAACTTACATTCCAACCAACAAGCAACACATCGCATAATTCATTTATCAAATATATACTTCAGTGGATAACCAAACAAAATAATTCATTTGTTTTCGTTCCCCTTTATTTTTTATTCATCCGCTTCAAATTCGCTTCGTATACGAATTTGGTTTTAACAACAACAGATTCGGTATTCTGTTTTCAGTATGTACGCATCGGTTGTGTCAAATTTCATAAAATATTCTTTTGTTATTTTTTTTAAATAAATTTTACCGAAATATTCGGGTATAAAAACAGTGTGTGGTGATTAACATTTTGGATCAACCATTGTAAAAGTTTAACGATTATAATAAAAAACAGGCGCGCGATATACGCGTCCCAATTTAATAATCTAGTGTGTTTATTCCGCGTCAATACATAAAATTATATAACACCGGCTAATCTAAGTGGGTGTTATACTATATAAGGTATTATCTGAAGGCATAGCAATATTTCAATCACCCTCTGCCAGTAATACTTATTTTATAATTTTTTTACAGAATCACCTAAAAGGTGCCCCGCACTTAAAAAAAAAATAAAAAATTATTACCATAAAATTAGAAGCTCCCTAGGCCTAGACCTAGTCAATAAGTAAATTCTGGTGACGGTAACACTTATTGATAAATAAAACAAATTCAATTTGTTTTTCCTTTTGATAATTTTATGTTATTTATGTTTGTAATTTCTCTATTACGTTTAGTGAATTGCTACAATTAAAATTTATGAATTTTATTAAAATGTAACTTACTCCAGTAATACAGTCCTCATAAAAATGATGGTTCGCCCTAATTTCTTTATTAGTGCTTTTGAACTAGAGAATTGTGGCCGTTTTTGCACCAAATTCATAAGTAAATTTACCTAGTCAATTGGAAATGTACATTACCTGTAAAGAAAAGAAAGAATTTATTATTAACAAAATTAAATCAAATATGGCATCGTACATATGCATATAAGCATGTTACAAGAAGATATTGGACATTATTTCAAAATCTTATTTTTAGAATTTCAAAAATTATTATTTTGAAACTCAAACGAATAAATTTTATACCAAAAATTCAATTTAGTAAAATTAACGTTAAAATATTAGCTGCAATTAATTGCAGTTTATTAATTGCATCTAATATTTTAACGTTAATTTTACTAAATTGAATTTTTGGTATAAAATTTATTTATTTTTTATTTTGATATTCTACTCTACATTTTAAAGTTATAAGTAAATATTTTATTTTATTCAACCAGACTTAATGTCGTCTATCTATCTAGGAGGGAAGTCTATAATTCACCAGTATATAAGTTTGTAGTTTGTTTAGGTAATAAATGTCCAGAACAAAAGGCAATAAATTTCGAAAATCTTATACAATATTTTGCTATAAATTAACTTCCAAGAAAATCCAACTAAAAACACAGAAACAATTTTAAATCACTTTAAAATAATCAACATAAACGAAAAGAAATGCGATTTTAAATACATTGTTTAAAGGAAGACATTTTCAGACATACTTGCAAATACGTTAACCTAATTTACAAATTACACAAAACTGAACATTATATAATGAAAAAAAAGAAATAAAATAAAAATACTTAATCTGGAAGTATTTTTGAATTTCTTTTTATGTAACATCTAAAAGCATTTCACCCATGAAATTTGTTTGAATCAAAAAATAATCAAAAGAGAAAAACTACACTAAAAATTCATCTACTTCACTTAATTTAGGATTCCTTTCTTAAAAAGATAAAAGTAGATGATTTTTTTCTTTTTATTCCTTATTCACAATAATAGTACAAGTGTAGACAATTTGATGTCAACTTGAATAAAAAATAAAAATAAAATAAGAAATAATAAAATTAATATATTCGTCTTCTTATTCTTGTGTATCTACCCAAGAAATCGCATAAGGAAGGCAAAAATGTAAAAAAAAAAACCGAATCCATTGCATTGTCATACAATTTTGTAAGATTTCAGTTTTTATTCCTTAAAACTGCTCTGTGCTCTACATGAAAAATTGAATTTTAAGAAAAGAACATTTTAGAAAGATTGAAGATGTTTTTCGTTGTGAATTTGTGATGTACTCGTATGTAAGTATCTACATAAAAAAAACTACTCTACTCGAGAAAAAAATTATGTTTGTTTTTACTTTTAGAGCTGTAATAATAAACATAAAAGCATGAAAAAATAACAAAGTTTTTATGGTTATTTTATGTTGAAATTTTAAAGCAAAAAAAAAAAAATGTCATCCTGATTGATAAATTATTAATTTAAAAAAATGAGTGCATCAAATCCCGTTCGTTCTGACTACTGTTTTGGCTGACGTTCAAAAGATTGTAGTTATGAATGACAAAGTTGTAGCTTGAGAGATGGTTAATAAAAACAACTTTTGAGTGTTAGATTTTTATTTCTCTGTTACAGTAAAGAAAATAATTTTTTGTACAAATTTATGAGTATGTAGACACGTCTTGTAATCGGAATATGGGCATGTACGTACCTACCAAACCTTCTATGGGTTTTGCAGTTCAAATTCGTTCTTTTGCAGATAATATTTAATTTTTTGTAGTTCATTCACAATTTTTTCCAAATCATTCTCAATATTTTCTAAAGGCTGCGGTCAAATTCTCGAGTAAATTCGGTGAATGCATTTATCTTTTTTTTCACCTTTAGATATTTTATTCTTTAGTGTTATAAGAAATGAACGATTATAAAATAGAAAAAAATGCGTATTCTACCAAAAAAAAAAAGAACACTAAAAATCTACATTTACGTAGTAAATGATTTACCCGAGGATTCGACCGCAGCCAAAGTATAACAATTGTAATGTTAAATTTAATAATATTTTGTGGATCTGGTATGTTATTTTGTTGTTTGTTGGATGGTTTGTTCGAACCCCCCTATACTGAGGTTGATACTGTCCCAAGTATTTTTTGGTATTTTACTTTAAAACTGAGATTTTTCGAGTTACCTAAGGAAATTTTCAGCTTTAAGCCGCGGCTACACGAATGGAAAATTTCGACCAATGTTGGTGATTTGTCCAAATAACCAATCGTGTAGACAGAAAACAAATAACAAATACATATCAAGGTCATATTCGCCCAACATTGGTATACATTCGCTCAATAGGCGATTTTTATAAAATGTTCAAAGGAAACTACCAATGTTGGTATGTACACTGCTCGTCAAAAAATTCCGGACACTTACATTTCTTCATAAATCTTCAATTTCTAGAGCAATTGCGCATTGTTTAAAAGCAATGTCATATTAAACAGTACATAACCGAAAAATATGTGTAACAGAAACCGTATTTTTTTATTTTAAATCCAATCATAGCAACAACCAATAATAAATGAAAAATATTTTAAATTTGGATTGTTACGTTTCTAAATAAATGAACATCAATCAATTGTTTTCAAACGTTAAAAATAGCATTTATTGTTAGAATTATTATTACAGTTTACGTAAACAGTGCTTAGTAATTATTATTCCTAATTATGAGACCAGAAAATGTCGCAAAAGTAATCGCTTTGAGTGAGGATGGCCGTATCATGCGTTATATTGCTGCCCACCTAAATTTCCCTCAAAGTACCGTTCAAGACGCTATTAAACGGTATCGTGAAACTGGTCAGTATTAGCGAAGGGTTGGATCAGGTCGTAAACGAGCAACAAACGAGCGGGATGATCGATTTATGGTATCAATGGTGCTGCGAGATCGTTTCCAAACAGCTAGAATAGTCGCTGGTCGATTAGCACAGGTACGTGGTGTCAATATTTCAGCCAGTAAAGCATCGCGAAGATTAAACGAACATGGATTGCAGTCTAGGAGGGCTGCTACAGGGCCAAAGCTTCTCCCAGCCCATCGAAAAAATCGTTTGACTTTTGCCCGTAACCACGTTAGTTGGACTTGTAGCGGCTCACTCATTCAAAATATATACTCATTCATTAAATATATAGTCACGCATTCAAAATATACTTACATTCGCGTTCCACTACAATAACAACGTATCAGCGCTCTCATGTACCTTACACCAACCGCAACCGCAACTGCTCGACCAACGAGCACGCAAATTTATTTATTCACTGCTCCGGTTTTTATCCAACACACCAAAACCAATAACCCAAAATAAAAACGAAACAATTCATTTTCACATGTTTATTCATCCGCTTGAATTTACTTAATGTCGAGCAACTCGGATCGCTACATGGTTAGCAAAATAAATTAATTTAAATTTATAATTACTATAATATTGTTAATACACAGTGAAATGTAATTATTAATTAATTTAGTCTTTAACAATAAAAAAACATTTTATGAAATAAATCTTCGCGAGTGTTTTTATTTATCAAATTAGTGCGCGTCCTCTACGCATCCATTTTTCATTGTGCGCGAATTGTGTGACAGCAAATTATTGTTGAAAATTAACAACAAGTTAATACGAACATTCAACAGACTACGGACGAATGGAAGTCCGTGTTGTTCACTGATGAATCAAGGTTCAGTCTGCGATCACCGTATGGATGTGAGAGAGTATGGCGGAGATCTGGAGAGCGATATGAGCAATGTGCCATATCCCCAAGAGTCTCATTTCATGGCCGCTCACTGATGGTGTGGGCAGGCATTTCTATAGATGCCCGTACGGACCTTGTGTTTCTACGCGACGGCACCATAACTGCCGAACGATATATCGTGGACTGTCTACAAGATTTTGTGGTTCCATATGCTCCATTTATTGGACAGCATTTTAAATTAATGCATGACAACGCCAGACCCCACGTTGCAAACGTTGTCAACAATTATTTGGATGAGGTGGGAATTGATCGAATCGTTTGGCCCGCTCGCAGCCCTGACCTTAATCCCATTGAGCACGTGTGGGACATGCTAGGGCGTTGTTTAAGGCAAAGAGAAGTCGTTCCAGAAACCTTCGATCACCTTCAGTCAGCTCTGCAGGAAGAATGGGAAATGATACCTCAGGAGTACGTTGCAAACCTAGTGCACAGTATGGCAAGAAGAATGCTAGTTGTGATCAGAGTTCGTGGAGGAAATACTCGATATTAGAGTACCGACCGCTTAGATTGATTTTTGATTTTTATTTAAATAAAGATAAAGATATATCAATATCCCCTTTTCGGTAATTTTGTTATTTCATTGGTTTTGATCCTGTGGCCACTTTTATTAAACAAAAACTTGTCCCGTTAGTAGCTTTTGGCGCATATTATATTATTTCGAACAACCATAACTCGAATAATGCGAAAAGTTACCGTAAACTCAAAAATTTACTAAAAAAAATGTAGTGTCCGGAATTTTTTGATGAGCAGTGTATATTTGTACTTCGCCTACACGATTGGCTCGAAAAAACTGTATTTTTGAATACTTAATGGCATATATCACCATTACGCATAATAAAATAGAATGATATTATGTATCTATACAACTGTAGATGTCATTATATTTTATTATTTATAAAATAAAACACAAATAAATCCAAAATGGAGTCTGACTGGTCGGTTGATGTAGTCTTGGAATTTATAAATTTATACCAAAAGTATCCCGAAATTTGGAATTTAAAAAACCTGAAACATAAAGATAAATTTGAAGTGTATGATGCTTGGCAAAAAATAAAAAACGATTAAGTATTTGTCAATCAATTGAAAATTTAAAAAAAAAGAAAGAGTCATTAATGACAACTTATCGGGCGCTTAAAAAAAAGTTAACCTCTCGATGAAATCTGGCGTAGGAAGAGAAGAAATATATAAGCCTACATGGTTTGCGTTCCAACCATTGGACACATTTTTGGGAAGTGTCACGGGTTCACACAACAAAACCATTAATACAGAGGTGAGCTAATTTGTTATTTTACATTGTCATTACAATTTAGATTGTAAGGAGCGATTTTCTCCCATTTTACACGGGCATAATGACACATAATGATTTGAATTGCTTATTTTTAGGATGAGACGAGTATGTTTGATAATTATATTGAATTGGGCGCAGTAGAGAGGGAAAATCCGCAAGGACTCAGTGTATCGAACGGTAAAACCTTTATAATTGTTGAAAAGTTCGAATTTTATAAATATTATTTTTATTTATTTATACATAGCTGCATATAAAATAAACACCCCAAAATCACAAAATAAAAAAACAAAGGAACTAGTAGACAAGGAACTAACGAAGCACATGGAATTAGCATCAGGGGCGATTGAAACTTTAACGAAGCGCCGAAATAATCATCAAATGGATGGTCCTTATACGGAGAACTACTTGCGAGTAAATTAAGATCACTAAGCTTACGAACTCGCAAAACACTTGCAAAAAAAATTGATAACCTGGTATTTGAAGAGGAAATTAGTGAAATTGATGCATCCACCAGCAGCAGTACAAATGTAGACCTCCAATATCCATCACAATCATCATACAACCAAAATATAACAACTTTTCAAAGCTATTCACATCAAATTCAACGTCGACGGAGTCATCCTTATCCCATTCCGTATCAAAATCTTTTCCTTATAGAATAAGCCCTGATAATAACATCTCTCCGCCGTCTAAACAAATAATTAAAATTCCATCATCTAGTTCACAATTCCGTAATTTCCCCATAGACAGGCAATTATCCTTTGAAAACAAGAAAACCATTTCGAATCGATCCTCACCCCAATCCTTAACGAATTCACTTCCATATAGAATCAGCCCACAAACAATTCACAATTCTGTTTCTAATTCAGATTCTCGAAATACAAACAGTAGACGATCAACTTTACAACAAAACAATAAAATCATTTCAAATTCATCGATTTCCCATTCTATATCTAATTCACTTTCCTACAAAAATAATCCTGTCAGTTACAGACCATTACCTACTACACAAGTAATTTACATTCCCGTATCTAGCCCACATAACGTATCTAACGCAAACAAACAATCGTCTTTTAATCAAGAACTCTTTACAAATGCCAATTCCGATCCAGAAGTATCCCCCAATATGATTGAAGATTATAGTTATAGTCCTTTACCGTCTCCACAACTTTTGTTTGAAGAAATGAAAGACCACTCACAATCTGGAAATTATGAAACTTCAACACCCATGGTAGACGTTCAAGCCAAATCGTTGAAAGAATATTTTTCTTCAACAAACCCAACAGATTTTTAATTATTTATTAAGCTGAATTATGAATATATGTATAATAAAATGAAATTAAAATACATAGTATATTGAAATTTATTAAAATATTTTTTTTTGTATATAGAATAATTTTATCCTTCTAAAAATGATAACAGAACATACATAACAATAAATGGGAAAGTTAAAGTTACTATACAATGTGATTTTGCAACTAAAAACCAATATAATTCAATGATAATAAAAACTACTCATAGTTTCAATTTTAGCAAAAAATATTTTTATTTAATAAATTATTCTCTTAATTAAATTTATTTTGCCATTCGATTTTTCCTGAACTAACAAAATATTCGGCAAACTCTGCTCTAATAAGCTTTGTTTCATTAGTTGATCTTCTACCCATTTTCCTGAATGGCATAAAAGAAGTTAAATTTCCATTGTCCTGACGCCATGTGCCTGGCGAATACCCATTTTCATTTTCGACGTCGAATGCCCCTGATGGTGTGTAAACTCGATTCGATGTTTTACTGTTTTGCAAAAAATTATGTAGCAACACACATGTTATAGTTATTGTTGAAACCTTTTCTTCATTCAGTAATATGGGTGACTGAATATTCTGAATACTGATGTCATTATGCCAAATGCGTTTTCTACGACTCGGCGAGCTCTAGAGAGCCGGAAATTGTAAATTTGTTGCTTTGTTCCATTACAATGAATACCTGGAAATGGCTTCATTATTCTATTGCCTAATGGAAACGCACATCAGACAGAAACACGAATGGAACTAGCTTACCTCTTCCGAAAAGTGGCTGGCTTGGCGGTAACATCAAGTCTTCGTCTTCCAATCTTTTGAACAAAGAAGTGCTCCTTAATACGCCACCATCGCTAACGCTTCCTTGAATTCCCACATCTGCGTAAATAAATAAATAATTGGCGTCTACCAGTGCCATAAGTACTACACTGAACGTATTTTTATAATTATAAAAATGGTAGCCACTATTGATCGGAGCTTCAATCACAATATGCTTCCCGTCAAGCGCACCAACGCAATGGGGAAAATTCCATTTACCATCGAATTCTTCGGCGATTTTCTGCCACTCTTGTGGTGTCTTTGGTATCTGAAATTATACAGATTATAACACAACATTTAATTAATGTTAACACATTTATTATCGTGATAATTAATTATCGATCTTATATGCCCACCTTTACTTCTTGTTTTAACTCGTTATTTAGTGCTAAACACACTTCAAGTATAATATTAGATATTGATTGATGCGAAATTTTAAATAAATAAGAAAGGCTATGGTAACTATCGCCCGATGCTAGAAAGCGTAACGTCACAGCCAATCTCTCTTTAATTGGAATGGCTTTCCTCATATTTGTATCCTGTCTGGAAATACATGGTCCAATTTTTTGAAGTAAAATTTCAAAATCTTTAGAAGACATACGGCAAAAATTTTGAAATTTTCCGGATGGTTCACGCCTTAAGTCCGCAATTAGGTCTGATCCACTATATCTGTAAGAAGATTAATTGAATAAAATTTCTAAAAACAAATATATAGGTACCTTAAACTTACATTGCTCTACTTTTATTCATTGACAACATCCACCATCTTCTTTTCTTTATCTTTTTCTTCCTAATCTTAATTATTTGTGCACAAGTAAGCATAACTTGTATTGCACTGGCAATAACAATATCTTCGTCGGTATCGCTGTACATAATTAAAATTTAAATCCAATTTTAAAAATATTTTTAAATTTTCTGCACTTTTATACTTTTAAACAATCTTTATTGCTTGCTGTTTATGAAATGTCAAAACCAAAATTGAGAAATTGAACCAATAGTGTAAACATTGTATGAAATCGATCTTTTGGAAGATATTGTAATTATGTATGACTATAGTAGTGACAACTATTGATAAATATCAAAATAAAAACCACCAACATTGGCTATATATTGGTAAACATTCGAAAAATAAATATTGGGCACATCGTGTAGACAGTCAAATTTTATTGCACCAACATTTGTCCAACATGTACAAATCACATTGGATCAATGTTGGTCGAAATTTTCCATTCGTGTAGCCGCGGCTTTATACCAAATAGACGAAAGCATATTTGCGGTTTTCTTTTAAAATTTATAGTTTTTAAGTTATCTTAAGAAAATTGAATTTGCGGTTATGGTGCAACTTTGAAACTTTATGGAACTTATAAATCCTTCTAACCTGGCGTTATACATACACACCAACTAATAATTTTTCAGAGTATTCGGAAGTTATTTTTTTTTTTTTCCACCCTAGAGTATATCCATTTTGTTTTTTTTTGTGTTTATTTTTTGTCACTTATAAATTTTATAACAAAAGCCACCTACCTAGTTATTTTGTATGTAATTTAATTGAAAAAACTTTTCCTTAAAGGTCACTGCACGAGTATGAATATAAATCCGTACAATCTGAATCCGGTCATTCACCCAATGAAATTACCCAAATATTGTCATGTAACCGAAAAAAATGTTCTCCTATTTCTCCTCTCGAGCTAAAATTTTTTCAACTTTAAGCAAAATATTCGCAGAAAACCAACATAACCATACCAAATAAATATTTTATTATGAGCTATTTTTCCCAATATTTGTTTTTTGTTGCTTATTTCTGAAGTTTCGATTTATAAAAAAAAATCGTTATTTTTTCGATAATAAACGAACAACACCACTATTCATGACGATATCAGCTCACTGGATCACTGTAACACAAAATTAAATTAAATTGAAAACAATAACCAAATATTCAAGTACTTGAAATTAAATCCATCCATAATAAGATTTTTAAGTGCTTGTCATCGTTCATTGGTTCTTCGAGCCGGATGTGAGGAAGGAACCTTACACAATAATAGTACTGCGTACAGAGCAATTGGGACTGGCAAATTGTAAATTTTTCGTGTTTATCATCGAGCACATGATCGAGAAGTTTCAGCTGTAAGGACATCCACGCTGCGCAGAAAGCAACAACGGTATATACTCTACTCAACAGTAACCGCCGTTAGGATTGGAAATAACAGGAGAGATAACCTCATTGGATTGCTGATACAGATAAGTATACTAAAAATCGTCGGTAAATTTAAATGAAGGTTTTAACACCACCTTTTGTCACCCTCCCGTTTCTGACTTTAAACTGCAGCCATGTACAATACCTTTCTGTGACGACGGCAAATATGAGGAATGGCAATCATTCCACGATTTTTTCAAGTCAACAATTCATGAGAAACCTAGTCTTTCTCTTTCTCAGAAATTCCAGTATTTAAAGGGCTTACTGAAGGGAGAAGCAAGTGCGCTAATTCGCCATTTTAGAGTAGATGATGCAAACTACAATGAAAGCTTGTCAGCGTTTATGTAAACGGTATGACAAGAAGCGTTACATAATTAACACCTTTCTTCAGGCTTATATCGATCAGCCATCTATCAAAAAAGCCACCTCGGCGAATATAGCAAAAATTCACGACAAGTGTGACGAAGTAGTGCGGGGTCTAAAAGCAACAGGATCACAAGTAGAAGAACGCGATCCATGGCTAATATATCTAGCTCTTTAGAAGTTGGATCTCGAACTGCAACAAATGTGGCGGGTTCAGACAGCGGAAACAGATCTTCCTAAACGGCTAAAATCATTAGAGGCTAAGCTGTCAAAAAACCCAATCTTGGATCATGAATATAAAATATTCTTAAAGGATATGAAGACCTAGGTTACATGACTGAAGACTTAAATCCGAGTTCCCAGAGATACTATTTGCGACATCATGCAGTCTTTAAGCAGTCTAGTACGACCACGAAAGTACGAGTCGTGTTTGACGGGTCTGCTTCAACAACGAATGGAAAATCACTAAATGCTTGTCGGGCCAACAATCCAAGAGCCATTATTTAATATTCTAATTCGTTTCAGAAAACATAGGATTGTCTTTACAGCGGATATTGAAAAGATGTTCCGTCAAATCTGGATACGAGAGGAAGATAGTGCTTTTCAAAGAATATGTTGGCGAACAACTCCAGAAGAGAAGGTGAAAACTTATCGTCTTCGTACAGTGACATATGGAACATCATCCGCACCATTTTTAGCGACTCAAACCCTACATCAATTATCTGAAGACTATGAAGCAGAATATCCTAATGCCGCAGAAATTGTAAGGGATTTCTACATGGATGATCTGATGTCTGGTGGAGAGACTTTGGAGCAAGCTCAACGATTGGTTGCTGAAATTATCGCGTTGATGGCTAAAGAAGGGTTTCTAGTAAGAAAATGGACAACAAATGATCCGAAGTTATTGAAATCTATTCCCGCAGAGCTACAGGAAATAAAGACCCGAAGTATTCAAGAAAGGGATGACGTGACAGTAAAGGTATTAGGTCTTAAATTCAATCCAATACATGATTTCTTCCAATTTAAAATAACATTAGGTAACCGTATCACACACTAAAAGAGCACTATTATCTGAAGCGTCGAAGTTGTTTGATCCAATGGGGTGGTTGTCTCATACTACCAGTCAAAATTCTGTTCCAAAGTTTATGGTTGGAAAAACTAGGTTGGCCCAACTTGGGATGACGAACTACCTCCAGAAATACAAGCAACATGGATTAAAATTCGCAGTGAAATGTCATTACTGCAAGACATAAAGATAAAGCGTTGGTTAAATCTGCAGTCATTTAAGGAATTTCAGCTTCATCGGTTTTCAGATGCTTCGGAAACCGCTTATGGAGCTGTTATATATACCAGAGTCAATATTGGAGGAACGTACAAAACGAATATTATTGTAGCAAAAACTAGGGTTGCTCCAATAAAGACTGTAAGCCTACCAAGTTTAGAATTAAACGGTGCCTTACTGCTTGTTAAGTTGATGCAAACCGTAAAAATATCTTTAGCAACAACTACTCAATCAAGGGTCTTTTATTGGACGGACTGACAAATAGTACTCGATTGGCTTTCCAGTCCACCAAGAAGGTGGAAAACCTTTGTTGCAAATCGAACTGCTAAGATATTAGAACTCACGAATCGCAATCAATGGTTTCACGTTGAATCGTCGAGTAATCCTGCTGATTGTGCCTCTAGAGGCATGATGCCGTCAGTTCTGAAGGCATTCGACTTGTGGTGGAAGGGTCCAAAATGGCTGCAACAACCCGAAGATTTATGGAAGCAATCAAGCGGGTTTACCTTAGGAGAGATGAATGCAATGGAAGAAAGAACCAAGGTGATCAATCTTCATATAGTAACACCGGAACATGTATTCCAGGAAATTTTCAAAGGGATTTCAAACATCAAAAAGATTCAAAGAATTGTGGCCTGGATATACCGTTTTGCTAAGAACGCAAGGTCTAAGGGCAAGGCTCCTCGTATTATAAATTGTGACATTCAGAATTGCGGTGCCCTAAATTGCGAGGAAATGGAGAAGCCATTAAGCAGCCTTATAAGAACAACACAAGAAGAGTGTGACATCGATGCACTTTCTCGAGGGTTTCAAATTAATAAAAAAATCGAAATTACTAAGTTATTCTCCGTTTTTAGATAAATCAAAAATACTCAGAGTTGGTGAAAGACGGGAGCATGCCGATTTACCATTCGGAGTCAAACATCCTATATTGTTACTATTTAAACATAAACTAACAGAATTGATTATCAGAGAGGAAGAGTTAAGAAATCTGCACGCTGAATCTAGAAGCAAAAATACCACATTTTCAGATACAAGGAGGCGGTCAAATCAATTATACATCCATGTATCAAATGCAGGCGATTCAATGCGAAACGTCAGGAACAGATAATGGAGGACTTACCCTCATGCCGGGTTACGCTTTCGAGGCCATTTCTGGAAACTGGCATTGATTTCGCTGGCCCTTACTTGATAAAGGCTTCGAAACTCCGAGGAGCTAAACAGACGAAGTGTTACCTGGTAGTATTCGTATGTATGGGGAGCAAAGCTGTACATTTAGAGCTAGCAACGGATCTATCAACCGATTGCTTCTTGGCTGTATTAAAGCGTTTTCAGTCAAGGCGAGGAATTTGTAAAGCAATTTTCAGCGACAATTGGTCGAATTTTTTAGGTACAGCGATTCTGTTATCGAAAATAGGGGTTCTAATTTTAAAAAAATGGCCTTGACCTATAAATGACCTTGAAGATGAAGGTCAAGGTCACAGCCAAGTTCACCATTAAATTCCTTGTTGAAAATTACCTAAGAATAACCCTTGCTCATTTTTTTTTGACCGAAATCCGCGAGATTTTTAGGGGTTTCCATACTTTTCCTCACTCTGTATAACGTATACAGTTCGATTTGTATTTTTGTAGTTTGGTCGTAGCTGCCTAATGAGTAGATCAAACTTTTCAGTACGAAACCAAACTAGCTACCAATGGAAAAAACTTAAGGAAATTTCTTGTTTTTTTAAGGGTATGTGGGGGCAACGGGGAAATGGTATTTCTACTTTTCATTGAAGTAGATAATGAATAAATGTTTCCTTATTTCACTGGCTCACCAAGTCCTAAGTAATGGAATGGTATTAAAATAATATATTTGTCTATAGAAAAGCTGAAAGAATCATATTGTCAAGATAAACTTGTAATTTGCGTCGGAAATGGCAAAACGAACAATGCTATGGCTGTGCTTGTAGTTGTAGTGGGTAGAACCAGAGTTTGCAAAGGACTAGGAATACAAACTAATTAATAAATAAACTAAAATTTAGCTGTAAATAAAGTAGTTATATACTTTACTTAATCACAAAATTTGTGTATCGGGACACATCAGCCTGATATTCGACATTCGCCATAAAAACTGGGTTTTGCTTAAATAACATACGCTAAGGAGGCAACAACTACTATCTCACTCTACCACAGGAAAATCTGTCACCTATCCCTATGTATAGGTACTACCGTATTTGGACTTAAAATTAAAAATCATTTTTTAATAAAAATGAATCTTTAATTAAAAATTATAAATCTTGCTCAAATTGTTGGCCTCCGTTGCATATGCAGGCGACGCCTTCGCCCTATTTCCACTGTAGTGGTGCGTAAACGTAATCCGTGTTTAATTTTGACGAAAGCCGCTTCAATGTGTTGTACTAAATCGTCCCTAGATTGAACTTCCGTGACATATACCAGTGCTATGGCCCGTCCTCAGATGTAAAAATCGAACGGAGGCTATTCCATGGCCATCCCTTCCAACCCATGAACTTGGTAATAAGTCATTTAGGTACATCCTGACGGATCTCAGTGTGCAGGACAACCGTCATTTTAAAAAACAATAGGTCTGATTTTATTGAAAATTGGCACGTGTGCTACAAATTCGGGCATTCTGAAAAAAAAAACGGTAGTTATCCCCGTTAAGATTCTCAGGTGGTCCAATCACACGATTTCCAATTACTCCTGCCCAAACGTTGACACTTAATCATCTCTGGAATAGTCTCGGTCTTTTGGCACGTGGGTTCTCATTTTTCGTCGACCACTGGTGAAGGTTGTGTAAATTAAGTCCCTCTTTAGTAAATTTGGGCTCATCTGTCCACAGAACATTTAAGCAAAACCAGTTTTTATGGCGAATGTCGAACATCAGGCTGATGTCTCCCAATATAAAAATTTTGTGGTTTAGTAAAGTATTTAAAATGGTTTTTGTGCCATATTGCATAGCGTTGGAAAGGGGATAGACTAGAGAACTTAAAAAAAAAAAGTTCGAAGATCACGATCACTTTTAATTTTTTTTATTGCAATGTAAAGTTGAGTTTTAAGTTTTGTTTACCTTTTCCAAACATTTTACGAGTTAACAAAAAGAAAAATAGATGTTATTTATGACGAATTTTGAATTTGACAGAATCATACAACAGTAAACGTAAGAGTTAATATTAAATTTGAAACCTATACCAATCATTTAAAACAAAAATTAAGTTTCAATGCCAAAAATTAGTTATTGAGACTTAGCTAGCTTGAAGAACCGCTTAGATGTTCGATTATTATTATTTTAAAAATATTTTTGCACTGTAGTTGACAATATTTAAATAACATTAATTTACAGTATTTGAAAGTTCAGCGTATTTGAGCCTTTAAATTATTTCAATTGTATTTGTGAATAAAAATTAAAACGTTCACACAACTACAATTAAACAATATAGTTATTAAAAAAACAACCGATAAAGGTGCTATCCGAAATCTATCCTCTTAAAGCATTAATAAAAATCATTGTTAAGTTATAAGCAAAAGTTTTTTTCAATTAAATGACATTTAAAAAATAACTAAGTTGTTTTAATTTTAATATTTTTAACAAATTGAATATTTTTCAAAATTTCAATTTATAACAAATACATACTCGTATGTATTCGACGCGATAGAAATCGTTTGCAAAAATTAATTTTTATACATTTTCTATAACGTTACCTAAAAATATTTAAAATCATATCCTCTTTCCCTAACTAGAAAAAATAACCAACATATTTGTTTTTAGACATAGTCATCCTAGCAAGAAATTCCTGGGTACAAAAATTTATAATAAGTGGGTACCTTTTAATACCTCTAGCATATAAAACAATTTCATTAATTTTTTAATTATAAAATAACATTTCTAAAACTCAGACAAGTTATCCAAAAATTTTAAAAGTCAAATATTATTTGAAAAATATTTATTCAACGTATGCAATCGAAAAATTCCCCAATGGCTATTTAGTATATTATTATACATACTATGTATGTACAAGTACATATGTACATAAAATATTAAGTCAGCATGAATAATCTGTCAAATATTTGTATAATTCAAAAACATTAATAATTCAAATCGATAACATGCATCTATGAAATATCAATTATAACAACAACAAACGCAAATTTTTAATTTGAAAATAAATAAAATCAAATATGTTTTTGCAGCAAATCTGTTGTTTAAGTGCTGAATGTACCATCCCGAATCGGATAAATCATAATCGGGACATTAAAAATTCTCGTTATTACTAAAAAATGGATACATAATTCTAAAGTAGCGTACATGTACGAGTACGAGTATACATAAATAATATTTGGGAGTATAAATTAAATTATAACACAAATTTTGTTTTATTTAAATTTTATGATTTACACTTTGGAACCGAAAAGCATTGGAACAATCACAATCAAATTTTTATTTTTTATTTATTTTATGCTTTTAAAAATATAAATTTTGTTCAATTGATTATGTTACACAACATAGAACAAAATTTATGTTACATTTTTGTTTTGTATGAATGTGCGTGTGTGTGCTGCTTTTATTTATGGATCATTTGACATTGACATATTGCATATGTGAAAATATAAAATTTGTGTATGGCTAAATTAAGAGACTATATTACAATAAAATGTTTCGGAAATTAAAACGGATTTCTCGACAAAATTTGTTTGTTTTTATTATCATTTAAAAAATAAATAAAAAAATAAAAATAATATTTATGTGAGCTTAAAAAAATACCAGTGTGTTTTGCTAAAATTAGTGTTTATGGGTTGTATCTTGTATGTGCTTTGAATATTATTGATTTTTTTTTTTAGGATTTATACATACACTTATCTGGGTTGGATATTAATCGGGAGAGATTTATTTACGTAAATATCTATAGACTGATTTATGATATGAATGTTTAGCTAGGAAATATATTTTACATATACACTGAGAAAAAAAGAACACTTTAAATTGAAATGAGTAGCATTTTATTATTAAGTGCATGTTAAAATTATAGCGAAAGATTTAAATTCATCCAAAATCAGGCTGAATTGAAAAGAAAAATATTGTTTTAATCTGTTACAACTTAAAATTTAAATTGTAGTAAATTGTTAAAATAACATACAATTTTAAGTGCTTATAAAATGTACGATCAAAAGTAAAATCCATTGGAAATAGTTAATTTAATGTAAGGATCTAATAAAAATTACTGTTTACAAATTAATTTAAAAGTCGTCGCAACTGTGAATTTAATTGTACCTACAAAAATGTACCTATTGAATTAACATGACTTTGATATTTGCAAAATAAATGTTTAACATATGAAAATAAACCTTCTCTAAATGAAAAACCAAATTTTACTGTTAAATAAAAAACAAAGAAATTCTTATTAGATAAATCATCTGATGAAGGATAAAATTCATCATAGGCCATAATATTATTTACACCTGTGTAATATTTATTTTTTATTCCATTCGGATTTCCCGTTATTTTACAATGCGTTTTTCAGTCTGATTTAGAAGTGCTTGTTGATGGAAGTATTTAAGTGCTGCGGGTTATTATATATTTTAATTATTATATCAGTTCTAGTATTTTAGTAAAAACAATGGATTCAAATATGTATAATAATAATAATCAAGAACATTTTGAAAATTCACTTGATTGTCAATTAGATGACGAAAATATAGTGGTTTTAAATCAAACGTGTGATTCAAATAACCAGCAATATATTTCAATTGATAACCTCAATAGTGAAAGTGCTACCATTATTTTTAATCCAATGGATGAACAAGATAAAAATGAACTGAAAACGTGGTGCACAATTTGGAAGCAAAACGATACTGTTTTCAATATTCTTTATGGTGGGGTTTCAAAAAATAAACATAATAAATATATTCTCTATTTTTTTTTTATTTTCTTTTGTTTAGAATCAGGTTTAACTATTGAACACTTAAAAATAATTAATTATGTAGAATTAAAAGAATTATTTGCAAATCAACCGATTGGACTTAGAATTTTGTTTCGTTCGCAATTAGAAAAATGGCGTTTGGATAATGTAAGAATAGAAGTCAAATCTCTCTTATATGCATGACATTATTATGTTAAACCATATTTTTTTCGTTTATTTCATTTAGGGATGTGATGCTCTTACATATGGGACATGCAGCCATGATACAATTTCAATGAATTCCGTTATAGAAAAATGGATGGAAAACAATAAACAGTTTGAAAATTCTACAGCAAAGGTTGGATCTTTTGAATCATATAACGACAGGCCGACTGTTTTAAAAAACATTCTAGAACAAACTAGTACTGGAAGAAAACTACTCGAAATGAAATCTGAACCGCTTCCTGAATTTTATAAAAAAAAATTAACGGAACTTATTGTGCAGGAATTTTCTGATTATAGCAGAAGGATGACCGTTAAAGCTGTTGCTGAATATAATCAACAAATATTTGAAATTTTCAAGAAAGAACCACAAGTAAGTAAAAACGTACATAAATATTTCTAAATTCATATATAAAATTATGTCATTGAATTAAAAAATTAGGAATATTATTTCATCCCTGCAAGCAAAGGAAAAAATCCTAAAGGAAAATTGTATGATCGGGCTTCTAATATGGCGCAATTATTAAGAGCAAAAGGAGTTTTGAACACAAAAAGGATAACAAAACATAAAGAACAAGAACCAGAAATAGGTAAAATAAGAAGTTTCAACAAGTTACGAATATATTTTAATTGCTTTTAATTTTATTGAAGTGTGCGATGTTACTGAAACAAGTGATTGTCAAAATTCAATTATTTGGTTGAAGAATAACAATGAACCATGGAATTCAGTATTAGAACACTGGAGTAAAACAATAAATTTCAGAAAAATTAAAATTCATTGTAAAGATACGACAACCGCTGATATTATAAAAGTGTTTCCACAGTTCGGCCATTCATTGGGTCATACTTTGGTACTTTAATTTTAGAAAAATTCTCTTGCTAAATCACATAAACATCTTTGTTTTATTCGCAGGTAAATTTCGATTTTTGTGATATTTTTCCTGGTAAAGAAGATAGCTTATTTAAGAAATGGGACTGTTTCCAAAGAAAATTTTTAGTGATTGCAAAAAATACAGTAAAAGATAAATATAATCTAACTCTTTTAAGAAAACTTGATAATCTAACCAACGAAAGTAAGTAAAGGTATTTAGATTATTTAAAATAGTTTTATTTTAAAATTATGTTTATAGATTCCAGAGACTGCGTTCTATTTTTAATGTTACATGCCATTTTGAAGCCAACAAAAATAGCATCAATCGTAAACGACAAGAGGAGAATTATTCAACCATCAATCAGTGACAGCCAAGCATCATGTATTGCACATATTACATCTTTAAATGATTTATCTCATAAAGAAGAAATATTGAAAAACAAAATGATAAGCAACGGCCTTAAACTGCAGCCCATTATCTTTGTAGAAGGTACAGAATTGACTAATTTATCAAATTTTTATGTTAAGTTTGACGCGTATACTTATAAGTTTGATTCATTTCTTAAAAGTTTAGATGTTTGTTTCAAAATATATCATGTCCTTAATTTAGAATACCCGAAACAACCCAAATGGTTTGGGTTTTTATTCAGAAATATTTTTTTGAAATTACAACTGCATATGAACAGCAGAATTCCAATATTTCTAATTTAATTTCCAGTCTTACCTCATAATCATGTTTTATTGTTATATTTGCAAATCAAATTATTTTTCTACCAACATTTTGATACAACATTTATTAAAAGATCATTCTTTAACTCGATGTAGTCGTTTTCAGTGCATGCAAGGTAATTGTGTTCAAATTTTTCAATCAAGCTATTCATTTCAACGTCATTTAAACAATATACATTCAAATGAATCACCAAGTCGTGTGCAGTACAACACAAACAAAAAAGAAAACCTTATTTCAAAACATTTTCCAGATTCCGCGCAGTCAATTGAAACATCTACTTGTAGCTCTAGGTATGTACAAAATTCAACAGCAATAGAACAATTTTCTTTAAATAATGCCTTGCAATTCATTCTTAACCTTCATAATCAGAATAATATTAATCGTCAAAACATTCTTGATATTCAAAATAGTGTAGCACATGATATTCTAGATCCACTAATCAGCTCATTGAAAACTAAAATACTTCCCTTGGTTAATAATTCTGAAAATCTTCAAACAATTAAAGATATAATTGACAATTTAACAAACCCATTTGAACAAATAAACACGGAGTATAAATTGTTTAAGAAGCTTACTGAACTTGATTTATTTAGAAGTCCAAAAAGTTTTACCATAAATAATGAATTAGCTGAAATTATTTTAAACCATACTCCTGTGCTAGCACCTACCAATGATTGTGGCATAGTTATGCCCTTAGACTATCAATTCAAAAAATATTTTGAAAGTCAAAATATTTTAGGTGAAACTTTACATTACCAAGAAAATTTAAGTCAAATTCCTGATGGATTCTATAAAAACATAATAAATGGAGTTGTGTGGAAATCAAAAAAGGCGATATTTTCTGATAAAACATTAATACCATTTAGATTATATTTTGATGATTTCGAAATAAATAACCCTCTAGGGTCTCATTCAGGGGTTCATTCGATTGGCGCTATATATTACCAATTCCCAACCATTCCTCCTCATCATTTATCAAAATTAAACAATATTTTTTTAGCTGCAATGTTCAAGACTAAAGACAAAAGAGATCATGGAAATGGAAAAGTTTTTTACCCCTTAATACAACAAATAATAAGTTTGCAGGAAAATGGAATAATACTTACCACAAAAAATGGCCAATTTAAAGTACATTTTATTTTATGTCAAATTCTTGGGGATAATTTAGGCTTAAATAATATATTGGGTTATAAAGATAGTTTTAATTCTAACCATTATTGTCGGAATTGTATTAGATCGAAAATTCAAACGCAAACTGATTTTAAAGAATATCCTAGTTCCATGAGGTCGAGAAATCTTTATTCCGATGATGTACAAACCAAGAACCATGGGATAAAAGAATACTCTATTTTTAATGATATACCTCATTTCCATGTTCTCGATAATTTTTCGTTTGATATCATGCACGATTTATTCGAGGGGGTATGCAAATATGATATATGTCATATACTTCGCTACTATATTTTAGAAGAAAAGATTATTTCTTTAGATACTTTAAATTATCGTAAACAAATGTTTAACTATGGGGAGTTAGAAATTGGTAACTTATCTCCTCCCTTACAAATCCAACACATTAAGAGTGGAAAATTAAGATTAAGCGCTAGAGAAATGATGACATTTATAATTTATTTTCCATTATTAATTGGCGATTTGATTGACAAAAATCAAATTGTTTGGTCATTCTTCCTTTCGCTTCTAAACATAGTCGATATTGTTTTATTGCATGAATTGAATGATAATTTATTAGTAAAGCTTGATAAATTAGTGGCTAAGCATAATAAACTATATCATCAAATATTTAAAGACCCGTTGAAGCCAAAACATCACTTTCTTGTTCATTATGCTACTGCTATGAAGATGTGTGGACCTGTGAGACAAATGTGGGGCTTTCGCTTAGAAGCTCAACATAAAGAATATAAAGTATATGCTCATGCTATCACATCTCGTTTAAATATACCCAAAACTCTTGCTATTAAAGCTTCACTTAAATTTTCGAAATCGTTATTAGCTCAAGATTTTTTTTGCGAAAATATTTCTATAAAACGTTCTGAAATTAGTAATCTTTCTCAAAATGAATTTATATCTAATTTAATGCAACCATTTAAATTAAATTTATCACAAATTTTAACATCAAAACAAATTGAATTTAAAGGCAAAAAATTTAAAGAAGGATTTTTTGTTTCGACCCCTTACGTCGATGGTAATAAAGGAGACATTTTTGAAATAAAACATATTTTAATTGAAAATGAACATAACATTTATTTTATTTTAAATAGATTTAATATTTTATATTTTGATGATAAACTATTATCACATATTGTTGCTAGTAGTGGCATTCATTTAGTCAAACATATCAGTGAATTAAAACCCATTCCATTTCATATTTATTTTTTAAATGATGGTAGAAGAGCTGCCAGAATTACTTATTTATAGTTTTATACTAATGTTACTGTTTAGTATAATTATTATTTTATTATTATATTAAGGATTTTTTATATTTAAAATATATTATAACATTTTATATATACAGTTCTAATATTATATAACCAAAAATTAATTATTTATTTAAATTTAATTGTTATGAATTATTCAGTTTATGTTTTTTATTATGTACAATTTAAGAAATATTAAATGTTAATAAATAAATAAAATATGATAACCCAAGTAACAAAATAGGTGGTTTAAGTAAAAATCTGCTAATGGGACCTACACTGTTACTTGGGAATGCAACACTAAATATGTATTTTTATTTAATGTGTCTCTGCTAAACGAAACTAAAAATGTAAGAATTGGTAAACGACGCAAACGAAATTAATATGGCCACCACATAAAAATAATGTGATCTTACAATATGAAATTAAACTGGCCTATGTGAAGATAAAGTTATTCACTGTTAAATCATCAGTCAGCATTAACGTTAAATCAAGATACCTCTCAGTTTAATTTAATATGTAAGTAAAATTGCAAATATAAAAATAAAAGTTTTACATTTAAAAACAAAGTGATATTTCGATTACTTTTCACATGCTGATAACGTTATTTTCACTATATATAAATTCTCCCACGTTAAATCCAAAGTTTGAACTGACGAATTTAAATGTATTTTGGGGATAGTTTTTATAAATGTCTCACGTGAATTTGACAACTTTAAGAATATTATAATAATCTGGAGGCCCTTTTGGTGTAAAATAACCTGAAATATAGTGAATTTACGGTGAATTTTAAATGGTTTTAATATGTTTTTTTTCTCAGTGTAGACTAATTGGTGATGGATTGGTCCGTAATAGAGGCTTTCGTTAAAAATAACTGATTTTTATTATGCTTTTAGTTCTTGGCTGCCCCTCAAATATGTATTCTATTAAGGAAGATGGATTATAGTTCAAGAACTGAAGATGTTTGCGCATAATTGAAATCGACCTTATTGAAAGTTCCTATAAAAGGATTATTTTCTTACTAGCGATTCTAAAAGCTCAAATTTTCAAAATTTAGCAACACTTGATTTCCGTATAAATTTGTTCATCTAAAGCAAATAAGAGTAATGATCTTAGGCTAAATGATAAATTTTAAGATTTTCGATAAGATTTTCATTTTGTTTATCCGTACGTGTCATGTATACTAAATTTCTGACTAAACTAAATTATGCTACATTAAATTAAGCTGTTAACCACCAGATGGCTAACGAATAGTTTCCTCGCGAGGATGTTTTTCGTTTTAGTTGTCATTTTTATTGAGAATGCTTGGATTATACCAGAGCTGTATAAATAAGAGCCTCCAGCATCGACTGTACTTTTTACTAAGCTTAAAATAAATTAGAATTACGAGTTAAAATTTGTCCCGTTTTAATACGAAAATGTTCATAAAACATCTAATTTTATTTGATTGAAAAATCGAGTCATGAAAATGTCTATTTCTTAGTGAACATCGTCTTGGAAAATAAAGTATTTTTAAACTTTAAACGATTCTTGTTTTTGTAGAGTACGTCATAAACTCATAACTCTAAATTTATAAACAGTGCAATAATTATCTCTTTCATTGCATCCAGTCAAATTTGAATTCGAATATCTTTCTATTGTTGTTATTGAATTTGCAAAGCGTGCTAGATTGTTTTGATTTTGTTTTCTTCGTGCTCATTGTTTGTTTTTCTGTTTGGCTCTTTCTGATTTATTATAATTTCGATTGTTGAGTGGAGACGTGTTGTCTTTTTTCTTACCATTGGTTTTAGATGTGGATAGATGAGGACGTCATTAAATTTAATTTTCTCTTTCGCCCCTCCGGAGTAATAACGACATAAGCGCGAATTTTTTGAAAACCTTGATTTTAATGCCAAACCGTTACAAAACGTTTGAACTATCTATATTTACAAAGATCTAATTGTACCTCGAAACTCATCGCTAGAATCCGTTGCGTCTTTGTTGTGTTTGTGCGAATGATATTCCTAACGGGAACAACAACGTCCGATTAGTCAGTTTTAAATGAGATTTCATATTGAGTGGAGGTGTTAGTACTGCAACGTCACAAAGGTAATTATGACAAAAATATAACAATTTATTTTGGATTAACAAAGACCCAAAATGTACTTTATGTCGATGTTTTCTCAATTTTAATGTCATTTTGAATTTTTGAAAACTGTACTACTGAGTAATGTGTCTTTGTTCCTCTGAATAACAGTAATTTTTATGCAAAACTAAACAGTTAAATTTGTGTTCTTTTATTGATTTTTAATTTTAGTAATATGTTAGTTTGAAAAACATGGAGCCTCGAGGGCCAAAGTTAATGCGATTAGCACTAGAAGAACACAATGTGGCCGTTACATCAAAAACTTTTCAGTTTTTAGCTCAAATGACCGCGGCAACAAATTCTCAAAGAGCCGGAGAAAATACGGAAAATGTGAAAAATAATTCAGCAACAAAGACTCATTGTAATAACAATCCTCCTAAAACATGCCAAACCAATGAAAGTACGTATATGTATTGTATGATAGCTATTTTATTAAAAAAACTCAATTATTTTTTACAAATGGCTTAAATTTTAGATAAAATAATCGTAACGAACGAAAATGAAAGCTTTCTTGAAGAACTAAATTAGTTCATGCCTTCGGAAAGTATTATGGTACCTAACTGTAAAACTGCAAGGTGAGTTTTACAAGAAGTTGATTGTACGATAATGGATTTTAACTCATTTTCAAATGATCAATCTAACCAAGGTAAGTATAAAAGAGTTAATCACAAAAAATTCAATTTTCCAACATTATACTGAATTTATCAAGAAACGTTCTCTTCTTTAATTATAAACAGCATAGCCCACATGTTTCTAATAAGAGGTCACACTCAAAATGAGGGAGATACAGCCCATTCTGTTATAGAGCAGAATATAAAAAGAGCGAAAAAATCTGGACCGATATACGTTCCAGATCAGTACGTTTCTCTTATACGTACTGCAAAAAAGCGAGGAGAGCCATTTCAAGTTAATGAATTAACATTCAGCGACTTTAATTTAAAATCGTTGGCCAAAGATATCAATTTTAACGCAATAAAAAATTTAAACGGTGATCAAATAAAGATGGTGGAATTCAAAAAGTGAGCGAATTCTTACCATTATAAACTTTGGTATAAATATGAATGGATCGAAGCTCCGATTAGAACCGAGGGTCGTTCAATCAACAAAACAAACAATAATTCGAGTAATATTGTTGTTCTTAAACAAGTTTATAAGGCCAAAATAATGATCCTGGGTAGAAAAAAAGATGATTTGATAAAAATGATAAATACTAATATTGTTCCCAAATATTACGAAATTTTTATAACAATCTTTACTAATTTTTTTGTTAATAAAGAATAAAAATAAGAAGTAATAATTGAAACCACCTATTGAATTAATTGTTTTAATTAAAAAAATATTACGAAGCCCTAGTACAACAATGGCACAATGAGGAGGTCGTCTGACATAAACCCTCTAAAAGGGGCTTATTGCAAACTATTGAAAGAAAATCAATTGGTACTGGCAACACTACAAATTAAAGGATTCACTGAACATTTAAATTCCGCACCAGTTGTATTCTATAGCGGTCATTATGAACTTTAAAAATTTCACAACCTTAAAAGACGTTTTCTCAAACTTTTACAAATTTGCACTTACGTCTTTGTTACTCCGGAGGGGCGACTTGTTGTAGAATATTTTTTCATTTAATTTCCCTTATTTTCTTTTGATTATTGCTGGAAAATAGGAAAATTTGAGAATTTGTGTTTTAAATGATTAATGCAATGAGTTATGTTTTTTAGCGATTTCAAAAACAATTATTTAACTGGGTTTAACTTTTAATTCGTGTTTTTTCGTCAATCGAAATCGCGTTTTTTAAAATAAATCCCTTATTTTAACTTCAATTTTCACATGGCGGCTCTATTTACATCAAGATGGTTCTGAATTCTGATTATACTGTTTATTACGAAACAATTTAATTTGTACCACAAGTTTGTAGAGAAATGCTACGTAGGCCTATAATGATAATGATTACATAGGGAAACCCCCATACACAATATCAATAAATTTGAAATCTCCACACAACATAGATATCGCTGAGAAATTTCCTTTGTTTTCTAATGGAAACAAACAAAATGCATTATTTTCAAATACATTAATCAGTTTTAGTTGTCCTCTAATCTTGAAATTACATATGTAAAACTTCTCAAAGCCGGAACTCGGATATCCCGGAAACTTCTCATACCTGGAAAATTTACTTAAAAAATTATATTTTCCACTAAAGTGAACTTGGAAATACCGGAAACTCTTCAATCCCGGAACCCGGAACGATTTTCTGATTCAAAACACTTAAAACCATACATAACAAACTTGGGTAACCCGGAAACATATTTTTTTCGCTAAAAATAAATAATAAATAAATTAATATAAACTACTGATAACTTTCCTCCATAGTGACATCTTTTATCGAATATTTAAATCCTTTTCAAAATTGCATCTGTAAACACTAAATGAGAAAAAATATGTTACGAGAAAACAAAAACGTTCATAATTTTTTAGTGTGTGGTAATATTGTAGGATTGCAGCAGTGTGAATAAAATACTTTGAGTTTAACGGGGAATCACTACTTAATTGTGTACATATGTACATAAATTTAATTCATGTGTGCAGTTATTTTGTGGAATACGCATATGATAGTTTTAATTGAAACTAAAAAAAATTTCAGTTTGTTAAAGCCATTGTAAGTTGAATATTTTAAATTGTTTTCGAAGAGAAATTAAATAAAAATGTGTGCTGTAATTTTTTTAGCTGCAATATGAAAAAAACAAAAATCAACAATTTATCTCTTGAACAAAAATACAAGGTCATTCAAATGAAGGAAACTGGATCTGTGGTAGCCGATATTGCTGTGCATTTTAAATGTGGCAAATCACAAATTTACGATACCATAAAGAATACAACAGATATTAAACATCGGTACTTAACTTCTCGCGAGTCAGAAAAATTAATTTAAAAAAAACAGCTGTATAAGTACGACAAAATTGGGGAACTTGTTTATGAATGGTTTGGTGCAGCGAGAGCCAAAAACTTCCCCATTTCTGGGCCAATCCTTAAAGAAAAAGCTATGCAAATTGCTCAAAGTTTTGACCCTCCTCTACATGAATTTAAAGCTTCCACAGGATGGTTGGATTGCTTGAAACACCGGTACGGGATCACGTTACAGGATATTTCGGGTGAAGCTAACGATGTTGATCCTGAGACAGTGACAATGCAAACTAAACTCAAAGAAATCATCAAGGATTATTCTGTCGAAAATATTGCCAATATTGACGAAACAGCTCTATTTTTTAGAGCCCGTCCAGATAAGACGACGGCGCTCAAAGGGGAAAAATGCTTTGGAGGAAAAAAAGCAAAGGAAAGGCTCACTATCGCCCTAATAGTTTTTATGAACGGAATTGCTAGAAACCCTGTTGTTATCGGTAATGCTAACAAACCAAGAGCATTTAAAAATTTTGACGTAAAATCATTAGCCGCCCCGGTGGCACAGTTGTTAGCATGCTTGCTTTAAGCTCCGGAGGGTGATGAAAAAATCACGGCTGGTTAATGTAAGGATCAATGAATTAATCACTCATTATCTGTTGAAAAAATGATTACAAAACTTCACTATGAAGCGGCCAAGTCCCTCTATGGGATGTAGCGCCAGCGAAAAAAAAAAATCATTAGCCTTAAAATATTTCGCCAACAAGAAAGCTTGGATGACCTCCATCATTTTTGAGGATTTTGCGAGATTTAAACAATGAAATGGTCGTAGAGGGCAGGAAAATTTTATTGTTTTTAAACAATGCTACATGTCATCCCAAAAATACTTATTCTAACATAAAATTGGTGTACTTTCCTCCTAATTCTACGGCATGTTTACAACCATTAGATGCAGGGGTCATCGCCAATTTTAAATATCACTACAGAAAATTAATGCTTCAGAAACTGCTGTCGGTAATGGATTCCGCATCAAAGGCAACCGATTTATGCAAACGTATAAATATTTTAGATGCGATTTATTTTGTCATAGATTCGGTGAAAAACATAAAATCAGAAACAATCACTAAATGTGTTCAAAAATGTGGTTTTGTTTGGGACACCATAAGTTTAAATATAGAAGAAGACCCAATTTCAACGGCGGAGTTACATAATATGATAGGGGCTATATATGGAGATCATCAAAATAGTGTTTTGGATTATTTAGATATTGACCAAGATGCAATATGTGATAATGATGAAATACTTAAAGAAGTTTGGCAAATGCCACATCATCTCGGAACCAAGATGAGGAAAATAGTTGTGATAGTGAGGCGGAATCGATTGAGGAAATTTTGAGCTCTGTTTCCACAAGAAGCGCAATTTTGCAACATCTAGAAGAGATCCAGAGTTATGCTCTTAATGAAAATGACTCTAGTTTATAAAACTTGATATCTGAAGCAAAATTGATGGTAATTTCGAAACCCATTTTATTCAAACTCAAACAAACTACAATGGATTCCTTCTTAAATTAAAAATTAATATGATTAAAAATGATTTTTATGCATTGAACACATTTAATTTATTTTTTTACGTGTATTTTTCTAATTTTTTACATCTTTTATTTAAGTATTAAAATAAGAATTTGTATGAATTGTCATGTATGTATTTCATTATTACATAATAAATGAATTACAGTCGAACTTCGACTATCCGGACTTCTTGTATTCGGAACTTCTGTTATCCGGACAAAAACTGGTCGAAAAAATAATTTTTTTTTTTGTTTTTTGTGGTATTTCCTTTGTTTTTTGGCACACACTGATGCAGGTAATGAATTTATTTTCTCTTTTTCGTGATTTTTGTTTTGTTTTTTGTTTTGTTCTTTGTGGTATTTTCTTTTCTTCGTGACTTTTTTTTAGTTTTTTGTAGTATTTGCTCTCCTTCTCCATAATAATAGAGGTGGAAAAATTAACTTGTGCCATTTATCAAAAAACAATTAGTTTTTATCAGAAATTTCGATTATTGGAAAAATTATCCGGAAAATTCGATTATCCGGAAAATTCAACAATCCGGAAGATCGTCATCCCCAACGATGCCGGATAGTCGAAGTTCGACTGAAAGATTATTTCCTTTCTGTTTACTAAATTTTACTTTTAATTTATTAACGTTTAGGCAAAACCAACTAAAGCTAACGTTTTATAAAAAAAAATACGAACTAAGTATGTATTATAATTTTTATTGTATTCCAACTTGTTAGAGCCGGAAAACTTGTAAAAGCCGGAAATTTCTTTGGGTCCCGTACGATTCCGGCTTTGAGAAGTTTTATATATACATACATATTTAGAAAAAGTTTGTCTTTGATTTACATTTTTAATCAATTAAAGTAAATACACAATAGTAAGACATAATATCAACATTACAGTAATTAAATCAAACAAAGGACACAATAAATTGCTAATTGATGGATTCGATTATCATTAAGGAAAAATGTATATACATAGATGGTGTTGTGCTAAAAGAAAGGAGTTTTTGTGTAAGGCTACAGTTACCACAGATTTTATTAATGGGTTACATACTCCCAAAAATGGACCATCAATACATAGTCATGATCCTAGTGCATTTAAAAAACACGTTACACAAGCTAACCATGTTTTAAAAGAAATGTCATCTTCTTCTTCATTGCAACCTTGTCAGATAATTCGAGAAGCTGTAATTAGTTGCTATCCGAACTGTAGAGTGTATTTACCAATTAAAAGAGCGCAGAAAGAGAAAATTGGAAGAATACGTCGGGTCGGGCACATGAAACCGAATAGTTTAGATACTATAAAAATTTCTGAAGAATTATTATTTTTGGAAGATGAATTATTTTTGCTATCAGAGAAATGATTTAATGATGAAATGTTAATTATATTAGGAACAACTACATCATTAACTGCTTTGGGGAAAGCTGAATGTTGGATAATGGATCGAACATTTTGTTGTTTTGCCATTATGCGATTTAATATCACTTTAATTATTGATTGATTTTATAAGAAAAATATTTTTTCTTAAATAACTTTAATTTTTATATTTTTTAAAAATTTTATTTATAAAAATGTATAGTTATGATTTTTCTTTTTAGTGATATTCTTTAAATTAATTTTTTTTGGGAAAGTGCTAGTTTCGCGCGTATCGTGCTTTGTCAACTTTTAAAACTGTTCTCAGAGGATAGTTTTAAAAGTTGACAAAGCGCGATATGCGCGAAACTAGTACTTTCCAAAAAAAAAAATTAATTTAATGAATATCACTAAAAAGAAAAATCATAACTAAACACTTTTATAAATACAATTTTTTAAAAATATAAAAATTAAAGTTATTTAAGAAAAAATATTTTTCTAATAAAATAAATCAAGAACATTTTGCATTGTGACATCAATCAAGCGGCAATTGTTTAGAAATTATGACAAAGTTGGTGATCAGACTGTTCCTCTTGTGTTTTGCTTTGTGTTTTTGAGTACACAATGTAAAATTCATATTCAGAATTTTTTTATGAATTACATATTTTACCAGCTGAGATAAATATTTCATACTTTCCTTCCGCTACGTTTAAAGGTTGCCTATTCCATTTTGGGCAAATTATATGGAGGCGTACCCAAAAAAAAGGCCTTGCCGAAAAATATGACAATAACGAAAATATAAACTTACAAATCAGAATGCTGAAAAGTTTATCATTTATACCATACGCCGAAATTCAAAAGTATTACTCGGAGTTAAGCAGCACTTTTCAAAATGAATTGTTACAAAAACTGGGATTATGGTTTAAAAAAACCTACATATCAGGTGAAGCAAAACAGATGAAGCCAAAATATGACCCTGCTTTTTTGTGCCGTTGTGGATTTGGTAAAAGAAAATTATCCACGAACTCAAAATTCAGTTGAAGCTTGGCATCGTCCCTTGAAAGTAGTAGTCGGAAATAAACATAGCGGCCTTTATGCTATGCTAATTAAAGAAATGGGGAAAGAGAAGATTTTGGTTAGAACAACTCTTGAAAAAATAAGCTCTGGAGAAATTATATCGGCTAAGAAATCACATATTCAAAAATATAAAAAATAAAAAAGGACCGACCAAACGGCGCAGTGGTTAAAGCTACGGTGGTTGGATCGGGAGGTACCGGGTTCGAATCCCTATAGGGGCGGGATGCAAAAGGGATTTTTCATCATCTTATTACGATCGGTGATGACGATGAACACATCTATGACCCCCTGTTGAGAGTGCGGAATCCATGGGCCGACCCACCTTTCATGTCAGTACTATAAGGCTGGCATGAAGCTATGCAATGTGCAGCTGGTTTAGACAAAAGCGGGTCTATAGCCGTACGTCCTCGAGTTGGCTGGCAACGGCGTAAGGTAGGACGTTAAAAGGGAACTACGATAGAGTTGGGAGTGCCTAGAGCCCCAGAAAAAGATTGCAGAGATAGAGACAAAAAAAAATAAAAAATAAAAAAATAAAAAGGTTGATGAAGAAGCGCGAAGAAATAGGACTGATGGAATATTTCAAATCAATTGCATATCATATTACTTTATGTTAATTATTATTCTATATTTTATGAAAATATTTTTTCAGTTTGTTCATGATATATTTAAAAATTACTGTTAAACTACAATTCTAAAACCAATTTTAAAATAAATTAATTAAAATTAATCCGCTTATAGTTTTACCTTATTTAACCCTTAGCGGCCACAAGGGGTGAATATGTACCCCAGGCCAAATCACCTTAATTTAAGTTATCAAAAACTACGAAAATCATACTTGTCGCGCCATATATAGGTTGTCGAGGAATGTAGGTTACTTGCATGGCACATAGAAGGAAGAAAAAAGTATTAGTAGCGCGTATAAACGAAGAATTTCGGAAGTAGTAATGATTTTTCAATAGTTATGCTTTGTTTTCTGAAAAACGTAATTTTTCCTGACTTTGCGCATATATAATTTTTTAATGTCAAATTATCTTGATATTTTCTCTTGTAAACCATATTAGAAATTGAGAAACATGTTTCAGAATATCCATGAATTATTTGGGGTCTCAATATTTAAAATTTGTGTTTCTAGACCGATTTTTTGACTGGGGTGAAAAATCACCCCAGTGTGGCCGCTATGTTACGGGAGCGAAGTGTGGCCGCTAAGGGTTAATAAGAAACATTTTATATGGCTTTAAATCTACACGAGATCCTAATTGAAAGGATTCAGATGATTTCAAAAATCAACTGAATCATTTCAATTAGAATCTCGTGATAGAAAATTTGGTGTTTGAGAATTTTGTGTTTGAGGATTTTGTGTTTTTGAGATTCTATGTTTAAATATTTTAGACCCAACCCGATTATATAAGCATTTTTCGTTTTTCAATTGAAATACATACCTACCTTGTTTATATTCAGACTGGTTTTTTGTTTGTAAGCTTTATACTTTCTTTCACGTAAATAAAATAAATAACAGTAATCATACACATTATCGACCTTTAGATTTATTTGTTTTGAGGTTCGAAAAAGTGGTTCTCGAAATAGTATCTATTAGCAGAACCATCTTGAAGTGAATAGAGCCGGCATGTGAAAAATGAACTTAAAATAAGGGATATAAAAACACTAAAAATTCATTTATTTTCATAGTGTTTATATGAAAAAACGCTATTTCGATTGACGATAAAATATGAATTAAAAGTTAAACCCAGTTAAATAATTTTTTAAGAAATCGCTAACAAACAATTCAATGTCTTACTCATTTAAAACACAGATTCTCAAATTTCCCTATTTTCCAGCAATAATCAAAAGAAAATAAGGGAAATTAAATTAAAAAACATTCTACAACAACAACAATGTGTATTAAAAAGAGAAAATTCAGTTTAATGACGACATCATATCTCCCCATCTAAAACCAATGGTAAGAAAAAAGACAACACGTCTCCGTTCAACAATCAAAATAAAAATAAATCACAAAGAGCAACAGCAAAAAAAATAAATAAATAAATCGATACAATGAGTGCGAAGAAAACAAAACATCAAAACAATCTAGCATGCTTTGCAAATTCAAAATAACTATAGAAACATATTCGAATTCATATTTGAATGGAGGCAATGAAAGAGATGATTATTGTATTGTTTATAAACGAGTTATGTTGATGACGTAGTATATTACAAAAACAACAATATTTAAAATTTCAAATGTACCTTATTTTTCATGACGATTTTCACTTAGAAATAAACATTTTCAAGACTCGATTTTTCAGTCAAATAATATTACATGTTTCATGAACATTTTCATATAAAAACAAAACAAAAGCTCATATTTCTAATAAGCTAAGACTGTAAATGAAAATAACCGTTTTCCCATATAAGTTCATAGTAAAGAAAAATTTTTATGTACCTTATTTTAAGCTTAGTAAAAAATACATTCGATACTGGAGGCTCTTATTTATACAGTAGGCTCTGCTATTAGTCCACTAAATAGTGTCCACTAAAGCCCAGTTGGTTTAACCAATTGAACTGAAATTTAAATAAGCTTTTTTCATAAATTGGGAGGTCCCAGTGAATTTAAAGCCAAATAGGCCAACCGGAAGTGGCCACTCCCTTGGGCCAGACAATTTATTTTGCAAATAACTCAAAATGTATTAATTTTACAGAAAAACTCAAATATAAAATGTTTCCAACAAAAAAATTAAATTATTAAAAATTATAAAAGAATGGAGGTATGGCCAAAACACGATTTTCTTTTACGAAATTTTGTTTAATTTTTTTTTTTTTATTAATTTTTATTTGGAAATGGTTTTCCTGTTTACCTAGTACTTTGAGATATTTCCAAAATAAATTTGTTGGCCCTGGGGGTTGGCCATTTCAGGTTGGCCGATTTGTACCAAACTTCACTATGGGACCTCCCAATTTAAGAAAAAAACAAAATTTAATTTACGAATTTATTCTTTTGTATTGTTTTATTTTATTTTTATTTTTTTTGCCCAGAAATTTTGATAATATGACTACAATGCAGATAAAATTGAAAAGAAATACCCGATTATATGTACAAACCAAATAGGCAGTTAAAGGTGAAGCATTACAATGTTTAATAAATACTCCGTTATAAACAAAATACGAAATTCAAATTGGTGCTAATTATATGGAAGAATTCAGAAAAATAATACTCCTATACCTTAATGTTTAAAATGTAAATATGTATTAACAATTCCGTCGACAGTTATATCGAGAGCGATGTAGAACAAACTAGTGAAGTGTTATACTTGGATAGAAATCAAGACCTAATAAATAATATTAAAATAATAGCACCTGGTCAAGATAATAAACTAGAACCATGGTATCTCATAGAAGACACTGATGAGTTGTGCTTCACTAAAATATTGGCAGGACATTCTTTTAATGCAAAATCGATAACGTATGCCGAACGAGCCAAATCTGAAATTAGACAACGTGACCAAAGATCATGTAATTCTACTAGAGTATTATTTATGGCAAAGAATTTTTAGGTTCTAATACTCTTTCAGCAAAAAATATTTAAGCTTGGAAATGATAAACAACAAGTACGTCCCGCTCCTGCATATTGGGAAACTCGAAAGAAAGATCTTATAGCTATGATCCGACAGCTGGGCAAAATCAATTTTTTCTCACAATCTCGGCAGGCCAAAAAGGTTGGCCAGAATTAATAATGTATAGGATTTGATCATTTTTTTGTCTATTATTTTTTTATACTTTCTATTTATTTTGGATTTATTTTTTGTTTTTATTTTTTTTTTTTTTTTTATTAATTTTGTATAAAATAGTTTTTCTGTAAACGTTTTACTTAAAATAATAGGAAAATAAATTTTCTGGCCCAAGGAAGTGGCAACTTCCGGTTGGCCGATTTGGACTAAAATTCACTGGAACGTGAAAACAGATAAATCTCCAAAAATCTCAAGGTAAACATTTTCGTGATTACTACACTTTGTTACCTCCGTTTACATAAATAAAATAAAGTATAGTAATCATGAAAATTTTCGACTTTGAGATTTTTGTAGATTTATCTGTTTTGAGATCACCTGAGTACGAAAAAGTGGATTTCGAAATAGTGTCTGTCTGTCAGTTTGTGTCCTCTTTACAGCCCAAGAACGTTTAACCAATCGAACTTAAACTTCATATTTAAGCTTTTTTGATAAATTCCCAGTGAATTTTAGTCCAAACCGGCCAACCGGTAGTGGCCACTCCCTTAGGCCAGGAAATTTATTTTGCAAATATCTCACAAAATATAAGGCTTACCGAAAAACTATTTCTAAAAAAATAAATTAAAATAAATAAAAAATTAAAAAAAAACATTGAAAAAAAACAAATAAATAAAAATACAAAAGAATAAATTTGTAAGAAATTTACATAATACGTTTCTCAAAATTTCCTGTTCGTGAAAGAAAATCGTGGCCAACGGTTTTTTCCGGGCAAAAAAAAACCAATTGTTTCTTGCATAAGGATGCCTCCATGTATTATTTAAGGATTTTTTTATTGATAATTGTTGATTTTATAGCGCAAAGACGAAAACGACCCTGGTTCATGGAATTAAGGTGCCTAAATTACGTTCTTGGATTAAGGGTTAAATAAAACCGTTAAAATTAGGATAGAATTAATTGATGATATATTGCACCTTTTCTAAAAAAAAGTAAGATCTGGAACATTATAAAATTATATTATGAGTTAGCCGTTGAAGTGAATAAACCAAATTTAATAATAAAACAAAAGTTTATAAGGTGTTTTATTTGGGAAATAAATCCAATTCAATTGTAAGTGAATAAGTCATATCCATCTTTCGAAATTACGAGCAGCATTATTGGACACATTCACTTGCCGTGAGATTAATGCGGAACACACATATACGTGGTATAACGAAGCTGCAAAAAACGAGTGTTCAATAAGGGAATATACTTTTGATTTGCAGCAGTGTCTTCCCACACCATTTCTCCGTACATCTATATCGTTCTACAAACCGGCAGTTGCTGGCGTTTAATTTAACGATCCATAAGTGCGTTTTTAATATTACATACAACCATATGTGGCATGTAGCAATCAGGAAACGAGGTGGTAACAAAATTGCATCATGCCTCTTTAAACACATTAACGTAGTTTCACAAACTGCAAAACATATAATTTTGTATAGCTTTTCTTTCCCAGGGCAAAATAAGAATTGCTGCGTGGCATCTATGTTTCTTATGTTTAGGCAAATGAAAACGAACGTTGACGTGATTGACCATAAATTGTTAGTGGTCGGTCAAATCCCATGTGCAGTGTGAATAGAAAAAGAAAAGAAACTAACTTCAGCTCATATTCGCCACCCCCGGGACTGGTAGAATTTTGTAGCAAATGTTGGGGCCAAGAAAAAGCAGAGAGTAATAGAAATGATACAAAACGATTTCTTTAACATCGACAAGATTGCAAAGGAACAATTTGTTTTTCGGCCAGAAACGAGGGTATAATTTATAATACAGTGGTAGACATTCGTATAAACGCACTTTGTTTTTTGAATATAGTTCTAAGAGTAAAGTGTTTTGATTTTTTTCAAGTAGTCTAAATTGTGTCTATCATCTTAAATCTGTTGCTAAGATAAACCATTAGTAAAAATCTAAATTTCAGGTGGACATTCGTATAAACGCACTTCTGATAATGTACTAAAATAAAAAACATAATTGGCAATTTTTCATATATTATTTTATTTAATATTGGGTCTGGCCCCGACCTTTCTGAATAACTTCGAAAATTCGAGTAGGCATTGAATTTGTTAAATTTTTGAGGGTTTTCGGGTCAATTGTGGCCCAACATTCACGGATGGCACTTTTCAAATCTTTAATTGAATTATATTGCTATTCATTTCCATTAACTTTTCGGGGAAGGCCCTCTAAAGGTTTTCGATAGGATTGCAATCAGGACTGCAAGCTGGCCATTCAAGAAGGGGAATGTTTTTCTCGAGAAACCATGGTGTGGTCTCCTTCGAAGCATGGATCGAGGTGTTGTCTTGTTGAAAATTATAATTTTCTTTGATGTTATCATATTATCCAGATAATTTATCAAAACTTCTTCCAAAAGTTTCACGTACATACGGAAGTTCATTCGTGTCGTTATAAAGCAAATGGGAAGCACCTCGTTATAAGAAAATGCTCCGAATACCATAACACACCGCCACAAAATTACGCTTCAACCTAACGACGCCGTGTTCCTCCAAATTATGCAAGTAGCAACTGTAGCAGTCGGGAAAATCCAGATTAATTTTTTTCCCGTAAGAAAAAATCACACTCTGCCAATCCGTTATCGACGACATGTATTTACGAGCAAATTTGAGCGGATTATTCGTATGCATGGCCGTTAAAAGTGGTTTGATCCAAAATTTTGTCCATTTTATGTTCGGTGAACTATTAAAAATACGGGCAATGTGTCGGGTCGTCACAGGAAGATCCAATGGCCTGCATGATAGACGGTTTCGTGTATTGCTTCTTTGCGGATTAGACCTTTGTGGCGAGCTGAGATCATGGATAGGCAATAGTCCTGATTGCAATTCTATCGAAAATCTTTAGGGGGCCTTCCTCGAAAAGTTTATGGAAATGAACAGCAATATAATTCAATTAAAGATTTGAAAAGTGCCATCCGTAAATGTTGGGCCACAATTAATCCGAAAACCCTCAAAAATTTAACAAATTCAATGCCTACTCGAATTTTCGAAGTTATTCAGAAAGGTCGGGGCCAGACCAAATATTTAATAAAATAATATATGAAAAATTGCTAATTTTGGTTATATTTTAGTACATTATCAGAAGTGCGTTTATACGAATGTCCACCTGAAATTTAGATTTTTCAATTTATTAAAGTAAAACACTAAAATTTTTACTAATGGTTTATCTTAGCAACAGATTTAAGATGATAGACATAATTTAGACTACTTGAAAAAAATCAAAACACTTTACTCTTAGAACTATATTCAAAAAACATAGTGCGTTTATACGAATGTCTACCACTGTATTGGTATTGGTAACATATTTTCTTAGCTTTCCGTGCGATGGTTGCGATACACCAAACAATTTGGTGAAATTGAATTAAAAAACAGTTTGGATGAAGCCGAAATGAATTTCAAATATGTATTAAATATAAGAAAAATAGGAGTTAATTCTATCTGTTCTTCGGAATTAACAAAATGCTACACGGAATTAATAAAAATCAGTAGAGAAAAGAAAAGGGACCTGTTATCAATCCTACATATAGTTGCATCTACAATAACTGGAAACTTTCCTTTGGAATTCAAATTTCCTTGGACCGTACTCTCGCTTCGGAAATCTTACAGTTGAAAAAATGTAAGGCAAATAGTCATTATGTAAGGTATATTGCTGGATCAGCAGTTAAGATGGTTTAGTAAAGTGGCAAACAAAGTTCAGATCCCGTACTTTGCAAGGTTAATTACTATAATAAAACAGTGGCGTCTGTTGCCGGGTTTAATGAAGTAATCGACAAAAAACAAAAAAGTTGAAAAATCTCAGTAAGAAAATAACGATTGACTTGCAAATGTGAAATTAAGATTAATTGAATTGAGGCCGGGATTTATAAACTAAGCTTAATTGCTATAATAAGAAAAATGCCGAAATTTATAAGAACTAAATTGATGAAATTGTTGAGATCAAAAATCATACTGAGAGTCACTACTTTCTGCGACATTCTGCTAAAAAATATTTTAGTACTGATTTAAGTTTAACGCGTATGTACAAACTACACACCCATAGAGTCCCATAGTAAACTAGATCACTTTCGAAATATTCTTACGTATTCAATAGTTTGAATTTAAAATTGAATCCACTTAAGTTAAAAGTTTGCAATACGTGCGAGAAGCGTAAAATTGAAGAGCTGGGAATAACTAACTGGAGAAACAGCAAAAAAACATCACGATACGCTGATAAGTATTACAAAATAAAGGAGATAGAAAAATCATTGGGCAAAACTGGCTCCGATTTCGTATCATATCAATTGTATAATATTCTGGCAACTACAAACAACCGTACAAAACCGTCTACAAACAAAAACAAGACTCATCAAACGATCTTTAATGAAGTTTAAAAACGTTTTCGGGATAAGAAAATTTTATTTTTCCGGTCTTTAAAAGGAAGTACATACATCCAAAATAAGAACATTGTGGGTAGTTTTCAGTGTTTTGTATTAAACAATAAATAGGGACTATAGTAGTACGAGAGAACTGAAAGTAATAAAATACTCCGATAATAGCACTTTCGACAGCATTACCTCGGTTGTACCGGAATTGTCCATGTACTATGTATCTCTAATTTTCTAATAACACGTTATTCAGATAAAAATTACGATTGGGTGATTTGTACTAAAAGTTTCTAAAAAATATAATTTTCACATTTTCCGGAAAAAACTGTTTATCGAAGAAAGGAAAAAGAAAAGCGCAAATGTAAAGCAAAACAACTTTTATTAATTGCGATCAAAATATCACAGTTTAGCTTTATTAAAAGCAGTTAAAACTTTTTTAGCGTGTTCGTATGATGCGTGACCTGCTAACGTTCCGTTAAGTGTGGACGTTAGGCCACGCTTGTCTATCGACACTATAGATACACAGAGAAGTGTAGTTGTTTGCGTTGCGCTCTATTCACACAGCACTACCTAATTCGCTGGATTCATAGACACTTTATTGTATTAATTTTATTTATAATTTAATTAAATTGATTTAATTTCAATAAACATTCTATTTTATTTTTTTAACGTACAACGATTCGTGTTGATTTTTCAAATTATTCTCTTTTTATTTTTCTCCAAACCTTTTATTTGTAGCAGCGCTAACTACATTTTTGGGCAACTCTGATACTACGTTGCTATAAAAAATGTACCTTGCGCATTTCTAAAGTGTTTCTAACAATAAAAATATACACTGTGTGAAATAATTTGGATCAATTTTGTAAGATTTTGTGATAACCATGGTGTACGGACACACACGCCACACTTTGTTAAGATCCCAAGTGATTTTTTTCAAAACTAAAAAGTGGGGGCTTACATGTTCCAATCATAACAAACGGTCAATTCTGAATAAGCTACCGAACCACCCATTATGTAAAATGTTTAATTTTTGGTAAGGAAATCTATTGTAGTCAAATTAAACGTACTCAACGTTTCCAGAGAACTTTCCTACCACTACCTAGTTCCAAGCTAATTTAATCCATAAATAAAATATAATTCTTATAGCCTTAGTATATGCAAACGTGCCCATAAAAAAGAAAAACGAGTCGTTAGACATAACACATAACGATAAAACGAAATATTGCCCTAAAATATTAATTAACTATGTATAAATAGCAGCGCAAATAATTTAATTTAGGTCAGCTGCACGACAAGCGACACGTTTACCCGTCCCTCCTCCTCTACAAATAATTTTACAAAACATTTCGAAAAAAAAATTCAATGCGAAAGGAAATCGTTGAACCATGGTTACATTATTCCTTTTGTACCACATAAAAACAATATTTTCCAACATTATTCTCGACAGTTTTCTAGTACTAAAAAAACAATGCTTTGAATTGATATGGATGTGACATTAAAACAACCCTGTTTCTGTATCAGTAAATGCTTTTATTTGCAAGACCCCTCATAACATAAAAAAGCTCACTGCTTGCGAATTGAATTACAATGATTCTCTGTACAGGTATTAAGTAATTTAAAACAAGTTAAAACGGATATAGACTACTATTCATAAACTGTAAATAGCAAGGATATTAAAATTCATAATCACTTTAATAAAAAGCAACAGTAATAATAAAATCAATCATATAATAATTGTCTTCGTGAATGTGTTTGGTGTGTGAACACAAAATATTTTGATTAAGGCATAGCTAACACAATATAAAAGAAAATATTTCTGCACTCAGACTTTTGCTTTTAAAACGAAAACATATTTCGAAAATTATTTCTATATTTGTATTTACTACTAATGGTAATACATAATAAAGTAATAGTAATAAAAATAATAAACAGAAATAATTTTTATTGGGATAATTTTTTTTGATGAACATTTTTTGTGGACATGGAAAATGGATATTTGTTATTGTTTGTTTGGAATACTCAGTAGTACATACTATGTATGGATATTATATAGCAAGCAACTAATAAAATGAAATTAAAGAATTTCATTTAATTTTTTTTTCTTTTTGCATTTTCTACAGTGCATACAATAAAACGAACAGCTTTCATATCTCTTCACATTTTGTTTCGCAATATGCTTGAAGTGCTCATTGATTTAGTTAGCCAGATAATGTTCAATTATCTTTTATGAATTAAATTTTGTAATAATCTCACTATCAATTTTTATTATTTTTAAATATGTTATTCAATTATATGAATTTGCGAATAAAAGTAAATGGTTACATATAGGTTAAGTATTCATTTGTTCTCATTTGACACCAAAAAATTGTTCAAATTTTTAGATGGTTGGGCAGATAAAGATAGTCAATTTGGATTACGTAATCATTGTACAAAGGTGTTTTACGCACATGTGCTTGAAATAAATGTTTTAGGATCTGAAACCCATTTACTTAAAATGTTATCTGCGATATTCCAACGGTAGTTTATTTTGATTTGCTTATTTGTTTCTTAATTTACCAACCCCAAACCAACGCAATCGATTTTGACAACTAGCTCATTCATAATATATTATGTAAGATGAGGAGGCAGTTTAATATATTAATTAATAAAAACATAGACAGTATATTCATAGCTCCGGATCAATCTGATACCCTCAGATTCCACCTATTTTGATGTATCCGGTAAACTTTTGCCCTTTTATCATGTAACTGTGCAAATAATTTATGGCATCACTGGAACTGTGGCGTTAAACATATACGCATGGTTTAATCGAAAAATTCATATTCCAATAAAATAACCATGCGTTTTACTTACCTCATTACTCCAGTCTCCTTCTGCTTTTGAACTGTCCGCTCAGTATGTAGCACAGATAAACAAATCGGTCATAGTGAGATGACGTTTCGTTAATAAACAAGCTAAACGATTCGTATCAATATATGTACTATACAACGAAAACGAATTGCTAAAATTTTCTTCTTAGTCCCGCTGGGTTATGTCTTATAGCCCGAAAATCAATAAATATTCGTTTGGTGAATTCAATCGAACCGAGTAGGGAAATTCTCGTTTAGCCCAGGAAAAAACAATAAGTTTCGTATACACAGAAAATGGTGAAGAAAAACATAATAATCGGTGGCCTTTTCTCGAGCAATAGACATTGATCCAAGAACAAAACTGTATGTGATTTGGTGCTGCAACCGCAACACTTTTAACCAATTGCCAACTAGACTGTAAAGGTCCATAACCATCATCGATCACCCTGGTCGCTTATTAACTACTCATATACTATAAGAAAAATTTGATGCTGCAAACACCGTATCCACCACCCAACCGCTAATCGAACCAGTCGAGTTATACGCTCACCGAAAATGCGTGAACAGCAGCATGCAGTATGAAATAATCAAGTCGGTACCATCCACCAGCAAGAGTGACAATTCGGCATTGCGAGTCCAGATAGCGTTATAATTGCACTCGACTCGACAAGTCAGTGCCCTCGTCTACTCTCGGACGGAAAGTCGAAAGGCCGAACGCCGAATGGGTCGGAAGTTAAGGCCGAATGACGAATGTATTAAGGCCGAATGTCGAATGTCCGAAGGTGTCGAAAGGCTGAATGTCGAAAAGCCGAATGGGTCGAACGGCCGAATGTGTCGAAATGCTGAATGTCGAAAGGAAGAATGTGTCGAAAGGCCGAATGTCGAAAGGCCGAATGTGTCGAAAGGCAGAATGTGTCGAAAGACCGAATTTTCATGAAATTTTCGTTCACTTAATTTATTGAAATGGAGATCACGTTTGCTAGAAAAAAAAACCAAAAATTTTAAAATCCAGAATAGTTGAAAAATTCAGAAAAAATATTTTGTTTAAAATAAATGCAAGAAAAGTCAATTTTATTGGCATTTTTAGACTTCTCACTTCACTTGAAACATTTGTGGTACATCCATCAGTAGAAGCGATACAATTCCTTTGATCGGTGTCTGCAAGGTTGACGAAGCATTTACGAACATTAAATCCGCAATTCGCTCCAATACATTCGTCGATGTCATACTAACCCAACGAATTAAGCTAACCACAAAATAACTTGAAACATTTGTGCTAAAACTATCAGTAGAAGCGATATTAGCGGTACTATTCCTTTGATTTGTGTCTGAAAGGTTGACGAAGCAATTTGCATTATCGTAAATATTAAGAATTTCACGGAAAAAGTAAAGTTTGATAGACATTTTATAAATTTTAATTTTTATTTACACTTTGATAATTGCGTTTCTGGATTTTAGTTTTCTGGATTTTTGTTTTTCTGAATTTTTCTGTTTCTGGATTTTTTTCGGGATTTTGTATTTTAAATTTTTGTTTTCCAAAATAATTATTTTGATTATTTTATAGTGAAATAATGAATAATTAGTGAAATAGTTTCTCTGAGATCGATATAAAATATTGCATTTAAAAATCTTGCAACTACAAAATATTGCAACAACAAAATCATTCATAACAAATAGTCCAATTATTTTTCTTTTTAGTAGGTGTCATTAATAAATTCTATATAATCCGCTCCTACGTACGGCACGCAGTGTAACATATTTGCTGATCACGGCTCCTTCGTCCCCCGAAGTTCAAATCTAAAGCCCCTCGGAGGGCTAAGCGGGGCGGAGTGCAGCGAGGTCCCGCGTGCCCGTGAGAGTTACCGAAGCCGTTAGCCTCTAAAATTCTAAGTTACATTAAGTTAAAAAAGATGAAAAATTAAAATCAATATCGACACAAACGACCTTTCGACATTCGGCCTTTCGACACATTCGGCCTATCGACCCATTCGGCTTTTCGACATTCGGCCTTTCGACACATTCGGCCATTCAACATTCGGCCTTTCGATATTCGGCCTTTCGGCACATTTTGAGTTTCGACATTCGGCCTTTCGACACATTCGGCCTCTAGGCGTTCTGCATTTCGACACTCGGTCTTTCGACGCTATTCCACTCTGCACACTCAACGATCGGATAAGTAACACAATGGGAAAAGATGACACAAACCCACATAATGTTCGTCGCATTTCTATCGGAGGCAAGCTATGATGCCAAAATCGCCAAACAAATAAGCGAGATTGCACGTCGCCTCGATCAAATGAAAATCATCACCAGCGTAATCACTCAAGTACAATCGGCGCTCCCACGGTCAGTGAAGCAAACAATGGTTCAACGGGTAAGCCAACGCCAGAACAGAGTAAACAAATTAGGTCTTCTTGTCGATATGCAATACGGACGACTAGTGTAGTCATCAGTAATAGACAATGGGCTAGCCCATTGCACCTTGTGCAAAGAAAAACGACGAATGGCGACCCTGTGGTGGTAAAATTGATTTGGTACGTACATACCATTAGATCCTGATCAAAGAAGATGACAGCAAAAATGGTGATTCCTACTCTTTTCGGGCTCTACGAATTCACAAGAACAACTTTTAGTCTGTGTAACAAAATTGACTTTTAGCTTGTGTTTATGCACTCTGTTTTCCAAGGGTTAGAATTTTGCTTCGTATATTTAGACGATGTAACTATTCGAACATAAACTACACATTCAAAATCTTTTTCAGAAGCGTCCCCAAATGCACGTAGTTTATTCCTTTATGGTACATCAAGTATCTTCAATTCGAATGGCTGTTCACCAAACTCGTTCCATAATTCGAACATATCGACTGCATAAAAAACTTCGGAAAAAAATATCATTGGCGCACACAGTCCTAAAGGATCATACAATTGTGCGATAACCTGATAATACTTTACGTTTCGTACAATCATTTTTATAAACTTATGTTTCTCAAAAGAAATTTTGAAGGTATCATTCGTATTACAATGCATGTCAATAACCAATGTCATATTACATTACATATACTAATTATAGTAATTTGATTTGATTGATCTAGCTGTGTTATATTTTTTCTAAAAGCTACACTGTACCTTCCAGTCGATTCACGGATTACATTTTTTTTATATTGTTCTTCAGACTGTTTCTCATCCATTGAACAATTATTTTTAACTTCAAATTCGTAAATTGCTAAAACCTTTCGTTATTTGATTTCAATTCATCTACATAAGGAGCTTGTGTGAAAACATGCATAACTCGATTTTTGATTTATGTCATTAGTATTTTATTTTATTTCATAAGATTTTATCTTATAAGTAGTTGAGGTGGTCGACTGTAACACGACTATTGTCTGTTTGATAATTCGCAAGGTGCGGTGCAGTGTACATTTTTTTTTCTTTATTTCGCCAATAGAAAATAAATCAAAGGAGACAAGAAAAACAGTGTGCACTGCAGCGCACCGTGCCTATTATCAAAAAGGTCCTAATCAATGCCAGTTGATAAAAATGGAAGTAAATCTTTAAGGGATTTTAATTTTATGGATTATGTTTTTTGGGATTTACATATTTTTCGTTTGGGATTTTGTATACGTGGGATTTATTTTTCTGGGATTTCACTACGCTCCCAATCTTTAATTACTTTTTCATTAAATTTAAAATGGCCTGGTGATATATTTTCGCTCCGATAAGAAGATCAATCGTATTGGGCCTAAAGAAATATGGATCTGCCAATTCGATCGAACTTGCGATAGAATTTGCAGATTCTTTCTAATACAACCACATGGTTTTGTGGTGGTACTTTCAGTGTTTGCCCTGCTCGAAAATAAGAGCACTCCTTGTATATATGCTTCGCTACCGGGAAAATCGGAAAAAGTTCATACAAGACTTATAAACCCATTTGAAAATATTGAAGTCTTCATTAACGCTAGAAATTATATTAATGGATCTTGAAATGGCAGCTATCAATGGATTTGAAAAAAAAATTCGCAAATTCTTATGTAAAGCTGTGTTATTTCTATTTTTGTCAGGCATTTTATAGAAATATATGTTCTCATGGATTCAAGCCTAAATATGATACCGACGCAACTTTCGCCATGAATTGTAAATTTCTGGCAGCACTAGTGTTTGTTCATCCCGATAAAGTCGTTGATTAATTATTTTAACGTTGTTGAAGCTGAAAACCTTATTCCGAAAGAATTGCTAAGTTATTTTGAGGATCATTTTGTGAGACGATTTATAGTCGATAAAGCTCCAAAATTTGCACGATTTGAGATTTTAACCTGGAAACATTATAATACCATGCTATCATAACACAAGGCGATAAAACAAATAATGTATTGGAAGCATGGAATTGTAAATTCAGCTCTGCGGTAGGAATGGACCAGCCCAATATTTTCCGTTTTATTGAAAGCCTAAAAATGGAGCTTTCAAAAAATAAAATGATACGCACAGAAATGATTGCAGGCAACCAAGCAAGCGTAGTTACTTTGTATACAACCGCAGGAGTAATCAAATCCTAAATAATTTTAATAAATAGCTACTATTAAAATATTTGAAAGCAGTCGCTTATAAGATGGATATTAATTAAAACTATTTAAAAAATTAGGTTGGGTAGTTTGTTTGACCCTGTGAATTTCGCTTCTACTTAAATTGCGGGAAGATAATTGCTCGCCATAGTACAACCGTAAACCATTCGCGAACGTGCGTCCGTCTTTAAACCAGTACGATTACGAACGGAAGACGGTTGATTCATGGCACATTGTGAATTTTTTATACAAAAAATTAAAAGTGAAATGTGAAATATTAATTATGCATGCTGTGAATTGTGAATTATTAATTGTGCATCGTTAATTGTGTGGACAGCGTGAATTTTTCGACGTAAATTGTACACTTTGTTAATAAAATAACTTATAAATAAAGTTCCTTGTTTATAAGCCCAACGAATTCATTTCTTCGTTTACGAATTGTCATTAGCACGACAATTTAATATTCAAATCAACGGGAAAATATTTTGGAAAAGGGTAATGGCCTAAAACAAAAAAAATATCAATTCTGAAAAGGAAAGGGCTCTTTTCTAGTTACATAATATAGAAAAGAGCAAATATTCTGGAAAGGAATATATTCTGGAAAAAGGGAGGCATTCTTCAAACAATTTTGGAAAAGGGAAATTTACTGCTCTATCTATATTCTGGAAAAGAGCGAGATATTCTGAGAAAAAGCGGAAAAATTATTTAAAACTATTTTGGAAAAGGGGGAATTTACTGTTCTTTCTAGTAATATATTCTGAAAAAGAGCCGGGTCATATTCTGGAAAAAAACGGATGAAAATGCTAAAAAATATTAGAATTTAAATTATGTAAATAAGATTAGCACTTTATGTAAGTACCAAAGATTTATTTATTCAAAAAATTAACATAATTTCTTGATTTTTTTTACATACTGATTTTTTTTTGTTACATACTAAAAATATTTCATTACGTAAATAATCATATTGTTGCTTAAAAATTATCTTGTAGATGGCATGATCAATTTTCTATTTATTAAAATGTATGCTAGTTACAAAAAATAGCCCCACTACCGTTTTTCTAGCCGAGACAGAGTTACGTCGCCGCTACAGGTATGAACACATTTTGTTTTACTAAGCTTCAAAATTTAGCAGATTTGCTCAATTATGAAATTAAACTCAGAACCACGATCAAGTAAAGCTCTGCATTTCAGTTGATAACCCTCAGGAATTGTAACCCAGACAGAGACAATAGCCGTCGCCAACAAGATTTGTCATTTACAATTAGATTCTGCATCCACGTTACTAGTGTATGCTTATTAAAATAATTTGACAATGTAACTGCTTATTACTGATTACGTTAGTTAAGCTTATATTATTTTTAATAGACCTACGCCAGAACCTTGTACATTGTTAGCGTGTGGCTGTAAGCTAGGTTGACAATTTTTACTATTCGAATATTAATCGTTCTTACCAAAATGTAATAAAATATTGTTTCTACGTCTATGTACATTTAAATACTCGAAGTTTATTTGATTAACAATTTGTACATACCTAAATGATGCCTTTTTAAAAAATCGAACCGTTTCTTTGGTTTAAAATTTGGATGAATGAATTTTGGGGCCATTTCCTGTGTATACAAAATATATAAATAATCTCATTTGAAACGAAGGATCGAGTATATTTTGGAGTATATTGCTTTTTCAATTTACCATCTAAATTTCACGTAGCTTGATTAGATAGTATATCTATAGATTATTGTTTAACTGACTGAAGAACCTCGTTATGTAACGTGTCAATAAATTTAGTATATTTTAGAATCGCATTTTGATGAGTACTACATATTATACTGCTCATTACTTGAGTTAATGATCCTACCATGGTGATACGACAAAATTTCTATAATAAAAAATAAATAAATTATGACAAGCAAACGAAGCAATTTTAATTTAGCCTTTTGTTGTTTAAACTTTATTTTTTCCAAACCTAAAGTATGTAGTCGTAGAACGTATTGCATTACGTTTGAAAGAGAGCGAGATGAAGTCTGACCAGCACTCGTTCTTACGGTGCGATGAATTCAATCGAAGAGACATCGCTCGAATCGCATAAGCGTCGCTAAACAATGCAACGAGTATACATATAATAAGCCAAGTGCAACAACGTTGCTCCCAAAAATTAGAAAAATCATGTCGATTATAGAATCTGCGGGAGCGAATCAATCGCGGATCGAAAACTGCATTTAAAAAAAAAGTGGGAATAACGAGTATTAGTAAACATTGTCTTTCATACGAGCAGCTGCTAAATTACCGCCATGGATCAAAATTAATATTTCTAATAGTTTTATTTCAATTAACTAAAACATTGTATATTTATGATATATCCTGATAACATAATTAAATATGTAACAACATAATTTGTATTTTCAATGTTATTAAAATTTAGTTATCGTCGTTGTTATGCAATATAGTAGTATCTATATTATGTGTAGTATACTCGTCTATGTTATTAAATATTCATTAGGATTTTTTGGTGAAAATTTAATCAACTTGTCTCCCACACTAGTTTTAGGGTTAACATACGTACAAATGTATATCGTAATGGTATGTTGTGATTATTAAACCACCATTTTTCATCAATTTTGTAGAATTCCAAATGGTAATAGTACTCGTAACAATAATTATTTAGTTTTTGGGGTAGAATTGTTACATCGATAAAATTTTCAACATTTTTTGGACTATATATCGCTTATGTATGTATAAATAGAATATACAAAGGTAGTGCTTCAGTAGTAAATTGTTTATGTGTACGTATATACTAAAATCGGAATTGGTTTGTCGTAGGTATAACGAAGTAGAATCAAATTTGTATATTGGTTGCATTTTGTATAAGTTTTATGTTGGAAAATTGAATTAAAAATAAAAAATGTACACGCTATGTTAGTATGTGTTATAAATTGTTTAAACATAATTTGTACTGGTGTTTGGAGGTTTTTCGTTATGTGTTGCTATAAAAAACAAAGGATTTCGAGCAAAAGGTGATAGTCCAGCCAGCCGAATTAGTTAAAAATCGGGCTAATAAAAGAAATAAATTGGTTAAAAATTGTTTCACGTTTACTAAAAATTCGAGAATCCTGAGATCGGATGATAGAGGAAAGAAATGAAACAAGGCGTTTGCACTCTTTTTAGCGGGCGCGGCATGTTTTCGCAAATAACTCGATTATTTAGCATTTTAGGAAAAAATCGGGAAACTTCCCATCGATATTCGTAGCTTATTAATTATTGAATTATTATTATCAATAAGATTCTTTCGGCTTCTTATAGACAAAATATATTCATCAGAAAAAATGAAGAGGCCAATCATTTATAATATATCTACCAAAATAGTAGAAATATCAAAATGGATTGTGAATGCCATTATTGGTAATATATTTTGTCTATAAAAAGCCGAAAGAATCTGATTGATTTTACTATATAGACAAACATTTCTTTCTCTTAATTATTTGGGTGGACATATAAACACATAGAAATGAGGGTTTTCCTTGAGTTTTGATTTAGTGAATATAATTCGCTAGATTAGTATGTTCTTACTTCATACTTTATGTATAAAATGAGAATTGTATTTTGTAGTTTGGTCGTGCTATCTGAAGAGTAGACTGATCTTTTGTTCGTAACAACTTTTCAGTACTAAGGTAATATACAGAGGTGTCATTTTCGTTCATTCTCGCGCATGTGTCAAAAATTGCTGATATGGCGGAACTTTGTGACCACTAAAGAAGTGTTTGTTTGTGTTTCTTTTTTAAAATATTAAATTTTGTGAAATAAATTCTTTATAAATTTGTAAACTATGCGTTGTTCTATTTTTGGATGTAATACAAACAATAAAGGAAACAATTTTGACAAAGGAATAACTTTTCATGCTTTCCCAAAAGTAAAAACTTTATGCAAACAGTGGATATTTTAGTGTCGAAAGTGATAAATTAACCGTTAAAATGTTTCGAGTTTGTTCAAAACATTTTAGCCCGGAGGATTTTTCGCTGAATCCATTATATGAGCAGTTTGGGCTAAAGTTAAAAGCACAGTGAAAACGAAACACCGTTCCATCACGTTTAATAAACTTCGAAACACAAGTTGGCTTGCCAACGCCACAGAATGCAAGGATGCTGAAGCGAATTTTGCACCCAAGGTAAGTTTAAATAGAACTCAATCATCGTCAATAAATATTTTATTTCTGCATTTCCTTAAACAGCGCAACTGTAACCAAAACAACACAGGATGATTCTGTTAACGGTACATCAACAGAATAAAAACGTGCGAACTTACTGATGTAACAAACAGCTTATCTAGTCAACATGTGGTCATTAATATGGAGGCTGAAACAACGTATACTGAACCATTGCCAACAACACAAACCGTTTCCAATTCAGGCCATTGTTCATCAATTATCCGGTGTACCGAACCAGCTAGATGTTTAGAAGAAGGGCCTATTTGTACCGTCGATAGCAGTACAAAAACCGTAGAAATTATCCCTTCTAATTTAGAGATAGTTTCTTTAAAACAACAATGCTTTAGACACAATAAAGCGATGGAAGCCATCGGTCATATATTCACCAAAGGACAGACCAACAAATTGCATGTCCTGAAAAACGTAGCAAATGGGCAGTGGATGACATTGCCAGAGCCGTTGCAGTACATGCAGCAGGGCCACGAGCATATCGATTGCTTTTGAAAAGAAAGTATCCGTTTCCTGCTGTATTTAATATTAAAAAATATTGCCAAAGTTTTTCCGGGATATTACGGTGTGTTTTAAACATTATGGAAAAAATTGACATGAGGACTAATGATAAAATTTGCGTAGTCTCCTTTGACGAAATGGAGGTCAAAGAAAATGTAGTATACGATAAATCGAAAGATACAACTTTGAGGGCTGCAAAAAGTCGTGCAAGTGGCAATGGTTCGGTGATTATTGGTAACTGGAAACAGCCAATCTACTATCAGTTTGATCAAAAAATTACAGAAAATATTCTGTTTAATATTATAAATGCATGCGGTTTCCATGTAGCAGTTATAGTATGCGACTTAGGAGGATCAAACCAAGGTTTATTACGTGACCTAACAAATATATACACCCTGCGCCATTGAAATGTTCGATTTCGATTATTTACTATTTCATGCAATTCTCTCATAGATTTTACCTCATTCGCTATTTTTTTTTTTTGTTTTTTTTTTTTTCAGCATATATCACGCCTTATTAGGTATTTAAAACCAAACTGGGATTACTTAGGATGAAATATTCGTTCGGTTTCAATTAAGTAGTCAAAGAGTTAATTTTACAAAGTGTCGCTCTAAATTAAATGCTAACGAAAAAGCCAAAATTTTGCAAGCAAAGGCAAAGCGTACACACATTCACAAATTGCAAGAGTAATTTAGTGTAGCCAAACAGCAATTAGAAAGTATTTAAGGCACTATTCCGAAAATCAAACGATAATTTGGCTCTGATGCAAAGAGGAGGACTTCTGTTTCAACAAATCGAATTTCAGATATTTAGATCTTAAGCAAAGGTTTGCTACGGCTTTGGTGCTGAGAAGTTAGCTTCTAATAGCAACAACCGACACTATTTCAGTTCATACTATTAAAAGGAACTTGGTTTATATACTTGTCGACCTGCGAGAAAATCATTACTGACACCAAAAATGGCAGCTGCAAGCCTCAAATTCGCAATAGAATGAAAAAACTGAATGCCCAGGGACTGGCGTGGTTCATATTCTCGGATAAATCCAAATTCAATATCTTTGGACCCGATGTAAGGACAAGGGTTCGGCGATGAAAAGGTAAACGGTATTTAACAGAATGTATTTCGCCGACAGTGAAAAATTCACCATATGTTATGGCCTAGAGAGCCATAACAGCCTTTGGAGTTTGATCATTAAGCCTTCTGGATAGTTCAGAAAGCGGAGGAAAATATAAAAAAATTATCGAAACCTGAATCGTGACTATTGAGGACCCGACTCAATACATCGGTATTCCACTCTTCCAGGACGATTACCCTCCACGAGTTATTGATGTTATTTGTGAAGTAAGAATGCTTAATTTTCATGTCTATTTTGTTTAGGTAGCCGAATTTAAAAATAGCTTGGTGATTGAGTCGTTATCCTGGACAGGAAATAGTCCTGACCTCAATATTGTTGAAAATATTTGGTCCTTCATGGGAAGGAAGATTACAAATTACAAGCTGAAAAGTGCCAAAGAGCGGAAAAAACTTATAGAAAAAGTCTGGTTTGAAGAAATAACAATATATTATTTAATCAAACTTTAGAATTCAATGCTGATCGGGTTTAAGGACATCATAAAAGCCAAGGGCTGGGTTATTAATCATTGATTTTAAAAAGTTCAATTTCTCTCAAAATATTTTGGTTGAGATGAATTATTTTATTTCTGTTAATTCTTAGTTTTAATAAAAATTACCATTGTCCACAAAAAACTATTTTTCAATTGAAAAAACTTTGTTAAAAACACTGTAAAGACCTACCAAATTGTTACGAGGTAGGGCGGTAATATTCGTTATCCGACGTTATGTAGGTCTAAAATGTCGGATTACGGTTCTTTTTATTTGAATATATTCGGAATAGTGTAAAAATTGTTTTGATAATCAGAATCTATCATTTGTGCTACCTACTTTTGAAGCAAACGGTGGTATTTCCAAAATTTACTTTAAAAATTCAAACCGAACATTTCAATGGCGCAGGGTGTATGTTTTTGCTGATGTGCCTCATTTAATTAAACTTATTATTTAAGCAAATTAATGGAGAAAATATCATATATGGCCAAAATTATCATATCTACCTGTGAACAAAAGGTTATAGAAATTTTTTTCCGTTCACGAATGTACTTCAGAATAAAAACTTTTAATAATGACATAGTGGAAAACAGCAGGAAAAGAAAAAGGAAATTTAATAAAATAATTTTATAATAAAAAACTATTGTAATTGAAAATTTTGTTTATTTAGAAATAAATCATTGAGCGCTTCAGTTCCTCCAACAAGTTTGCATTGAAAATTTACTGATGAAAAAATGACATTCGATCTATCACATTCAGCTAATCCACACTAGATCTTATGAGTCCGGTATCATTTTTCGTTTCTTCCCCCTTTACCTATAAAACCGGTTTTGTTGCGGATTCATTTTTGACACAAAATTTTTTTAGTTTCTATAGTCTCACCACACTAATACAAACAAAAATGAAATAAAAAAATTTTCAAGGACATTTTTGACTTGTATTTTTTTTTGTTTCATTATTATGTTTCGACCAATGCCGTCTTGAATATATCTAGTAGGCATTGGTATATCTAGTAGGCAGTGGCGGATTAAGGTCGGTTGAGGCCCCGGGCGCAGAATAAAAATTAGGCACCTTAAAAAAATAGAGAGAAACAAATAGATGATAATGATATTTTTAAATAAATAATAGCTATTTATTCAACCTGGGTGTTGATTCTCTAAAAAATTAGATAATGTGTAAACGTGAAAACTTGTAAAAATCAAAGCTTATTTTCATCGGTTTGTAATTTTCGATTTGATTACTACTCAAATATTAACGAAAAATTTCATACTCATAAAAGTAGGCTTTGCTTTTTAGTAATTTTCTCATTTACACATTGGGTGGTTTCTTTTATTCATTCTGGATATTCCGAAAGTGACGTAAATCGTTATTTTATTCATTCCATTCTTTCTATTCCTTTTTCAATCCGTTCTCTTATTTATTCGGAATATTCAGAATGTATCCTTTTTGTGCTACATCGAAAGGTGGAATAAATGGAATATTTCATTTGACGTTTTGTAATTATGTTTGATGCTTACAATTTAAATGATTTAATTGAATTAAATCGTACATATTATGGAAAATGAAATTATTAAATGTTTATGATACATTTAATTATGTAAGGCGTAAAGTAATAAATTTTTGCAAAAAATAGTTTCAGTTTCATTACACGATAATAGTTTTGAATAGAGCTTGACGGATACAAAAAATCCCAGGTTATATTTTTTAAGATAATTAAAATTAATATTACATGAAACTATTTATTTAATAAACTTAACTTGTTTCTTAATCTTAAAAGTTAAAAACCATCATACTATGGAAAATGTTACCATTTATTCCAATCTGCACCCTGATTCTCTAACAAAAATAAGATAATGTGTAGACGTGTAAACTTGTAAAAAGCAATGCTTACTTTTATGAGTTTGCAATTTCTCAATTTGTCTTACTACTAAATTAATATTGAAAAAGACCAAAATCATAAAAGTAAGCTTTGCTTTTTACACGGTCTACACATAATCTTATTTTTTAGAGAATCAGGTTTCTGTTGTTTTATTGTGGTACGTACGGAATATTCCGTGGTCACGTGATCAATATTCTATTCCTTATGTTCTTTTTGTGGAACGAATAAAAGAAAACACCCATTATGTTAATTTTTAGAGAATCAGCATCCTCAGTTAGAAAATGCCTCATTTTATGTGACGAGTGGGATATTTACGAAACGAGTGAAGCGATTTGCGCGAAATCCCACAAGTTATCAAAAAAGATATTTCCTAACATGTTATATACAAGATTATTTCTAATTTTGTTATAAACAGTAAATTATTCAATTTTGAGAAAAAAAGTCTTTGGATAGTTAAACTGCAAATTAATTTTACAATTTTTTGAAAATCAGGTAGGAACAAACTGGTATTGTAATGTAATGAATATTTCCTCACTAGCTAGCTATGAAATATTCCTCATTTCCTAACAGTAATATATCATTTCACAACCTACTACGATTTTGAAAAGTGGTGTTTTTGTAACCAAATTGGAAAATAGTACATTGTATCATCAGGATTAAAAGTGATACTTTGTTTGAAGTTCAAAGATTGCGAGTCAAACACACTTTTAATCCGAATCCACCGAAGAAAATTCATTGCGTACACTAATTATAAGTACAAATTACACGCATTTAAAATTTCTAGGTTGAAAATGTTATTGAAATATTCTGTTTATCTAAGGAGGCCTTGACTTTTTTTCGTTTCTGTATTAACAGGTTATGACGTGTCAATTTCTTTTAATAATAAGTGTATTGCTTTGGTAAAAAAGGATTAGATTTAGGGTTGGATTTAACATTTCAGAAAGCAACCCGAAAAGATTTATTTTTGAATTTAATTTTTGTTTGATGTGTTTCATATGAAGCAAATTCTAGTGGTGAGTATTGAAACTAAAAATCGGATTTGATTTAAGTTAATTCAAAAAATAATTGGATTTAGCTGCATCTTTTTTGGATTAATTTAATGCAATTATTGTTGTATTTTTTTGTAAATTTACCAAAGCAATACACTTATTGAAAACAGTATTAAAAGAACATTCACGATTTCACGCCTAGGACTGTCTCAACTTATCTTCAAAAATAAGCGTATTTGCTCTAATTTTTGGTTTATTTAAACCCAATTCTAATTTTTGGTTATGATACCTGCCACCAGGTCATAATACATATTAAATTTATATTTTATTTCGAAAAGTTGGTTTTTATCAATTAAATCAAATTGGTTATTTTGTTGGGAAAAAAATAAACCCAAAATAATTCGAATTCAATTTTGGTCAGCAAAATTCGCTAATTACTTGAATCAACGTCATCTTTATCTTTATACATTTATATTAAATTATTAACCCATTTTTTCTTTTCTTCCACACACAATATAAACACGAAAATTACTTAGACATTTAAACATTAGAAAAACTAGAAAGTTGGAGTTTAGCGGGGCCCCCCAGAAGTCGGGGCCCTGGGCGCGCGCCCGCCGTTAAATCCGCCAGTGCTAGTAGGTATTGGTTTCGACATATACATACATTTAAATTTATTGAAGAATCCGGATTCATTTGAGACTGTGTGTGGATGCGACTGGTATTTTGATACCAGAAACCAGTATCAAATGAGACCCAGTGTGGATTGGCGGAATGCCATGAAATTTTCGATAAATCGGTTGCATTCAGGTCGTGTGTGAATTAGTTAAAAACCGGTTAAAAATTAAAATTTTGGCATAAAAGTTAAAATAAAAAAATGTATTCACCGCAAAAAAATAAAAATAAAAAATGTATCATGGTAGGGTTAAGGACCGTATTTAAAATTTGACAAGCGAGTTAAAAAACATAACCTCGTTTTTTAATATTGATTCAGTTGATACATAAGCATGACGTGTTCCTTCTGTGTTTCTTCTTAAAACAGTTTCATTTGATAAATTACGCTTTTTATAAAATAATAAAATAGAATATTTTTTGCTAAAATAGCAAGCCTGTTAAATCAGTCTATTTTGAGTCACGTGTACGAAATAAACCAATCAAAATAACATTACACTGATAATTTCCCTAGGGATGTTATCAGTGTAATGTTATTTTGATTGGTATATTTTGTACACGTGACTCGAAATTGACCGATTTAATAGGCTTGCTATTTTAGAAAAACATACTCTGGCTACTAGATGAAAAGAATTTATAGTTGTATTTTACAATAAATACTGTTTCAAAATCAGCCCTCAGCCTACGGCTTCGGGCTGTTACCAAGCAACATGCTTTCGAAAAATATAATAAAATTATTTCGGGAAATTATCAATGCTCTTGGGATATTACTGCTGATAACAAAATAGAAAAATGATTATTATAAATTTGCTTGCTGTTGTTGTTTAGTTATCACCATTTTAATTTTTAGCTAATTCACACAGCAATAATAACTTTGGTAGATAAAAATATTTCACCACAATAATTTGATTTTCACCAAATGTTTAACCAAATATTTTTAATATATTCACACACGGCCTCAGAAAACATCATGATTATTTTACTCAACATGTTGCCAACAGTTGGTGGACCTGAAAGCGCCCATTTACTCAACTTCGTATCCACCTACTCTATCTACCTACTCTCTAAGCGGGTCATAAAGTTCCGCCATCTTGCAATTTGTTGTTGTAAAAAATTTGACATATGCGCCATATTTTACTTTAATAAGTATATCGTGCACATAGATAACTCAAAGGGGTTCTTATTTTATGTTCAGTATCGATACACTTGGTACGATTATTGGGTTAAAGTACGAGGGGGGGGGGGGGGGGGGGGAAGGATTTTGATATTTCTACTTTTTTGGTAGATATATTATAAATGATTGGTTTTTTTTTCTGTTCAAACTATCGAAAAATATTGTGAACGCCATTATTAATATATCTTGTCTATAAAAAGCCGAAAGAATCTTATAGATTTTAATATACAGACTTAACTCCTCTTTCCCTGAATTATTATTATTGATTATTTATTGCGATGTAGATTAAAAATTCAATGAGTTTCTACGAAGATTCATTGGGGAAAGGGTCGAGAAAAATAATTTTCACTCCTTTTCGGGGTCGCAGTCCAGTTTTCGCAAATAACTGGTTATTTTGCGTACTGTGTTGTCCCACGGACAAATCGCTCACACGAAACAAATATTTTGACCAAAATTTCCCGTATTATCGGAAGCATCAAAAAACCTTACACAAACGTATAGTTTGTGCAATATTTCAGTGAAAGCAATTTAGACTCTGATCAGTTTATGCTACGGGAAATTTCCTAAACTCGAGTAATAGAATATTAACCTAAATATACAGAATGACAACATTTAAAACAGAAAAAATAAAATACGAAAACTCTGGTGACAAACACCGTAACTACAAAATGGAATTGGAATTACAATATCCATCAACTCAGCAGGAATTCGATGAATTCCAAATTTGAATTCATTATATAGAATTGTTGTTGTAAATTGGCAAATGAAATGTCACTAAAATCGATTTTCCACAAATAACTCACATTTTGAATAAAATCGATAAGAGAAAATGGGGCAAATGGACCAATTTTTAGATTGTGTGATTGTGGATCTCCATCCCCTCGGCACTCATCGAATTCTTAATCTACGTGAAAAAAATGATCGATTAAAAATAACATGTTAACCAATTTATTTCCTTTATAAACCTTAATTCTGCTGGACTACCATACTATACATACATAATAATATTTTACAAAACACTACCGTATCATTTAGTTTTGAAGCTTCAAGATAACAAGAAAATAGCAGCTTAAATTTTATTCTTCTTAACAGGAATGATTAAGCAACTTTAATAATTTGGCCAAATAATGAAAATTTTTCGTGACCTAATTTAAATTTACAATGTTCAAAATAAAAAGTTACTTCAGTTTTTTACACCATTTTATATTTAATTGCTTTCCAAGAATCTATGAATAGACATTACATATTTATGGAAACTCAACAAACCTTGATTACCAAGAATTGTGTTAGAAAAACAGAATACATACAGTCAGAAACATTCAGTTGTAAACGGCACATTTTTTTTATAAAAAGCCGTGAAATTTAATAAGAAAATGAAATTTTTTCTGATTTTTTTTTTTAATTTTTGTTTATTTATTATTTTAGTAATAAAAGATAAAAACAGAACAACAAAAAAGGATTTACATTTAATTATTCATTTGAAAGTCATAAAACTCACGAACATTCAGTTGTATACGAGGTTATGATTCAATGGTAATACACTTGAGATATCATTTTTTAATGCGTATTTTTTCTCTATTTCGGGTTTTTGTTTTTCATTTATTTAGTGCAGTTGCAGTTCAATATCTACTTTAGGACCGGTATTCTACACCTGTAATTTAATTCATTGGAATCTTTTAAAATGGGTAAGGGTACGTCGGTTAATATTACATCGTTAGTGATTTTCCACCGAACCAAAGGGAAATCATTAAGTAAAATCGCAGTAATACTTAATATTTGCAAATCAACAGTTCAAAAAATTTGTGACCGATATTTTAAAAAAAATTCTGAAAAAAATTTCATTTTCTTATTAAATTTCACGGCTTTTTTATAAAAAAATTTGCCGTATACAACTGAATGTTTCTGACTGTTGTTTTAAAGCGCAGTATCAGTCAGTATCTAACCTCATTTATATAGGTAATTCGCCGAAGTCACCTCTCTGCTTTAAGAATAAGATGTTTCGGGAAATATGGTGGCCCAAGTGTTTTTGATTGAGGTTTAAAGTAGCCAAATCGTTGAAATATTTAAAAAACCATTGAAGTTATTGTAATATCGCAAACATTAGCAAACGTTATCTAAATCCAATTTAGAATTTTAAAAATTTGGATTCGGGCCAATAATTTTTTCACTCAGGCTTTTCCAAGTATAGGATTTTATGGTTTGATTTAAATAAATCACTAGAGTAGGATTTTGATTACCGTAATCCCACACAAAATATTTCACAGGCTTCTCGTTGTGCCTCGTCGAAATCCACACCATCAAGCTTAGAGAACAACTCAATTGTAATCATATTTCCAGCTACATGCCAAAAATGATTACAGGCCATAAACTGCACCAAACAGTAGCACGTTGAGGGTTTCATTCTATGGGTTTCCTTGAATTTTTTAGGATTTTCTTGACTGCAGATATGTACTTGTTCGCATAAGGCAGAGCTGGTAAACCAAAGTTATCACAGTTTTTGAAAAATTTAACAAAAGCAAAATAACAAGAGAGGCGTATTTTAGAATTCGTGTCTGCTCTAGATCGCAACAGCAATTACTCAAATTTTGGATACATAAATATGAAGTGTTGTCAAATTTTTGGATTACCCTTCTACAATAAATAAAAAAATGCCATTCGAAAAAATCGTTAGCTAATTGATCTGTTCTTGTTCTGTGTCCTCTCGAAGATCTCTCCAATTGGAGAGTTTATCCAGAACTAAATACCTAACAAATATTTTTTATGTTTATTTTTATTAATGGAAGACATCCACAATATCTAACTTATTTAATCCAAAAAATTGAAAATATTTGATTTTAAATTAACAAAATTCGAATAAAGCTATCCAAGTTAAATTGTACCTATCCCATATTGAACGCGACCTTTTCCAAAATAAATGCAACTTTTTCAAGACAAATATCAAGGACAAACATAAATTAAATTTTTCACTATTAGGAATTACGTTTTCCCAAATGAAAATAAACTTGCTTTAAATTGTACAAAACCTATACAGCAAGCTTAATTTTATTTATAGCGAAAATGGTTAATTCTAATTGTAAAAACTTTAATTTATGTTATGTTCGTCCATGAATGAAAAGGTCGCGTCCAATTTGGAAATACTTTGAATAGTCACCTGATATTTCAACGTCGGGTTTAAAATTTCACTAGATTATAGTTGATAACTGTCAAGTACAGAAATTAAAAACATTTTGCATACCTGTGTGGGTAAGCAAATACCCAAGAATGACAACTCCTAAGGATGATACAAGGATGACTACGCTTATGTAAAGAAACCCTGCTTATACAATAAAATCTGTTCAGTGCGACATAAATAGTGTACAGAGAAAATAGAATTAGCGTTAAAAACTGTTCACATGCAATTTAGCGAAACATGTCGAGTTTTGGCGCAAGATATTAAGGACCGACAAATCGGGATTCTCTTTAGGTTTGGGGGTATTTTAGTAATGGTCTAGGTGGTGTCACAATTCTGCTGGGAAAAGTTAGCTTACATATTCGCAGGATTTTATTAAATATTCGATGGTTTCCGGGCGTAAATTGACAGAAGCAGAACTTCATATTGCAGCAAGGTAATGAACCAATCACCAAAGCAAATGTATAACTAAATTTCTTAAAAAATTGCGCCAAGAAACGATAGGCTGGCCACCACAAAGCCCAGATCTTAATTCCAAAACGAATCTATGGCATTACATTTAACAAAAAATAACAACAAGTAGTGGAAGAACGCTCAATGAAGCGTCTGGTGAAATAAATCGTATATGGGATGAAATTCATAAACAAATCCTAGAAAACCTGGTTCGATCTATGCCGCAATGCCTTCAAGTAATGACTAATAATTGTTTGCTCTAAATTCTGATTTGAATTTGAATACCATACCGTATAAATTCTGGAGAAGGCAAAACTTCAGTTTTTAAAATATAATCACAAAAAAAACTCTAAAGAATCATTGGACATTTGAAACGCGGGATATTAATAACCCCATTGGAATGCGGGAATAATTTCGACTTACAACAAAATTTAGAACTTTGCGATTTAAAGAACCAAAATCCAAACAATTAAAAAGAAAATTGTAATTTTTAAATTTGTATTTGAAATTTGAAGCGGTCTGTGTCTAAAACTCAATGGCCTGTTATTCGTTTATGTTTCTAATTCAGACTAAACTAAGCAATAGGGACAAGAAAGAACAAACAATTTAAGAAAAGAAAGTAGCGTGAAAACTATTCTTGTTACCCTTCTCAAATAAGTCGGTTTTTTTTTAAGTTGTCCTGCTAAAAAGCAATTCTTTGGTAAATATGGAGATACATTTACGTCAGGCAAATATTGTTATTGAATGAGACACTTTATTTTCAGATGTTCTGAATTAATGTCGATTTTCGTGAAACACTAACATCGATCAAATTTATCAGCCCAGTCGGAAACGGTTCTATAAGTGATCCTAATCGGGTGTTAACGGATGATTTGAGTTTTCGATGCGGCTCCGGAAAATTCTCTTCATACTTCTGCTGCTAGCAATGATAGCAAAGCATTTGTTAATTTCCATTAATGCAAATTCGGAAAATACCCTTAAACCTTAGCTATTTCATTGCTATAATTGTGATTCTATTCATATTGCCGTAATCGGCGGCAAATGTAATGCAAACCTTCATTCAGTTTTGAATTTTGATACATATTATCTCATAAGACCAGTTTGCCCTATGTAACCGGTTTATCAAAAAGAATTTCAAGAAATGGAAATTTCAGTTTTAATTGGAATTCATGAATTCCAAATAATAGTAGTTGGTTCTTAAGTTGGGTCAATACTTATTCATCGCCCAAATAACTTCGGGTTTTGCAATATTGACATTTGTACGATCTGCGTTTATTGAATGCTAAACATGTCCATGGTAAGCAAACTTGAAACAATTGTTAATATATTACTTATTATATGCTGTCGTATTAAAATATTAAACCGTGCAATTAATGTTGAATCATCTTAAATGATACGGAGTTTCATTCAAGATAACTAAGCCGGTATACCCGATTCCGGAAGGATTATCTTCTATCTTCAAGATAATTCGATAATTTCGGAATATTTCTATATTTTGCAATATTGAGAAAATGTGATTATTTACGATTTAAGGGTTTTCGAGGAATAATTGGCATTGATATTACAAACATTATTCGAAATATTCGTGAACTGGTTTTGAGTTTCATGCTTTGTACATGAGATTATTCGACATTTTCCTGATTATTTTCGCCTTATTTTCACAAGCTTGACCAAATCAACGCAGATGTTCAAAGTGCAAATACTACTAAAAAAAAAGTGTATAATTGCCAAACTTCTAATTGTTTTAAATGCTAAAACTCGCGAATCCTACAAAATATTTATAGAGATTTTCAAATTTGGTCGGTCAATTTAAATTTGATTTTAAGAGCTGATAACTTCCATTTGTTCAACGTTGATTATTTACTCCAAAAGTACATTTTCAAAAATCCTGTGTGAGAAACACACCAAAATTTCGGTTTTGGGGACGAAATTCTTGAAGAAATCATAAAGAAACGCTCTCTGATATAACATTGTGGATAAAAAAAAATTAACGCTTGCTACCAAATAGAATATCAATGAAAAAATTTCGGCAAAGATATTTATGCAAAACAGACAAGAATCCTGAAACAAAACCTCAACTAGTGAAATGACCGAGGCAAACCGTTTGAATTAAAACAAAAAAACGAAAGGATTTGTTCAAATCACATCCCAACCTTTCTTTATAACAGTTTTAGGAGAGTGGACAACAATTCGCTTTCTAAAAAGAGTTTATTCAGAAATTGAAAGCAGTAAAATGCATAAGCTAAGTCCATTTAACTTAAACTTAACAGGAAGAAAGATGCAACTTCGTTTAAACGTACGGAAACTGAACTCATGTATTATAATAAACGGATGCTTATTTAATTTTAGGCCCCGACTACTATTGATACACTGACGATCTCGACGTTTCATTGATCATTCATTACCATTTGTTAACAGATTACTTAGAGTGGCTAGAAAATGTTTCATACTTATACCAATGAAAGAAATTAAACGCAGCTTGAGCCGAAGTGTAAACCAGAATTAAGGGTACACCTTCAATTACCTCTAAGGCTTGATAAGTTATGCTAACACAAATCATTATGTGATTTTTTAATCCCCCATAAATGAACATAAACCAAGACGAGTTTGAGCAATATAATTTTAGTTTAATTATGTATGTGATTATGTAAAGTAAGTGTGTCATAAAACTAGTTTATATCAAATGATATCATCACGCATTAAATTTTGATGTTTGTTGCTGGAAAGAAATAATTAATTATTATTTACCATTTGCAGATAATAGTTTTATATTTTAGCAGTAACATTAAATTAGCACGTCATAAAAAAAAATTTGTATTGATTACACCCAATTTCTTGTCTTTAGTGGAACATTCGAAAACAATCTAGTTCAAAATGAAACTTTATAAATATAGCTGCGGTTTTGTATTCGCTCCGCGTAGCCGCTTTAGAGAGCCGTCATATAAAAAGTGGCTCCCGATAGCGCACCGTATAAATAGCTGGAGCCAAATATTTTTTATATCAAGTTTTCGCTAAACAATTGAATTAAAAATGATAGTTTAATATTAAATAATTTAGTTTACCAAAAGAAAAAGAAACTCAACGTCTCGAGAGAACTTTAATTAGAGCGCCAATCGGCTAGTGTACAATACACCAGAGGTACTAAAATATATGGAGTTGACACTGGATGTCGAAATGCGCAAAATAAACCAAATTTTGAAATTGAGCATATCTTTATATTGCTGAATCGTGACTTTTACGTTTCGTATTTTACTTTTGTTGTGGGTAACACAATTTATAATAATTTTCTTTTTAACAGCAAGATGGAAGGCTGCTTATTTAGCAGTAAATTAATTTTGATAATTATACATAAGAAAAAATCAAAGCACTATTTAATTAATAGGTGATTTACATTCAATCTTTTCGTTCTTTTTCAAAAGACTAGAATCACGAAGAAAAGTGCAAAACATTTTACCCATATATAAAAATGAGACCGGCATACGGAAAATTTCATTTTTCCTTTCCAAATGTTACATTGATTTTATAACTTTTGAGCAACTTTCCCGGAAAAAGACAAACCAGTTCATCTTTTTCAGGTTTTTCTGTTCTTTTCCACCAGAAAAAGTTGAGTGTTGCAGTAAATAGTATTGAATAATACTTTTTGAGTATTCCTTCCGATTTTAATACAAGGAAATCATACTAAAACGCATTTTTTATCGAACATCTTTTGTCTTTTGGAGAAGAACGGAAAGATATCATGTAAATCAGCCTTAATTCAGCCTTTAATGAAAAAAATTGATCTGTCAAAAACGCCTTATTATCCCAGAAATAAACCTAAATATAGAAAAACAAATCACATCCAGTGAGATTATTCAATTTTTGAAAACAAATGCTCAACAAACCTCTAACTCCAATTGGTACAAATTTTTGAATTAGCGTTCAGCCAAAGGAGAAACTGGTTGTTGCCTTAAGGTACAAAATATTAAATTCAATTATTTAATAATTGTTTATTCCTTATTTCTTAAATATTTTTAAACTATAGGCTCCAGGATGGACCTTCAAAGCTCTATCAATTATTTTCTTCCTGGGACATTCCACCATCCATAAAATTGTTTATTAAGTCCTAGCAAAAATAAAAGAAATAATTATGCCAATTGCAATGCCAAAAATAGACAAAGGTAAATGGGAAGAAGTAAGGAAGCAATTTTTCAAAAAGTGGAATTTTCCCAACTGCTTAGCTTGACGACAAACATATTGACTCATTCGCATTCAATGATACCAGCAGTCAGAATTTTAATTACAAAAAGCGTTTTTCAGCTATATTAATGGCATTGGTAGATGCTAACTACACATTTTTAATGATTGACGTCGGGGGTTATGGAAGTATGGCAGATTCAACAGTCTTTTCGAAAATTACATTTGGAAAGCTTTGGCTATCAAACGACCCTAGATTAAACTTACCTGATGATATTCCATTATCTTATACAACAAAACCTTTACCGAATGTAATTGTTGCAGACGAGGCATTCAGCTTGAAAGGAAATATACTTCGACTCTATACCGGCATAAACCAAAAATTAATTTGCTCGAAAAGAATATTGAATTACAGTTAAGCATTTTACACAAATAATATTCTATTTTGATATTAAATTTGTATTACATTACATGTACCGCAGGTTAAGCAGAGCAAGGCGGATCGTTGATAACGCTTTTGGTATTTGTGCTCACACATAGCGTGTGCTTTTAAAAAGAATTAAATTTATGTTTTATTTAATTCAAATACATATGTATGTATCACTAATTCAATCAATTTAGAACTCCCGAGTTGAAATCAATATCAACAAACTCATTTTCATAAAACTAAATTTAAATAATATAATTAATAGTATAGGTTATGTTGATTCAAATCTGTTGAATTATCAATTGTACCTGTATTATCATATTCAATGAAACTATTATTATCAATCGCAATGTTGAATTCTAGCTCATGCAATAATTCCAAAATTTTAAATTGCATATAAGACCGATTAACATTAGTTAATCGCTCAAATCTAGGTACCAAACTTTCCAGAAACAGTTTGGATTCGGATGGCATTTCTTCCATATCACAATTTTCGATCGCTTGCAATATTTGGTGACCGACTTCGTCTTTTTCACATTTTTCTGTTTTTGCTGATATTTTAATAGGATTCTCTTTTTCTATATTATTTCTAAACGAAATAAAAATCTTTTTCTATCAAGATCACTGTATTGTAAAAGTTTATCATCCGTTAATGTGAAATAGGAGAATTTTGAAGTTTCCGTCTGCGTAAGCAAGCATACTAACAGTTGATTTTAAAACTGGTTTAATCTGAAAAATCGACAATAAAAAAACATTTTTATTTTCAACTTAGGTACTTACAATGCACTCAATTTACCACTAAAGGATCTAATCTGATTAGTCATTTACGACATTGGTGAAATTAACGTTACGAGTTTTCCAACTGACATGGAGCTGGTAGTGGCTTCTGTGGTTCAGCAACTGTGAGTCCTAGCGGTTTAATTTTTGAAGGGTAGTGGTTGCTGCTAGCGCTGGTAGGCCGTTGTTGTGTTTTATAATTAAACGACAACTTATTGGTTCTGTCTCGTGCCTACGCTTAGGAATATTTTTTGAAGGTCCTGCGTCCACTTTAAGTAAATAAGGCCACCCTATATAAATTGTACAACAGTAATAATGTTTTTCTTACCGGGTCTGTATTTGTTAAACTGATAATCAGTATTACAAAAATGTTTACTACACAACGAATCAAATCGTGACACATTTTTCCCTATTCTATGAATAACAATCCACTGATTTCTTAATTTAGGGTTATTCGCTGGAAATCGATGAAATTTTGATTGGTTTCCGTTGACTGCTTTCGATTTGCAGTTTGATACACAGCAATAGTTCAACATTGTTCACGAAAATTATATATTTTAAACTAAGTTTTTTTTGTTTGCTAAAGTAACGGTTTGGTATTGATCATTCCTAATTCACACCTGGTGGCGATTGGTTGAAATAAATGAAAAATCGCCTGATTATTTTTTATTTCAAATCTGATGCAGAATTTACGTATAATTTTCCGAAGAAAATTTTTCATCAGGAAAAATTAACCAATGCCCATTTCGTAAACAAATTTCCTCTCCCAATTAAAATATTTTTAACATGCAGAAACATTTTCAGAAGAGGTACCAAATTTATAGAAGGGGCACCAAATTGACAAAACAAAATTTACTCACTGTACCTGGCGTATTTAGGAGATTTTTTGATCTGTAGATTAAAATGGGTCAAACTGAATAGTGTATATCCCTATTTTTGCTTTTGCTTTTTTTTTTTTTTGCTATTGAAACATTTTCCTTCCTAATAGAATTTCACTAAGGATGTTGTCGAACCAATTAGTGTTGGGCTTGGGGTTAGACTCCCTGTGGTGGTCAGAACAAATTTGTCATTAGTTGGTGTTGGGTATGTGAATGTAGCGTTACTAGCTTCTTCTTTAAAAGGCATTAAATCCATGGGAATAGTAACATTAGATTAACATAAAAACAAACGAACCGCTAAAAAAATTTTTAAATCATAAATATAAGCACGGCGCCAAATCTAACCAAAACTAGTTACAATCTAGGTGATTGTAATTAGGTGATCTAATTCATAGCATCATTTTCATTCAAAATGTTCAATTTTACACTTGCCACAACGGTAAAATTCAATCACCGCAATCACATTTTCCGTAAATACTACAATCATGAATTAGATTTCGCCTTTGCTTCAATCGGTGGGCAAATTAACAACGCACTTCCAAACGGAGCACCATCGTACCTAAGACCACCTGCTGGTTTATCACCAAAATATGATAATAACTAACAATGCCTTCTTCAAATAATGTGTCAAATTGGAGGGGGGAGGGAGGGAAGAGGATGGGAGGGGAGGGGAGGGGAGGGGGAGGGGAGGGGAGGGGTGGGGAGGGGGGGAGGGGAGGGGGTTTCAGGGTCTGAATAACAATCCATATGCCAAGAAATTTAACAACATGGATAATGTTCTCCAATAACACGAAAATCATTCTGACCATCAAGAAATTCTCAACATACAACTACATTTTACATGGTTTGCTGCGGGCGACGGAGAAGGTACAATGCACCAACCATACCGGAGAATCAGAGATTACTTTATTATTTGTTAGAGATGAAGGAAATGCGACAACCAACATAGACTTGAAAGTGTACCTATTTAATTATTCAGTGCCAAATGTTAAGCAACATTAGTTGTCATGTCGACCCCGATTGGACTCTAAATTTAACAAATATGGACAATTGCCGAACAGCAAAATATCAGAATCTAAACCGGTTCAATTTTATGAATTAGGTTTTCTATTCGGAAAGGTATTTAATCCTTTGTTTTGAGCAAACAAACAATTTCCTAAAATTTATTTGATCGTTAGGGGGTGGTGTGAAGTTTATGACAAATTGACAAAAAACCTTACAACAGCCAAAAGTGTAGCAGCTTATTATATTTTTCGCAAAATTTGATAATAATCATGATTTTGTCGTTTGTTATCTGGATAAACCTTGGTGTTCAGTAGGATTTCATGAATAATTGTGCCAAAAGATATTTTTGCACGACCCTCAGGGGCTGAGATTTTTATTTTAACAAATTTCCCTATATAAAAAAACTGTAGCTGGAGTTTGATGGCCATTGACAAGTAATCGTAGAGATAGGTACGCAGATCTGACTATGCCTTGGTGTTCAGTAGGATTTCCTGAATATTTGTGCCAAAACGATATTTTTGCGCGACCCTCAGGAGCTGAGATTTTTATTTTAACAAATTTTCACATGTAACAAAAATGTGTAGCTGGAGTTTGATGGCCATTGACAAGTAATCGTAGACATAGGTACGCAGATCTGACTATGCCTTGGTGTTCAGTAGGATTTCATGAATATTTGTGCCAAACGATATTTTTGCGCGACCCTCAGGGGCTGAGATTTTGAGTTTAACATATTTTCACATATAAAAAAATGTGTAGCTGGAGTTTGATGGCCATTGACAAGTAATCGTAGAGATAGGTACGCAGATCTGACTATGCCTTGGTATTCAGTAGGATTTCCTGAATATTTGTGCCAAACGATATTTTTGCGCGACCCTCAGGGGCTGAGATTTTGATTTTAACAAATTTCCCTATATAAAAAAAGTGTAGCTGGAGTTTGATGGCCATTGACAGGTAATCGTAGAGATAGGTACGCATATCTGACTAAGCCTTGGTTTTCAGTAGGATTTCATGAATATTTGTGCCAAACAACATTTTTGCGCGACCCTCAGGGGCTGAGATTTTGAAATTAACATATTTTCACATGTAACAAAAATGTGTAGCTGGAGTTTGATGACCATTGACAAGTTATCGTAGAGATAGGTACGCAGATCTTACTATGCCTTGGTGTTCAGTAGGATTTCATGAATAATTGTGCCAAAAGATATTTTTGCACGACCCTCAGGGGCTGAGATTTTTGTTTTAACAAATTTCTCTATATAAAAAAATGTGTAGCTGAAGTTTAAAATGTCTAGCTGGAATTTGATGGCCATTGACAGGTAATCGTAGAGATAGGTACGCAGATCTGATTAAGCCTTGGTTTTCAGTAGGATTTCATGAATATTTGTGCCAAACAACATTTTTGCGCGACCCTCAGGAGCTGAGATTTTTGTTTTAATAAATTTCCTTATATAAAAAAAATGTGTAGCTGGAGTTTGATGGCCATTGACAAGTAATCGTAGAGATAGGTACGCAGATCTAACGCAGATAGGTACGCAGAAATAAATAAATTCAACGAGATTTCTGGCTGGTAATCCGCGATTGGTAAAGTATCTGCAATTGAATTTAAATAAATAAATTCAACGAGATTTCTGGCTGGTAATCCGCGTTTGGTAAAGTATCTGCAATTGAATTTAAATAAATAAATTCAACGAGATTTCTGGCTGGTAATCCACGTTTGGTAAAGTATCTGCAATTGGATTTAAATAAATAAATTCAACGAGATTTCTGGCTGGTAATCCGCGTTTGGTAAAGTATCTGCAATTGAATTTAAATAAATGTGAAAATATGTTAAAATCAAAATCTCAGCCCCTGAGGGTCGCGCAAAAATATCGTTTGGCACAAATATTCATGAAATCCTACTGAACACCAAGGCATAGTCAGATCTGCGTACCTATCTCTACGATTACTTGTCAATGGCCATCAAACTCCAGCTACACATTTTTTTTCATATAAGGAAATTTGTTAAAACAAAAATCTCAGCCCCTGAGGGTCGCGTAAAAATGTTGTTTGGCACAAATATTCAAAATATAGACAAATATAGATCTGCGTACCTATCTCTACGATTACTTGTCAATGGCCATCAAACTCCAGCTACACATTTTTTTTCATATAAGGAAATTTGTTAAAACAAAAATCTCAGCCCCTGAGGGTCGCGTAAAAATGTTGTTTGGCACAAATATTCATGAAATCCTACTGAATACCAAGGCATAGTCAGATCTGCGTACCTATCTCTACGATTACTTGTCAATGGCCATCAAACTCCAGCTACACATTTTTTTTCATATAAGGAAATTTGTTAAAACAAAAATCTCAGCCCCTGAGGGTCGCGTAAAAATGTTGTTTGGCACAAATATTCAAAATATAGACAAATATAGATCTGCGTACCTATCTCTACGATTACTTGTCAATGGCCATCAAACTCCAGCTACACATTTTTTTTCATATAAGGAAATTTGTTAAAACAAAAATCTCAGCCCCTGAGGGTCGCGTAAAAATGTTGTTTGGCACAAATATTCATGAAATCCTACTGAATACCAAGGCATAGTCAGATCTGCGTACCTATCTCTACGATTACTTGTCAATGGCCATCAAACTCCAGCTACACTTTTTTGTGTATATACTCTTCTGTTGTCAGGTTTTGTTTTTTTTGTCATTTTTTTTTTGTCATAAACTTCACTTTAGTTCGTTAGGGAACAAAATGGTTCAGATAGTCAAAATTCCCCGTGTTTGAAACAACCTGGATAATGCAGTAAATCGTTTCCTAAACCATTTCGAATTGTCACTGAATATAACGTCAATGGATATCCGGCATATAAAAGAAGAAAATAGAAAGGGCTGAAACCTCACGAGGTGATCAGAACTTCGGTCTTTGGTATCTTCAATAATGTCATAAAGTTGGTGTGACAGTTTTGACATTATTGATTTCTATTTTAACCAAATTATATTTACTTATACAACAACAGACAAACAGGTCAAAAGCTTCAATAACATGGGTACAGGCATCCAATTTAAAACGAAAAATCGTATTCTAGAACTTTATACCGAAAATAGTATAACAAACTATACTGATATTTCTAACCGTTTAGCTGACTATATTCCAGGAACTTATCCAAAAACTCATTTTAGAATCCCATTTACAAATTGCATGTCAAATTTCATAACAAACGGGTAAGGAATAACTAAGTTCCATCCTACAAAGCCATATTCCAAAGCTTTATCCAAAAATCATTTTATAATCCCATTTCCAACACACATATCAAATTTCATCATAATCGGTTAAGAAATAGCAGAGTTCCATCATACTTGGCCATATTCCTGAACTTCGTCCAAAACTCATTTCAGATTCCCAATTTGAATACACATGTCGAATTTTATCATAATCGGTTGAGAAATGGGCAAGTTCCATCATATTTAGCCATATTCCAGAACCTGATACAAAACTAATTTTAGAATCCCATTTCCATTACACATGTCGAATTTCATCATAATCGGTTGAGAAATAGCCAAGTTCCAACATACTTGGCCATATTCCAGAACTTCATCCAAAACTCATTTTAGAATCCCATTTCTAACATACAAATTAAATTTCATAATAATCGGTTGAGAAATAGACAAGTTCCATCATACTTGGCCATATTCCAGAACTTCATCCAGAAATCGTTTTAAAATTCCAGAACTTCATCCAAAAAACATTTTAGAATCCCATTTCAAATACAAATGTCGAATTTCATCGTAATCGGTTAAGAAATGGGCAAGTTCCATCCTACTTGGCCATATTCCAGAACTTCATCCAAAACTCATTTTGGAATCCCATTTGTAACATACACATTGAATTTCATAATAATCGGTTGATAAATAGGCAAGTTCCATCATATAAATAGTTTGTGAACTATTCACTACATCCAAATCCAACCCCAACTCAACTCCAACTCAATTTCAACTCAACGCGCAAATTGACCCCTAATTTAACCTTCAAATCAATTCCCAATTCAATGCCCAATTCAATAATCAAATAAGCATGTATAAAAAAATCGTAAATATTTATAAAAGCAGGTATTTTGAGTCAATTCGTATGGCAGGTACCCCACCCCTTTGACGTACAGTCTCCAAAAGCTTTTCAAATCTCCGCCTTGACCATAGAAACAGATTGGCGTAAAAAAAATCCAAATCGGACAAGCCGTTCTCGAGATAACATGGGTCCAGACACACAGACAGACGGACGGACATTTTTTTTTTGTTTGCATTTTCAGACTCAGGGACTTTCAAAACGTCGAGAAAAGTGGTTTTGGACCAACCAAATTTTTCGTCATTTTTGACAGGATTTCAATACTTTGGTCTTTTTAGACCGAAGTAATAGTGCAAATTCAAATTTGTGGTGCCGAGATTTTCCTGTTGACAATAGTATGGTTGTGCACCACAACACAAAGGATTATCTTTGATATTTAAGTGTCACAAAAATATCGAATCATGCGCCAGACTTCTAAGTATTTTATATCCTTGAAATATGTTGAAAAAGGACATACAACAATTGAGCCGAACTTAGTACATAGTATTGTTAATTACAGTGAAATAAATGAGTATTTCATCGCAGGACTTCCTATCCATTTGCCAGAGGCTCGGCCAATTTTTATTTTCAAGATGGGTTTTGTAAAAGAAGGTCGAAACTGCCCAGACACAAAAAAAGATTCACTTACTGAAATTAGAAATTTTGAAAATTTGTCTGTTTTTTAACAATATGATTTTTTCGGCTTTGTTTATAGATAAATATATTATTTTGAATAGAATTTCAATATTTACGACTTGGTGAGCTAGTGAAATAAAGAAGCCATCTACTCATAACTAATATGAAGAACTAATATGAACTAATATAAAGTAAATGGCTTCTTTATTTCACTGGCTCACCAAGTCGTAAATATTGGAATGCTATTAAAAATAATATGTTTCTCTATAAACAAAGCCGAAAAAATCATATTACTGAAATTGGTATTGACTTAATGAGCGTTTTAAAATGGTTATTAATTAAAATCTTTTAGTTTACTATCAGTTGCCCACCAGAACAACCAACTTCACATAATTCACTACGCGTATAATTTTGAAAACATATTACTAGGGATGCAAGGTGTTTTTAGATGAACCTGGAAATCCCGGAAAAACATTTTTATTAAAGGTTATGTTGCGTGGCAGCACATTACTCTTAAGCTTTCAAGCCGACATTAGTTATTGTCGCCTAGTTATTATGCAGACTTCTTTCTACTGATGAACGAAACATGTTAAAAAATGTTGATATAATAAATGTTGAATTTAAAAAAAATTATGCAAAAAATTTACCATTCGGCGGCAAATTAATGGTACTTATTGGAGATTTCCGTCAAGTCCTAGCTGTCATTAAAAAGTCCATAAAACGATGAAAAGTGCGGTTTATTTAAAGAGCTAAAATAAACACTAAATATGAGAGAAAATATCGATAAACTCGAATATAAAACGTGGCTTTTCAGAATCTATTCACGAAAAGTCATTCTAACTCCTAAGAATGAGTATGCTCACAAAATTAATGAAGACGTCATCTCTCGGCTGGAATTAAGTGTAAAATTGTATTACAATGACAAAGTGAAAACATTGGATGATAACGAAAGCGAAATAGAATTAAACCACCCAATTGAACTTTTACACAAAACTACAGCGAGTGGTTTCCCTATTTACAAATTGAAAGTGAAATTTGGTTGCAATATTGCTTCTGCGAAATCTCTTCTTATCTAATGAACTTTTCAATGGATACAGATTTTCAATTAAGGCATTCACATAATAAGAGCTGACATAATTTCGGGTTCAAAGGCAGGCAATGTAGTATTAACACAGATAAGAATAGACAGATGTACATCTTGTATGGGCCAAATTTACATTAGAAATTTCAATACCAAATTCTAATCTAATCCGTTTAGAGCAGGACGTATATATTGTAAAATACAATTTTGTTTGAAGTTGGTTTATGTTTGCTTTGATATAATCAAAATTGCCATGCCATGTTTGCTTTGATATAATCAAAATAGCCATATGTAAAAAAAGATAAAAAGAGACAGAAATGTACGTCCTGCTCTAAAAGGATTGGATTGGAATTATTGTATTGACATTTCTAATGTAAATTTGGCCCATACAAGATATACATCTGTCTATTCTTATCTGTGGTATTAATTTCAAGAATAACTTTAGATACCAAAGTGATCCATGATTACCATAGACACCAATTCCCTATAAGACTAGCATATGGATCACGATTAAGAAAGCTCAGGGCCAAACTCTCGATAAGGTTGGGATAGTCCCAATGAGGTGTTTTCCCATTGTCAATTACACGTAGTTTTCCACAGAGCTAAATCATTTAACTCCCCGGTGCCGCCCCGGTGGCACAGTTGTTAGCATGCTTGCTTTAAGCCCCGGAGGTCCCGGGTTCGATTCCCGGCGGGTGATGAAAAAATCACGGCTGGTTAATGTAGGATCAATGAATTAATCACTCATTATCCGTTAAAAAAATGATTATGAAACTTCAATATGAAGCGGCCAAATCCCTCTATGGGATGTAGCGCCAGCGAAAAAAAAAAAAAAATCATTTAACTCAATTAAATTTCAAAACCAAAGCAATCACCTATATCAAAAATATAGTTTTCACTGAAATTTTGTAACTTTGTTATGAATCGCTTTCGCCGGATACCATATTATTGTGAATTTTGGTACCGTGGTTGCCACAGGCGTCTACTTAAATGTATGTCTGATGTAGGGAATACGTTGTAGAAGTTTTACATTAAATATACATTTTACATTAAATATAATACTAACCATAAAAATTGAATCGAAATTATTTTATTTTGTCCAAAAAAAAATTCCTTGCAAGCTTTTGAGCATCTACTCCATTATTGCAAGTACATACTTTTATATTATTCGAAATCAATTTTGTTTCATAATATTAATATTTTATATAGTAACTAAGATTATTTATCCATATAAAACCCTAAGTTTTAAAATCTCTCTCTGCTTTTCTAATCAATAAGTTAACATACCGAAAGTACATTTTAGTTGTTACTAAGTTTGGGACCAAAATAATTCTTTACTTAAAAGATTAATAAAAAAAAAAATTCACCCAACACAGCCCACAAATGCTAATCACTATAAAAGGAAACTTAAAGTATTATCCTTTTCTATTTTGTTATTATTAAGAACCACAACTCAGTTCTTACATTAATCAATAGGTACCAAGTTTAAAAATATATTATCCTTACCCTAAATCACAAAAAAAAAAAGATTAATTCATTCACAATTAATCATTAATTTGTTTTTCTAACGTATTCTTAAAAACTTACCTGTCATATCACATTAACAAAAAGTAAAAAATGAATTAAACGAACAACTTCTCTAGTGTCACTCCCTATAAAGTTGTGTTCATTAATATTTTTCTCAGTTTACGTCACATATATGGTAAATACGAAATCAGCCCGTAACCACACTAAAATCGCAGCACAAGCGTTCACCATCACTGGTGTTTGTGTATTATAGGAAATGGTTTTGCTCATTTTCCGTTTCCCCCCAAAAAACACAAAAAAAAAAACTGTCGAATAGAGATATAAAGAGAAAGTTGAATTTAGGTTAAATAATAAAAGGGAAATTAGATGTGATATAAAATAGACAAAGCATAGGAAGGATCTCTATACACATACTTACAAGTAAGAAAAAACAAATTCTGTGTTTAATGTTAAAAGGAAAAAATTGTTTTCTTTTATTTTTTTTTATAGTTTGATTAATGAAGTTAGGTTTATGTTTTCTGTAACAATTTTTTTTTTTTTCATCTTATACGTCACATTTATCTTGATCCCGTTTAATTTTGGGTTCTTAAAGTAACAAAAAAGAAATCGTGAAGAAAAATTTCACTTTTATTAAGTACGATGTGTGTGTGGCTACGTTTGTGTATACGTGTAATTTTATATTTCGGTAGTTTTTATGATAAATTATGTTTATTTAAAACAACAAAAACAACTAAAAACGAATTTTGTACGAATTATATACGTTTAGCAATAAGATATGAAAATCATAAATTTTATGATTAAAAAGCAATGTTATGTTAGATGAGAAAATCACGTAGATGGTTCTTATTTAAATAGGTAAATACTATAAACAGAATACACTTTGCATAATGTGTTTGTTTGTTCTATAGTTTAGTTCTCTTTTTATATTCTTGTATATATTAATGCTTTAAGTGCTATGAATATGTCGTAAACGTAAATATTTATTTTATCATTTGTAATTAAAATATTTGGGAGGGTTTATTTATATCATTTATATAACTTACGTAATATTATGCAATTGTTTATAGTTAAACCTAAAAAAAAAATTTTAAACCTTTAGTTTAACTAAGGAACACATACTACAAAGCAAAAAAATTAATTTCTCTTAGTAGAAACATTTTTGTTTCATAAAACACCTTTTGTAATGATGAAATAATTTTTTGCGGTTTTCTCTATAAAATTTATTTTCATATTATTTTGGTTTTCTAGGTTTTTCTTTTGTTTGGTAGGCTTAACCAAACAAATTTATGTTTGCTTAAACACTTATTAAAGGGATTTTCACAAACTACCACATTTTGGTAGGAAGGGGGGGGAGGGGGGGGGGGGTGGTTGTTTGAATTAAGTTCGGAGTAGATTCGCTTTGAGCTTTTAATCATTTTCCTATTATTTCAATACAAACTACTATATAACAGGTAGCTCTGTTGTAATTTTCTGCCTTATTTTCTGAATAAACTGGTATTTTCTCGCGACAAACAATCTTGAACCAAGGCAATCTCTCGGGAACAATGTTACGATAAAGTGCACTTTCTGAGTAAGTCACTAAAATCTGGTAATTTATTCGGAAAAATTTTGTAATTTTAAAATTTCTTTTTTTAGTTAGTAGTAAGATAATAGAAACCTGGAGAAACTTCTGTGAGGGAATCATTGAATTACCCTCTGCAGCTCGTCTCCAGAAAGTCCTTTCTAGGGATCACTCAAATGGTTTGGGGCTTCTTCAGAAGCAAAACGGGAAGTTCACTGAAAACCGGAAGGAAACCCTAGAGTTACTATTAGGTACCCCACTTTTCCGGACTCAATAGTGGTAGGGGCCCAGGAGGACCCGCATGACCCTTCAAGTGAGGTAGCCTATTCACCCCACAGTAGGATCTGGAGCCTCTCTGGAAAAATGTTCACACCCAGCAAGGTGAGATGGGCTATTGGCTCTTTCAAACCGTTCAAATCTGCTGGAGGGGATGGTATCTTTCCGGCTTTACTTCAAAAAGGTATTGAGGAAATACTCCCCAGCTTGGTCCAGTTATTTCGGGCAAGTTATGCTTTTAACTATATTCCGAAACTATGGAGGAAAGTAAATGTGGTTTTTATACCAAAGGGAGGGGGTCGTCTGGACACCCAGCCTAAGGCTTATCGGCCAATTAGCCTCATATCGTTTCTATTGAAGACGATGGAAAAAATCCTGGATAATCAAGAAACTAAATCCTTGTAAATAACCCACTGCATCGGAACCAGTTTGCTTATCAAGCTGGCAAATTCAATGTGATGGCTCTTAGTGGTCTAGTCACGAGGATTGAAAGAGCAGTGGCTTTTAAGGAAATTGCCCTGTGTGCCTTTGCGGACATTGAGGGGGCTTTTGATAATACCTCCTATGGTTCAATAGAGAGGGCAGCCATGGAGAAGGGGGTTCCGCCTTTTACAACTAGGTGGATCCGCTCCATGCTGAAATATCGCGATATTACAGCCAGATTAGGTGGCGAGTCAGTAACCATCAGAGCCGTAAAGGGCCAAGGAGGCGTACTATCTCCTCTTTTATGGTCATTGGTTATTGATAGACTACTGGTCCTCCTGAGTAGCCATGGGTTTGATGTCCAGGGCTATGCGGATGACGTGGCTATCGTGATTAGAGGCAAGTTTGATGGGATCATCTCTGATTTCATGCAAAATGCACTCAATTTAATATGGCAGTGGTGTGACAATGAAGGACTCAGTGTCAATCCAAACAAAACTGTCATTGTCCCTTTTACGAGGAGGAGAAAGCTCTCGCTTATAGCTCCCTCGTTAAACGGTACTATTGTTGCCTTTTCCAAAGAGGTTAAATATCTAGGGGTTATCCTAGATCATAAACTGAACTGGGAACAACATTTACAAAAAATTCAAAATAGAGCCACAAAGGCTTTTTGGGCCTGTCAGAGACTCTATGGACATACTTGGGGACTACAACCAAAAGTGATCTACTGGTCATTTCTAACAATCATTAGGCCTATGGTCACTTACGCATCGCTAGTGTTGTGGCCTAAAACTGAACAACGGACAGCGCAAACTTTATTGAATAAGGTTGAGCGTATGGCCTGCATTGGGGTTACGGGCTCAATGAAATCATGTCCGACCGCAGCAATGGAGATACTCCTAGGACTAACTCCATTGCATCTGCATGTAAAAAAGGATGCTGCTACTATGGCCCTTAAGATGCAGGCGGAGGGTAACATCAAACCAGGCAATATGGTGGGCCATCTGGAAATCCTCAAGGAGTTTCAGACAGACTCCACTGTAGGAATGCCTTGGGGGGGGGGGGTCATTGGTGTGGTTTACAGATGGATCAAAAACGGAAGATGGGGCGGGGGTAGGAATGCACAGGAGTGGAAAATCACTCTCGAAGTCCTTGGGTACCAATGCTACCGTCCGTACTTCTGCTTGTGCATGCTATGGTACTTTGTGCTAGGATAGGCATATCAAAGGCCTAAACGACGCAAAGGTTTATATCGTATCAGACAGCCAATCGGCATTAAAGGCTTTTAGGTTTTTTACCATTGAGTCAAGGCTGGTATGGGATTGTCTGAAGGTTATTAAGTTGCTGGCAAGCTCAAATAAGGTAACATTTGTTTGGGTGCCAGGTCACACTGGAATTGTAGGAAACGAGGCAGCTGATGGCCTCGCCCGCGAGGGATCTGCCTCTCCATTAATTGGACCAGAGCCCTTCTGCGGCGTCTCTAAGGGGCACCTTAGGGCAGCGGTTAAACGTTGGGAGGATGTGCAAAAGTCCCCTTACTGGCGCGAAATTCCAGGTCTGAGATAGGCGAAGGAATTTATTTCACCTTCGTCGGCCAGGGCAAAGGAATTTCTTGTACTTAGGAAACCTGAGTTGAGGCTGCTTACCGACTTCCTCACAGGTCACATCCCCTTAAGGTATCACCTTAAGAAAATGGGCTTAAGTTCGACGGATAGATGTTGCTTCTGCGACCTGGAAGCGGAATCAGCGGAACATGTTCTGTGCCATTGCCCAGCCATTTTCTGCAAAAGGTTACAACATCTAGGAGGGAGAGTAATGAGCCCGGATAGTATGCATCATATACCGGCCGGCGTATTGTCAGGCTCATTAAGAGCCTGAATATTGACTGGACGGCTCATTAAGTAGGGTCCATGCACAAAAGATCTTTTAGGTGGCAGTGCGGGGTGGCTTGAACGCCCACATGGCCCTCAAGTAATAATAATAATAATTAAGCCATCAACGGGTAAATTTTACAATGGGTCGTTGTAAACTGAATAGTGACGAATAGTAAGAATTTTGCAATTACATGCTAATAGCGGAAATGATTAAGTGTAGTGAATAAAAAGTAACTCGTTTTTTAAAACGATATTATGAAAACCCAACAATTTCGAGAAAGACTGGCTAAGAGACGCGAAAAAGAAAGTCCCTCAAGTCAGTACAGCTGCTGGGATCAGAAGAGACCTTTTAGCAACAACTAACGACTGAATTTCCATTCGTACTATGTTGTACTGAAAATTGATGGTCGACCGCCGAAATAAAGAGCTCAAGGTTTAAAATTTGCAAACGGACGGAATAATGGTTTATTTGGGCTCGAGGGAAGGTTGACAGGTCGGCGATGAGAATAGAAAGGTATTCGTCAGAAATATTCCCCATTCGTTATGGTCTGGGTCCATAACAGCTTTTAAAATGGGATCCATTCGCCATTTTTGGAAGATTCTGTAAATGGTGGAAAATACAAAATAATTATTGAAACCTACGCCGCGCCGTGCACAATACAAAATCAAAATTAACCCCAATCAAGCGCGAATTTATATACCGAACATCAAAAAAGTGGAATTCGCTAATACACTTCAAATTTCCGAAGGAATACAAAATGAATAAATTTAAGGTAGCTATTAATCTTTACTTGCAGGATCGCGCATTGGGTGCAGAAGCTCTGACAGTTACAAGGAGCTAGGACCGTTAATAAGTCCGCTCTGCACCCAATTAAATAAATTATAAAAAAAAAAAAATTATCTTTTGTAACCGATCTCTCTCCTCAACCTCCTCCGCCCTAATACCGTGATATTATTTTAAAGGCCGTCCCATAGTAATTTATTGCTCAGAAATAAACCTTTAAACTCGATTTTATTAAAGCAATTCATAAATAAAAAATATCGATCAACATGTCATTGAAATTTGAATCAACAAAAAGTGTATTGCTTTGGTAAAAAAGGATTAGATTTACGTTTGGATTTAAAATTTCAGAAAGCAATTATGACTGTTGCAAAGATTTATTTTTGAATTTAATTTTTGTTTGAAGTGTTTTATATGAAGGAAATTCTAGTGGTAGGTATTGAAACTAGAAATCGGATTTGAGTTAAGTAAATTAAAAAAATAATTGGATTTAGCTGAATCTTTTTTGGATTTATTTAATATAATTGTTGTTGTATTTGTTTGTAAATTTACCAAAGCAATACACTTAATAAGTTTTAAAATTTCAATAAAACGTCACAGAAAGATTTATATTTCAAAGCTTACTAGATATGTGTATTTTATTTTTAAATGATGACAATATTATTTGCCACCAGCAAATTATTTTAGGTAAATTCAGAAATTTAAATTCCTTATTACACGGTAATCTAATTATTTTGTCTTAGACACCTAGAGAATAATTGTTGGAATTTAGAAGATGTATTAACCGTAGAAAAATATTTTGTGTTTTTAAAAAAAATTTGATTTTAAGCAGCATTTAGAATTTGTGTAATTTATTCATGAAGCAAATAATATCTTTTCAAATATGTTCCTTTAAATTTCAAATCGTACATTTTTATGGCGCTGGGCTTCGTGTATAGGTATAGTATACATAGATAACAAAATTTATCAGTATCCGGTAACTTTCTTTTTGTGTAACAATTTAGAACTCTACATAGATAATTTTTTTTTCTTTTGTCAAATAGTTTGTTATTTGAGTGTTAAATTGGGGGTGCATAACCTGAAAGAAGGGTATCGGTGGTTACTGTGTGTAAAATTGCCGTTGAATGTTAGTACTAATAATTGTACGCCATAAAGACGATTTTTTTTCTTTTGCTGTTTTTTGTTTCAATGCAGTTTTCCGTCGGGGTCAATGGTTAGCTCAGCGAAGGCACTAGAAGTAATCTAATCTAGTCGAAGCGACGACTTTTTTTTGCGTTGTTAGTGCTACGATAAAAACAATGTAATCTGGGTTATATTCGCATTATTGGCGTATTAAAATGTGTCGTGCTTAATAAGAGCTACTCAGGTTATGTTCTTTCTTTTTCAAAATATTTAAGTCCCTTCAGGAAACTAAAATAAAAAAAATAAAAATTTAATTTTTTTTTGTAAGTAAATTTAGTGGTTTATTTTTGTTCTGTAAAGATTCACATTTGTATTGTATATATTTTTTGGTGGTTCTATTATATTCTATTCTAAATTGATTTTGTAATTTATAAGAAATATTTAAATGCAAATATCGTTACAACTGAGATGTTGTGTTAAAACTAATTATTTGTAAAAAAATGTATTACTATTAGGTCCATTTTCAGGGGATAATGACGTAGTGGCAAACGTGGTGTTTTGTGAGTGTGTGCGTGTGTGTGTGATTTTCATCATTTCCTGTTGAATTTTTTTTTCTTCTCATGGTAATTTAACGCAGCTCAACCATCCGCTTTAAACCAAACGCTTTAAAGCATCCGGATGGGTCCTCTATAAACCCATACCCGCACGGCGCACGTATAATCCACGCTGATAGCGGCAACATGATTTATATTTTGTATAACAAAATGTTGAGTTGTAATTGGAAAATTATTCGTATATTTTGTAATTTATGTCAAAGAAACACGTCATATAAATTTAAAGAACGGTCACTATGATAAAATGTATTTAAAAATTCAATTCTACAGTGTGAAAACACAAAATGGAACTATTTCTTATTAATTTACGATTATTTACATTTATTTCAACAAAATTGGATAAAACGTTGTATGCCACTCGCGAGCAAAGAGATATTATCCACTTGGGATAGTGCCTCACTCGGCTATCGCCTCGTGGGACAAACTTATCTCTTGTGGATAATATCCCGTTTTGCTCACTAGTACCATAAATAACTATTACATATTCTATATAATCATTACAAAAATTTGAAATTTAAGAAATATAATTATTAACAAGGTTTTCTTAGATATTTCTTAAATTAAAGAAAATTTATTGAAGCTTCCAGTGATTCTGGCAACTTATTGTAATTTGAAGGGCTGGAAAACCTTAACGATTTCCGACCAAATTCGTTACTGATAGATTCGCATGATATGCTAGTAGCAAATATGGTATTATAATTATGATTACAGTTATTAAATTCAAGATTAGAGAGCGCTGAAGAAACATTTAACATCTTGTACATATACTCGTATAGTGAGACTTGATACTCATACAACGCACCTACTGGTAAAACATCCTTGGAAAGGTTCCATATAAAACTAATGATGGGACACGTGAAAACAGCTTTAAAATAGCTTTTAAACTTTTGTTTTGCATGATTTGACAAGATTTCTGCATCGCCTTGCAGTTCCATACACAATAATTCCATAAATAATTCTGGTGTGAATAAATGAAAAATACATCAATCTCAGCACATAGCTCGGCACACAAAAATAAAGTTTCCTTATCAATCCTACTAACGGAGCCATTTTTCTATAAATGGTTTTACTGTGTTCAGCCCAAGCCATATGCGTGTCAAAAGTTACTCCTTAGTGCTTGAAAAATTCAACTCTATCAACTACAATGTTATTTATAGTAAATGTTTGGATCCGAAACAACCTAAATAAATAAAGAATTAATTTAAATGTTTTCATAATTAATTAGAAATATGTATACTTAGCTTTATAATTACTCTAGTTGTCAAATAATCACAATCACAAAAAATACGCCATTGTTACTCTATAAGTCAAACGTAAATGTTCTTATAAAGTAAAATGTACTAACTGGAATTTACTAATGGTATAAATGCAATTGTATCCATAATAAATTATACTGTTCTTGTTAACGAGTTAGGGTTTGTAAACAATTACCATAATTCCGTAGATATTTAGGACTTTATGGGATCACTTACGCTTAAGACAAATAAATTAAACTCATTCACTTTTATTTTGGAAATTGCCGTGTCAACATTAATAAACTGAATTGTTTTATTTCTGCCTAAGTTTATTGAGGAAACCATCTTGGATTTACAATACGATACCAATTCTTGTAATTAATAATAAATTTGCCAACTCATACTGAGGAATCATTTAACGTGAAACAGCTGGTATTGTAACCAGAATATCATCATAAATTTATCCAGTAAAATAAGACAAATTGATAGGGCTTTTATGTGGCGATTGAAAGCTCATAAATTTCGTTTTATGCAAATTTAAAGAGATCACATTAGATTTGAAATATTCCAGGAGAATGTCCATATCATGCTTCATACTGTTATGTATTGTCGAAGGGTCATATCATCTGCGAAAATTCGAATTTGTCCAGTTAAAGGTATAATAGCAAGATGTCATTAATAAATATAAGAAACAGTAACGATCCCAGCACACTGCCTTGAGGCACTCCACAATTCACATTTAAGACATCACTGGTGAATCCATTAATCATGACGTATTGTTGACGATTAGATAAGTAACTATGGGCTACTCCACGAAATCCATAACAGCACAATTTATCTAGAAGCAATTGGTGATCAACCGTGTCCATAGTTTTCTTTAAATACCCAAATTTAAACCCTTGTACCTTGGTGGAATAACGTCTTTCAGAAAAAAAAATCGATTCTGAATGAAGGAAATTTTGTCATCTTTTCGATACTGGAATCCGTTTTATTGTATTTAGTTTTTCATGCCTTTTTTGAGTGAAATAAAAATTTCCTAAAAGCAAAAAATATCCTGCTATTTGAGGCAGTAAACGAACTAGCTCAATATTTCTTCAATATTTTTGAAAATGATACTGTGGAAATTTCTTTACGATGACTCCTTTTCGAGTTATTGAAGTTTAAGACAAAACGTACCAAAAAGCATACCAACGTTAACAGGTACATTTTTATCTTGTATACTAAGTAAGCACTCTAGATAAAATTTAAAGGTATTTTTAATTTTTACGTTATTTTATAAATAATAATTTAACTTGTCGCATAGTTATTTGAATGGTCAAGTGGGATGAATCGAAAAGAACTATCACTCGATCGCACTACAAAAATTGTGGATTTATTTGAAGCAGTAACTTATAGTGAAATTGGGCGAATCTGTTTGCAATTAATGCATCTTTTTTGAGCCGGACTTGGCGTATATATTTAGAAACATGCAGTGTGAATCGGTGTGAAAGACTTGGTCGACCAAGAAGAACTACACCAAGAGAAGATCGCGCTATCGCACGTTATGCTAAAAATAATAGGACAAGCAGTTCTCAAGAAATTAGAATCAATGTACCATTACAAAACCAGATATCAAAACAGATGATAAAAGATGAAGTTGAAAGCTTATCGATTAAGATCACGTTGACCTGTTGGGGTTCCGTATCTGACTGATAATCATCGTCGGCAATGAAGAAATTATACATTGCAGTATATTAACTGGGCTTAGCGGAACTAGTGTTACGTTCTTTTTCCGGATGAATCACGATTTAATATTTGTATGGATCAGACGGCCGATGCAGAGTTTGGCATTCACCAGGAAAACGATTAAACCTTAATTGCGTGATGCCAGCCAAATAAGAAAGTATTATTATATTTGCATTTCATGGAAGTTCGGTGATAGTTTGGGCGAGTATTTCTTATACAAGACTGATTTGGAAGTAATACCACATCCAGCTTTAACATCAACACGATATGTGGAAGACATTTTAAGACTTCAAATGCTTTCCATGAAAAGACCAATTGGGCGTGGATTTTTTTTATGCATGATGTTCGTCCGCACATGGCTCTAAACACCCGCTAATTTCTGCAACATTACCGAATTAATTTAATAAACCATCCTCCGCGAAGTCCAGATTTAAACCCTAAGAGCACGTCTGTGACACAATGGCATGTAATAAAACGGGCGACGCAACCAACAAATTTGCAGAAACTCCGAGATGCACAAGAAGTATGGCAACAAATACACAATGTTTTAAATATGCCACGGCGTATTTATGAAGTAATGTGGGCTACAGGAGGTAACACGCGATATTGAAAACTTCATTTTGTTCGTAGATTTTAGTTTTATTACGTTTTAATAAAGTTTAAAAGGATTTTTGTTGCAAAATACCTTTTTAAAAATATCATCAACTCGATTAATTAATTAAATTTTTGTTTCCCATAAAATAACGTAAAATTTAAAGATACTTAAAATTTTATCGTAGAGTGTTTAGTTTACAAGATAAAAAATATACTTATACGCTTTTTTATATGTTTTCTCTAAAGCTTCTATTAGTCGAGAAGGAGTCGTCGAACAGAAATTTCCAGAGTATCATTTTCCAGGTTTCTAAATTCTCTATAGAATGGCTAATTTGGATTTAAGAATGAAATATCGAGCTAGTTCGTTTATAGTCTCAAAAATAAAACGGATTCCAGAATCGAAAAGAAGACAAAATTTCTATCAATTAGAAACAAAATATTTTTTGAAAGGTGTTATTTCACCAAAATACCATCGTTCAAATCTGGGTATTTTTTCGAAAAAAATTTCTGTTGCGTTTTTTTGTGGCGAAGTGTATGTATGTATGTTATTATTTTATCCAGAAATAAATAGCTCTCGAACTTTAACAAACTTTTCTTTCATTTCTTCATATGCTTTTCTTGCTAAATTACACAAATTTGGAGAGAATTCCATATCAATAAGCAAAAAGGTCGAAAGAGGTCCATTCTGCTATTCTCCTTATTTCTTTCGACCTTTTTTGCTATCGATCTTCTTGCTCTCATACATTTTCATATCGTTCATTTTGCTTTAATTTTAATAATTCCCTTTTAGGCCCGAATTTATAGTCGCAACCATTGCTATTGCAATAGCAACGATTTTTGAAAATCATTTCAAAATCATGGCTAAAATTCGATACGAATTTCGAATTTACTTTCTTGTTTAGATATTTTGTAGCAATGTTTATAATGATCGATTTTGATCACTATTAGCGTTGTTACATTACAAACAAATCTTATAGTGAGGTTTATAAATATGAAATCTGTTTGTAGCAACGACTCTAAATTCGGGCCTTAATAATTTGTATTCGATCTTTTTGATCTTTCGGTCATTTTGTCTATCGATCTTTTTATTTCCGACCTTTTATTTTCTATCGTTTTGTCTTCGATCTAAATTTTCGACCTTTTTGAATGAAAATATTTTCTAGCTTTGTTTAAATTAGTTTACATAAAAATTCAGGTTTTCCTATACTCCCGTAACTTTTACGAAAAATAGGTTCAAAAGTTTTAATGTGATAAAAATAACGACGTTTTGATTTACGTACACAACATGGCTTTTATCAATCGAAAATTTGTTTTAGTGTAACAAACGATAAGGCGAAATCTTAACACAAAGCAAAGAGAAAATAAGAAAGTATTATTTATTTGGGATCGTAAAGTTATGTATACGATTTATTTACAATATAAGGCGGCGCGGTGTGGATTGGCTAGTACGCATATTCTATCGTAAATAAATTAATCTGTCAGCCAGGCCTAAACCGTCAGAAAGAGTGGTAGTAGTAATTTGTAAACAATTTTATATTTTTAAATTGATTAACTTAACTTCCACTTTTGCCGTAATTACTAGCGTTTATCAATTCTAATTATATTCAGCATAAATTTCATATTTTATCTGGTAGGTAGGGTAGGTAAACTGTAATTTAGTTTTATCAAATTTGTTTTTTTTTTAAATTTTGTTTTCCTTTTTTTTTTTTAATAAAATTTCATTAATTCCAGTTAAAAGTTATGAAATCTGATTATTTCCCCAGATACTTTGCCTACACTAACTGCGCTTTTCTAAGTAAACATTTATTATGTTTGTGTGTGTGTAAGTTTTTTTCTTCCAGTACTGTTTTCATTTTTTTTTCTACGTAGGTTCGTACAAAAAAAAAGTTTGTTTCAAAGAAATACAGAAAAGTAAAATTGGTTCAGCTCTGCTATACAGAAAACCCAGCTACAAAAAAAAATGTTTATTTTCAGAGTACAAGGTAATCTGAAAAGTAAAACAAAAATAAAAAAATTTAATCAAATTTGAAATTGAAATAAACGAAATGAAATTTTCAACAAAAAGACTATCGCTTCTGTTCTCTTTATAGGTACACGGTACAGTGTTCTTGAGCTTTTATTCGTTTGTTTATTTCAAAGTTACAAATTTCGACAAAATTATATACAGCAAAAAATGTAAAAGAAATCAGCAAGTAGCAATGAAAAGAAATGTTACAAAGGGTCTGTGTGTGCGACACAGATTATATTTTTATGAATAGAGCCAAGTTATATTGTATCACGTTTCCAACATTTAATAGAATAAAAGATTAAATATTACAACTATTGTACAAATAGTGTTTTGTTTCGTATACGTCCTTAAGGATTGAATCGTATTATTGATGAAACATAAGGTTCTCTAAGTTAAACAAGGAATCAACGAGGCACTAATATGTATATCACGAACAAATTTGATTCAAATAACGTTATCAAAAATATTTGGTTCAAACCAGTCAATTTTCAAATCTTTAAGTAAAATTTTGAAAACGATTGGATTTAGACCAAATATTGAATAAAATTCAAACATACTTTTAGACATTTTCGAAATTATCAGACTAAAAATCTTCCTAAATTGTACTCTATATACTTAGCTATATGACAAGTGGCTGCATTTCAATAAAAATCAACATAGCAAGAATACAAATTTATTATGAAATATACTTAACTGTTTCCAACGAATTACCCCACTATGATTTTACTTTATAAAAATTACCTGTGCCAAGCACAAATCTAAAATGCTGTTATAAGGGAATAGTCGAAGCAAATGTAAGTGAAACGATAAAAGAAGAGAGGGGGAAAAATCAACATGAAATAAAACATGTTAGAAGAAAGTACAAAGAAAAAAGTAATAAAATCTAACTGTTTCAACAGTAATGGCATTGCTCTCATAAGGGGCCGCCACAAATTACAAATTTTACACTTACCACTTTTTATGGATTTATGAATTTTAGAGGTATAATCATTTTCATTTAAGCTATCTTGCAATAAAATATTGTAAATTAATTTTGAAATAAATTAGTTATAACCTAACCTAACCATAAACTCAACGTCCAGCTTAATCCACGAATTAACCCCAAAATAATACATCGATCAAACCCCTCACTCAACCCCCACTCAACTTCAACTAAACGGATAACTCAATCTCAAAATCAACTCGATTCGAAAGCAACATGCGTGTATGAACTCATTTCAATCTAACATCCTAACAAACTCGCCACCCAAATTAACCTCTAACAGTACATCTCACTCAAATCCCACTCAAATTCAACTGAAATCCTAATCAACTCTGACTCGACCTCAACTCAACACTCAACCATACCCTAAACCCAACCATAACTCAACTCGAACGCAACTTTCAACTCAGTCCTCAACTCAACCCTCAAGTCAACCGCAAACTCAACGTCAACCTCAAACCCTAAATCAACACGACCCGAATACGTGTGTACATGAACTAAATTTAATCTAATCTCCACCTCAATCCCCAAATAAATTTTCAACTGAGACAGTTTGAAAAATTACGTGTCAACTCAGAAAAAATTAAGCTAACTTGTAACTCAAATCTCAACTTAAATCACAACTAAACCCTCAACTCAACCCCAAACGCAATTCCTAAATCAACGTATGACCCCCAAAACCAATCCTCAACTCAACCCCAAACTTAATGTCCAACTAAGTCCTCTAATCAACTCGACTCGAAAAACTACATTTGTGAATGTCAACTCAAAACAACTCAAGCTAATTGTAACTCAAACCCCAAACACAAACCCAAATAAATTCCCAAGTTAACCGCTGACTCCTACTCAACTCAACTGAACTGCAACACACTCCCAACCCAGCCCCATTAAGGCGTAGCTCGACCTGCAACCTGGTCCATAAATCAACCCCAAAATCACGCCCAATTCAACTCCCAAATCAGCATGGTCTTAAAAAACACATGCGTGTATGAACTAAACTCAAGCTATCTCTAATTCAACCGGCAATTCAACTCATACATAAATTCCCAGCTGAAATGCTCACGCAACCCTAAACCAACACCAGCTTAATCCGCAAATGAAGCCTAACTGAACCTTCAAACCGCAAACTCAATGCCCAATTCAATCCTCTAACCAGCTTATATAAAAAATTGCTCAACTACTCATTAAACCCTATTCAGGCTCAACTCATCGAAAGAACGAAGTTCCCAGTTTTCAAGCCGTTCAGGAGTTTCTGTGGTAATTCTCAATCGAGGAACCTTTGTTGCAAAGAACTACTTTCAATTTAAATTATTTGGTTTCTCGTCTCAGCATTTTTTATTTTTCATTATTGCTGATTTCGTGCAAACTGTAAATTGTAAGTTGTTTTTTTACCTTTTTTCGCTACCCCACTATTATTGGCAAACCGGTTTGTGATTGGGTGGTGTTTAAAACATATTTCACAAAACTCAAATGTTAAAATCCTTCTTTTTTACAACAAAACTGGGCAGCGAAAATAGGTTTCGTCCATAAGCCAAAAACTAATTTCACCTACACTCAAAGACATATTGTCAGCATATGAAATTTAGTTTTATAGCTATACATTATATCACTAGCATAAAATTCCATATAATCACTGACTAGTATTTTTACTATAGTCTTGAACGCAGTGTGATCTTGCCTCGAACCAATAATCGTCTCTATTTAAGTTTGTGTGCTCTTTGGAGCCACACATTAGATTTAACCTTTTCGTTATCACTCACTCTAAAAGCACAGAAGTGTCTCTCCAATAGTAGTCACTAATTATATATTTATTTTGCGAGGAGCCAAACAAATACTTTATTCAGGTTTTTGTTCAATTACAACAGATAATTGAATAAATTCATAATATTTCATGAAAATAAGCTGCTTACAATTTAGATACCTGGCATCATGATTCTCTAAAAAATAAGATAATGTGTAAAGGTGAAAACTTCTAAAAAGCACATCTTTCTTTTATTAGTTTACAATTTTTCGGTTTTACTTGAAGTAGTAGTCAAATTGAAGAGTTGCGAACTCATTAAAGTAAGCTTCGCTTTTTGCAAGTTTACACATTTATTCATTATCTTATTTTTTAGAGAATCACGGTGCAGGGTGCTGGATCAAGTACTAGAAAGTATATGTCTTAAAGAATACTTAAGACATACAAATGAAATTAGCCTAGGTTGCCCAATATAGAAAGCTGAACAATCTGAATAAGTCAATTTAAATGCAAAGGTTCCTTTGAAAACGATTTAATCTGACTCTTTTAGTTTTCTGAATATGTCAAATTAATGTCGATATGTACTCTAAGTAATTTGTGAATGTTGTTACTAGATGACTAATTTAGTAAAATGTTAAAATAAATGATAATAGGTAATTATAATTTAATTATTATTTTTATTATTTGCATGACCGTGAAGCTTGCCTCTGGTACATCTCAGGTTTTATACAAAATATTACTTACAATTCGGTTGAGTGTAGAATATGCTTATATCACATACCTGAAATAAAAGAAAAAAAAAATTAAGTTTTCAATGTACCAAAAACTACTGGATAAAATAAATATTCATCTAATATTAGTTCAATATTATTGTAAGCTAAAATGGTTTTGGGTGGAGAATGAATATTATTTTAAATACGCAATTTACAAAAAATCTTAATTTAAAATTTATTAATTTTACCAAAGTTTTAACTATAATTCAGAATTTTTACGAGTTCTTTACTTGTTAATGTGTATTCATGTTTTAATATCAAACACAGTTAAAAATTAAATTATTGAAGTAAAATACGCTTTCAAAATAAATAGTAGTTACATATTTGTGAATACGCGCCGATCCAAGCATACCAGAGAGTTAGAAATTCAGCACAACAACGTGATAAAGAGCACCTCGATAAAAATACCAACTTCCTGAAAATCATTCAACCAAAGATGAAGCCTGATGTTGATGATGGAAATATTAGCTCATCCCAAATAAAAATGGATCAGTGGCTTTCGAACAAACAAAATATTATTGTAACAGGGTCCCCCCATTGATACCTATATAATCCTTCACCAAAAAATGTTACAAGTTACAAATTTCCAGTGCAAATTTATGACCAGTCACTATGCACTTAAATACTAAAATGATCTTACAGGAAGTACCAACACATACCCATCGTTCGACAGTACCACATATTAAGAACCACTGCCAACAAATCATTCGCTATCACGCAATAGTTTAAATGTTCAGCATTTGTTAACTTCGGGTATGCAATTTCGACTACAACCAAGTGTTGCAAGACGTATCGATAGTAGCTATTTTTTTCACAATCTGAAATTGCCGATCAAGACCTATTGAAATTAACCAAACAGCACATATAGAATCACGCCTAATGTTACCACTATCGAAGCAATATTTTGCTTCGCTGAGTTAACAAGGTCAACAAATACCAATAAACAACCAAAATTTTCTCACTTTTCGCAGTAATGTATCGATCTACGAAAGATCCTACAAAATACCTGAATAACCTTGCAACCGATAATGAACCTTCTTCGATACGCGATTTCAAAAAAACTCCCAATATTTTTTAGAAGAAGGAGGAATGGCCTCTATTTATTAGTGCATATGAAACTTCACACACATGTAACACACATCACATGTAACTTTGCAAATGATGAAAACCTAGTTAGACTTCACCGATCGTTGAAAGATAAAGTGTTGGAATATGTCCGGTGCAGATTACTTTTGCAATCAAATCTTCCTGATATTATTGTCATTCTCCATCTATGTGCTACGATGTGTGCTTCTAATATGTTGGCCTACTTGTGGAATCGTTTTCTGACACAAGTACTTGCGCATAAACTTCCGGCACCAATTAACTTGAATTGGGTATTTCATAAGCAGATACTTCAACACGTTAAACAGCATTGTTGAGTTCATATAGTTAATACAATTTGCATAAGCGGCTATGACGTAACCATATTAACAGATTTTAAACAGCGAACGGAATTTGCATCCAAAAGTGAGCGACGACCGAATAAAATGTTTTCATTGAATACCCACTTACAGAAGTACTCGAGGATAATTTCCAATTAACGACTTCGACCAAAGTGGAAAAAGTCTTGTATTATCTGCCATCAAAAATATCCATCAGCAACAGAGTGTAACAAATTTTATTGGCCTAAGTCACAACGATAAACGGTTAGCAGTACAGATAATATAATATGTGGTAAAGACAATTGTGAATACAAACATCACAAGTTGCTTCATAATGACAAGAACGTAGAAGAAAAACAAAGAAAGGTTGATAGTAAAATAGTTAATACTCAACTAATCTGCTTTTCTGGATGATGGATCATCTATCTTCCAAGCAAAAAAGGATCTTACAAATGAATTGGGACTCACTGGTATTCCAGAACTGATATATTTGAAGTGGACAAGAGATACCGACAGGGCTGAAGAAGAATCCAAACGTGCTTCATTTACAATATCAGCTATCACAAAATTATCAACATCTAAAATACATTCCAATCGTTTCTTACGAACAAGCCACATCATGACTGCTGCTTGGTCTAGGAAGGTAGTGCAGGACAGCCAGTTGAAATAAAAACAAGACTCAGATGAACAGTTCACCGTTCGTGTTCTTTCGGAGAATCAAGTAAAACGTATGTAAAGAATGAATATCTATGAATGTGACATTGAACTTAATCGAATGATGAAAAAATATTTTACGCTAGAGAGTTTTCGAATAATAAAACAAATCCATTTAGACTCAACAGATGATCAAATAGCGCCCGTCTTACATAGCTGATCGAGATTTGCGACTAGATGGGCAGCAAATAAATAACGAGAAACTGTTGAAGAACTTCGAGTCTTGAGAAACTATATGGATATTTAATCCACCAGCTGCTCCTCATACGGGAAGAAGTTGGGAACAGCTAGGATGTTCTGTTAAAGCTATACATAATGTTAACATGAAATCCGACGGAAGAAATCTTTTAAAGTATGCTTCTCGAAGTGGAAATAATCATCAACATGCGTCCTCTGAAATATACATCCAAGTAAAGGCCAGTTTACACCTCTCGTGAACATGAACGTGAACAAAACATTTTTTGTTGATAAATCTTAAATTACTTGATTTGTTTCATTAAAACTGATTGGAATAAACTTGAAATAAAATTACGTATCGAATAATTATGAAAATAATGAATAAAATGTCATTATAACAATATTTTTTTCAATTCCCCGATGATTTCATTTTGTTCACTGACATTTCATTGGGGAATTGAAAAAAATATTGTTATAATGACATTTTATTCATTATTTTCATAATTATTCGATACGTAATTTTATTTCAAGTTTATTCCAATCAGTTTTAATGAAAAAAATCAAGTAATTTAAGATTTATCACCAAAAAATGTTTTGTTCACGTTCATGTTCACGAGAGGTGTAAACTGAGCTTAAGTAGGGAATGGCTCAAGGAACAAAACTTACGTAGTATCGATGTGTGATTTTTCCCTGGTGGTGGATGCCAGCCCTTCTCGGGGATGGAAATTACTACACTCAACATAACGGCAGAAATCGATAGAGGGATTAATTTTAAGCAAAATATGTGTAATGAAGTTTCTTCGATAAATCAATATTTTTCGAGTTATTCACGATTCAAAATGTTGATTTTTCATCAAAATAAAAATACATGTTTTATGTTGTGCTAGAAACAGACGTTTTCCGCATGCGAATACGCAAGTAAAATATATGGGCGTATTTTTTGATATGCGTTTTTATTTTTTTGGAAAGCCACCTTTCGACAATCTATTGAATTTTATTCATTGTGATAATTTTGACGCGTAAACAAGTTAAGTTTGATTTTCTTAGCGATTTTATTTAAATTCAGTGGTATTTAATTAAATTAGAAAATGCATTTAGTCAAATATGTATTACTATTTAAAACTTATGAATTTATGTGAGGAAAGTGTTACAAAAAAAAAAAAAAAAAAAATGTGGACACGAGAAATTTAATCTGAAAATAAAAGGGAGCTGTCTGGTTTTCTCCCAACCTATTTACAAAAATAAAAGAAAAGTTCGATGGGCAATTTATTATTAAAGCCACCAGGATAAGCATTAAGGATTTTGAAATTTTGGCGAACACATTAAAAAATAAATTGGTAAACCAAAACCATATTCGTACCCCGATTGAACTAGAATTTCGATTAATCATAACATTAGTGTAAGTATACATATTATATTATTTTGTATCAGTTTAAAACTAACTAACAATTTTTTTAATTTTAATTCGTGTAATTTGTAATATGCAACCGATCCTAAGACCATTTTAATGTGTTTTACAGATAACACGTAGAAGTATATTAGTATTTACGAACAATTATTTATCACCCCAAAGATAGACAAGTTTCAATATTAATGATTTTTAATTTATTGGAAGTTATTATTTCCGAAAAATTGTAAGCGAACCTACTTTAATCCAGTTTCAAACTGATGAGCTTATGATTATGAAAAAATCAATCCTTCTCATCAGGCCGCGGCGACTGAACTGATGCTGTATATATAGAATATAAATTGTGGTACAATCAGTCCAGTCGCCGCGGCCTGATGAGAAGGATTGATTTTTTCATAATCATAAGCTCATCAGTTTGAAACTGGATTAAGTAGAATCGCTTACAATTTTTCGGAAATAATAACTTCAAATAAATTAAAAGTTTAAAACTAATTTAATCCATATAAATTTAAGATATTTGGCGCATGGTGCAGCCTGGCAATTTCTAGCTTGGGCGTTCCGGATTAGTGTATCACTGTGTGGGAAATTATTTTAGAGACGTGCGATGTAATATGGTGCGAACTAAGTCCGATTTACCTATCCCCACCTACTGACCAGGAATGGGACAAAATAATTAATGATTAAATGAAATCTCCCGCCATCGCGTAAATAAACTAGAAGCTTTATGTGACCTCCCAATGCAACAAAAACTTGTAAACAATATTATTATCGCTGGAGTTTCCAAGAATAATTTTGACAACAATGAATTGGTCACGAGGATTTTGTCAACTTTGCAACCTGATTTTGACAAATCACTTACCACGGATGTCATTAAACTTAAGACGGATAATTTAGCAGCTGCTTCTTCATCAACAGCAACAACTTCAACAATAAAAACATATACTGATATATACATCGTTAAACTGTCGACTCTTGAGATTAAAACCAAAATTCTGGAGAAAATGAAAAGTTTAAAAACTCTATCTACAAACAACCTAAACTTTGATTTTAAAACATCTACACCGAGTCGTATATTTATTATGCATAATTTAACAGCTTACCAGTCGATATAAAATAGAGAGGCGAAACAAGTTAAGCAGGAGCTCAATTTTCGCTTCTTATGGATCAGGGATGGTGTTATTTTGCTGAGTCAATATTCTGGTAAGAGGGCATTTTACATTCGTTCGCCTAACAATCTGGATGATGTTAGACGAACTTTTCATGAAGAACCGCTTCACTAGAACATTACCATTTCACAACGGTATTAGGTTAAGTACTTTACATCACGTTTTATCTCTACTCATCATAACATATGAAATATGTAGTTTTTGGTATTTGTATTCCCCGAATGTTGGCAATTTGTTTGTAATACGTTTCACGTTACGTAGAATTGTTTTTTATAATTTAGTTTATTTTCAAAACATACGTAAGTGTTATAATTTTTTTATTTAACATTTTTAGAGTCTTTTTTCTGTTTAATTTTTTACAGTTTTGGTTCAGTTCATGCTCGATCCATATTCAATTATGTTCAAACCTTACGTATGTGTTGTCATGCCAATTTATTTTCGGGTTTTAATTTATTTCAGCTTTTTATTTGTATTTATTTTAATATTAGATATTTTATTTTTAATAATTTATTTTTAGTAACTATTTTAATTATTTTTACTTTATTTGACAATATATCGCGACATTTTTTTGTTATTATACAACTTAGTTTATGGTTGCTTACATATTATTTTTTTTGTTTTTGTCAATGCCACTATTTACAGACAATTTTATTTCAATATTTGTTTTACATTTTTAATATTTTCGGATAGTTTATGGTTAACACTTTAATGAATTCAAACAACACCTTCAATTTTTCAGTTGTTCATCAGAACATTGGTAGTTTACGTGAGAATTTTGATAAATTTATTTCTAATTTATATGGTTTTAATGACCTTCCATCGATTATATTTTTATCTGAGATATGGATTTATGGTTTTGAATTAAGTTTGTATAACATCCCTAATTATTCTAATTTTGGGTGTTGCAATAATAATTATAGAGCGGGTGGTGCATGTGTCTTTTATAACAGTGGACTGAACTGTTCTTGCGAATCGGTTTCTTTAAATTCGGCGGACATAATTAAATTGTCGTTATGTATTAACCATGTGAACTATGATATATTTTTATTTGTGTATATCGTTTGCAATTCGTTCCTGTTTCAATTTTTGTTGTTGAATTTTCTGATTTTATTTAGAATATTAAAAACAAGAATGTTATTATTGTGGGTGATTTTAATATAGATATTCTACATTTTCCACCTTCGAGTGATGAATATATGTTTTTAATGTCATCAAATGGCCTCCTATCATTAATTAATAAACCTACTAGGATAACAAATCATTCTTCGACTTGTATTGATCATTATTTTGTACGTTCTGATTATTCTTGTAAGGTTTCTGCGTCTTTATATAATTTATTGCTATCGGATCATCATTTAATCAGTGTATTTTTAGAAGTATCTAATGCTCGTAGGCTTGATAATTTTGTGTTTTCCTCTAAGATATCTACGTTTGATTTTTCTAGATTACTCGATGAAAGTGATACGGTTATCATTTTGTCACGTTTCCTTTTGATGGTGAACTCCATATGTTGCTATGGAGGTTAATAATCCTCGTGAATCCGGGATGATGCTGTTTGATAATCCGCTAAGATTATCACACTCCAATTTTATTGTGAATTTGTTGATTTTTGTATCGATTTAATATTTAATAAAATAAATTGTAAACCGCTTGAACAAAATCTTTATTTAATTTTAAATACACTTGATATTTTATTTTCGCTTGTTGTTAACTTGATGAAATCTCGCTTCGAATAGAGAGAATTTTCTTTATTTTATTTTTCAGCTTAATTAAAACCGCCAAAAAATTTTGATGGTTTTTACATATTGACATCTTAGTTTAAACATGTTAACTAAATACATAATTTCTTTAATTTAATCAAATAATAAGTGACATCTATTATTGTCTAGCTAAACTAAGTTTTTTCGTTAGCATTCATGTGTGTACAAGATAATTTTATAAATTGAGCAAACTGCTATATAAATTCATTTTGAAAATGATTCTTCTGTCAAATGAAAAATGTAAATAATAAACAGTGGTGTTGTGTTGTGATTAGAAGAATAATTCAAAAAAATAAGCTAAGTTTCTTAAAATTAATTCTAAAATATTAAATATATAATTCTAATGTTGTGTTTGCTTTTAGGTGAAGATTGCGATGTATTCTGCTTCAACACCATATCTGATTCATGTGTTTCTAATGTCATCCAACATAATTCTAAAATTAAACTGAAACCCTGGATCTCGTTCCATTTGATAAATTTAATGGCTAAGAAAAATACTAATTTTTTCTTTACGTGCCATGTATATGCTGCGCCAGTTATGCCCGTCTCCAGTTTTATTAAATTTGTATTATGCATGTGTTGAATCTAGGCTTTCCTAATCGTCGTGATCGTTCTTGGCCAATTTTTTTGGCTTGTAAAATTTTACCATTGCAACATCTATATGTTTTTAAAGTCTTAAAATTGTTCTTCCCTAGAAGTGGGCACCGAATTCTTAGATTAAGTACAATTTACGACATTCGTAATAATTACAGATACTTCGTTTCAGTCCCGGCTTTTATTAGTGAAGCTTATCGCAAGTACTACTTAGTTTCGGCCCCCACATTTTTTAATCGTTTGCCACTTCTATTACATGTGCAGCTTAATAATAAATTAGTTATGAATTTGATTAAGGATTGGTTGTTTGAAAATCGTGATATTGGCTTTATGTTTATAAAATAAAATAAAATTATATTTTGTGTTTGTTCGATGGTTTTATATTTTATTTAAGTTGTATTTTTTGTAATTTTGAATTTTAAGCTTATTCGCTACTGCCTTTTGGCATAGAATAACCTATCTTCATAACCTTATGTTTTAAATTAGTTTTTTAGTGTTTTATAAATTTGTTTATACTTTTTAAAGTTGTGAGTTATAAATAAATAAAATAAAATATGATAAATAAAAATTTTCATGACAATACTGGAATGCCAAATTTAGCTGGCGCGATAGATGGAAAGCATATCCGTATCAAATGCCCACTCCACTCTGGCCCTACTCTATAATCATAAAAAATTTAATATTTAGTGCTACTTTGTATATGCGATAGCAATTATATGTTTTCGGCCGTCGATGTTGGAGCATATGGTAGCCAGAGTGACAGTGGCATATTCAAGAATAGTGCATTTGGTGACAAAATATTAAAAGGGGATATTTATTCATCTAAAATAAGAAAATTACCAAACTCCGATACAAATTTTTCTTGTTTCTTGATCGGGGACTCGGCATTCCCATTACAATCAAATTTAATGAGGCCATACCCTTGACGCCTCCTTCTAAAAGATAAGGAGTTCAATAAAAGACTTTCGGGAGCAAGAGTTAAAATTGAAAACACTTTAACGGCACTTTTTTAACGGCTAAATTTTGAGGGCTAACGAATTCATTAAATGTATTTCCCGTAAACGCCGAAAAAATTGTTAAAGCCACTTTCGTATTACACATTTTTATTAGAATGGACGTTTCGGCCAACTATGCACCAAATAATTTTGTGGCTCAGTTCAATGAACACAATGACTTGGTTCAAAGCAAATTGGCGCCGCGAAGTTGATCCCTTGCCTCAACACAGATTTTTCACAAGATTTAACTCAGCAGGGATCTATTCTCCATCAGAGACAATTTGAAAGATTATTTGAATAATCAATAATTTGTATAATACTACATTTCGTTAATACCACTACGATTATGCCAAATTGCAATCTTCCAAATTCAGCTGGTGAAATGCTGGCTTCGTTAACTTGTTTAGATGTGGCATCAAAAAAATAATGTAACCGGGGTATTTGCGGTTTCCTCTGTGCGGCCAAATGGTTACTTTGCGACTCCTATTAGCTCTTTCATTACTTTAGTCGCGGAGTCCTTCAGAGGTGATAAGATCTGTAAATCCATTTGGAAGAAGTTCCATAGTGCCACGATCACCAGCAAGACTCTATGCAATGCATAAGTCCGAGAAAGTTATTACCCCAAGTGGTACTCCAGTCAGTCGACTGGACAATACATCCGGGGGGGATCCATCCTCTTCGAAGGCTGGCCCTATGGATTTTGAGGAGGGCCAAACACTCCATGAAAGAAGTGATGCCAGCGGAAATTTTACAATGCGAGCAGTAGAATTCAGTGAAAGAACTGTTGACCTAGAAAAGGAAAATATGGATCTCTTTGAGAGGCTACAGAAGATGGAGCAATCATTTGCCAAGCTAAGCGAAGAAATTGAGTATCTAAAGCGAGAAAATGAACTTCTAAAAATGAATTTGGATGCTAAAGAACAAAGCGAATTAGAGAGTATTGAACCAAAGAAAGTCAACTATCTCACTGATGAGGATGAATTAGAAAGGGAGACGAACTGGATCCTAAAGAAGAAAAAAAAACATTCCAGGAAGGGTAAGAAAAGAAAAGCTGAATCGTCACCTGAGGTTGAACAACTAAATGTTAGTGGAACTACAAGTACCGAACCGGAAGTTGTCCAACCTGAGGCCAATCAACCGAAAGGTAGTAAATCTACCAAGAACATTGCACCAAAACTGGTGCAACCGAAAGAAAACCCCCCCCCCCCCCCCCACCAATAAGTATCGTGGGAGTAACCAGTTACCCAATAATTCAGTCACTGATGAAATCGGTTACTGACAAAGAATATAAGGTAACAGCGCTAAACAATGACGTTTGGAAAATTAATACTCTGGACTCAGAAACCTATATAGACCATTATCTATGAAGCTGAATGCTGAAAAGTATCAGTGGTTTACCTATGAGGACAAACAGGCTCGACCATGGCAAGAGGTTTGCATCACACTTGCTCAAGCGAAGAAATAATGGAAGACTTAAAAAATAAAGGTCTTAAAATACTAGATGCTGTGAATATGATTAAAAAAGAGAGAATAGAAAACCAAGAAGAAAACCCAACTTTCAATAACCCTCTTTTTATGCTAGTATTTGATAACTCAGAAAATGTTCAAAATATTTATGGTATAAAAGCAATTCTTCACTTGAAGGTAAAAATTGAACCTATGAGGAGAACCACTACACGCATACCACAATGCAAGAAATGTCAGGGATTTAATCACACCCAAAAATATTGCAGCCGGGATCCGAGATGTGTAAAATGCTCAGGTAAACATTTTACCCAGGCATGTACAATAGGGAGAGATGTACCAGCTAAGTGTATAAATTGTAAAGGCCAACATCCGGCCAATTATCGGGGCTGTGAGGTTGCTAAACACCTACAAAAATTAAGAGATAAATCACGAAATCAATCGCAAAATCATGAAATTCGAAGGATTCAACCATCAAATCAGATGGATCAAAATTCACAACCAAGCAACGCAGGGCAAAGAAGAACATTTGCTCAGGTAGTGAAAGGCTCGGGTTCAACCAAATATATGGGCTCTGAAAATAATCGAATAATGGAAAACATTATGAACAGCATCGAAGCTATTACAAAGCGGCTAGATGACCAAAGTAACCTGAACAACATGATATTTGATCAACTGAAGAAAATGCAACTCCCACAACGCAATCCGATAAAAAATGTTAAGTAAGAACACAACTTTCAGAATAGCAATCTGGAATGCGAATGGACTTATGCAACATATTCCAGAAATAGAAATATTTTTAAATACAGAAAAATCGACATTTTTCTAATATCCGAAAGCCATTTTGTTAAATCTTCGTTTGTTAAAATCCGGGGTTATAACTTATATCATTCCATTCATCCAGCAGAAAGAGCAAGAGGTGGTTCAGCATTACTAATAAAAGAAAATATAAAACACCATGTAGAAACAGAAATCGAAGAAGAAACAATGCAAGTCACCACTGTTAGGATTCACATTAAACACAGACAGCTTACTTTCTCCGCAATATACTGTCCTCCCCGGCATAACTTGAAAAGGGAGGACTACATTAAACTATTTAAATCATTAGAACGTGATTTTATTATTGGAGGAGACTTTAATGCAAAAAATACCTATTGGGGATCTAGACTTACGACGTCAAAGGGTAAAGAATTGTTTCAAGCAGCCCAGACATCAAAATGTGAATTTTACTCTGGTGGTTCCCCAACATACCGGCCCAGTGACGAAGCTAAGATACCGGACCTAATCGACTTTTATGTTGCAAGAGGTATATCTCAGAACTATATTCACATTGAAAACAGCAATTCTCTAGTATCGGATCACTCACCGGTTATCATGACAGTCAGTGAAACTGTAATTCAAAGGGAAAGTGCACCCAGATTAACAAATTCAAAAACAAACTGGGATCTCTTTCGTGAAATAATGGAGGACAAAATCAATCTCCAGGTACCGATAAGAAATTCTCGACAGTTGGAAGACGAATTGGAGCAACTCAATGAAATAATTCACTATGCTGCATTGGCAAGCACTCCCATTTTACAAAATAAGAAGACGCTTAACATATCCTACCCAATGGAAGTTAGAGAGTTGGTAAGAGAAAAACGACGAGCTCGTAAAACCTGGCAAATTAATCGAACACCGGAGAACAAAACAATTCTTAACAATTTATGTAACAGCCTCAAATCCCTTCTTAAAGAAGTTAAAAATGAATCAATCAACAGATATCTAGTTAGCCTAACTGATGAAAAAAATTCTGATTACTCACTGTGGAAGGCGACAAAGGGACTCAAAAGACCCAAAATGCAAGTGCCTCCACTTAAAAAGGATGATGGAACCTGGGCAAGAGGCCACAAAGAGAAGGCTGATCTATTTGCGGAGTATCTCCAGGAAACCTTCCAACCACTACCAAGACAAACTGCCAATGAAAATATAATATCTATTCACAAGCTGGATGAGTTTGAAATACGGCCAGTAACTCTCAAAGAATTAAAAGAAGAAGTGAAAAGTAACATGAATGTTAAAAAAGCCCCAGGGTATGATTTGATTACTTGCCAAATTATCAAAGCTCTACCAGACAAAGGATTTCGTAAGCTACTACACATAATCAATGCGACCTTTCGGTTAAAATATGTTCCGAATCAATGGAAAGTAGCAGAAGTAATCATGATACCAAAACCTGATAAACCACCTAACGATAAAAAATCATACAGGCCAATTTCTCTGCTGCCAATCATGGCAAAACTCTTTGAAAAATTATTACTAAAGAGACTTAAACCAATAATTGAGGACCGACAACTAATTCCTCCACATCAATTTGGATTCAGAGAAAAGCATTCTACAATTGAACAGGTCCATAGAATCACCAACATAATTGAAAGAACGTTAGAACGTAAAAAAGTATGCTCAAGCATATTCCTGGACGTCGCGCAAGCATTCGATAAAGTCTGGCACAGTGGTCTGGAATACAAGCTGCATAGAGATCTACCGAGACAATTCTATGCCATACTAAGATCTTATTTATCCAATAGACACTTTCGAGTGAAATATGAGGATGAATACTCTGAGCTAAAGAAAATCTCTGCCGGTGTCCCGCAGGGGAGTGTCTTAGGACCAATCCTGTATTTACTATATACAAGGGACATACCAACCACAAATGAAGGAACCATAGCCACCTTTGCAGATGACACAGCAATTATGGCAGTTGGAAATAATGTCGCTGATGCAACGAGCAAACTCCAGAGGATGACCAATGAGGTTTGTAACTGGACAAAGCGTTGGCGAATCAAACTTAATGAGACAAAATCCACGCATATTAACTTTACTTATCAAAAGGCTTACCACCTACCTATAGAAATTAACTCGCGACTCGTGCCATATGCAAATACAGCTAAATACCTTGGCATGACCCTCGATGCCAAGCTTAAGTGGAGAGAGCATGTCAAAAAGAAAAAAGAAGAACTTAACATAAAGTTCAGAAAAATGTATTGGCTCATAGGTAGAGGCTCTGAGCTTACAATTCACAATAAGCTGCTGCTATATCGGCAAATTTTGAAGCCGATATGGACCTACGGTATACAACTCTGGGGATGTACCAAGCAAACAAACGCCAAAATGATACAGACGTTTCAAAACAAGGTTCTTCGTAGCATCGTCAATGCTCCGTGGTACGCAAGAAATGAAGACCTTCACAGGGACCTACGGATGGAATACATCAAAGAGGAAATAAAAATGCATGCCGCAAAACACGAAATAAGGCTCCAGGAACATGGAAACCCCTATATTCGCCATATGATAGATAACCCTGTCGTTGAAAGAAGACTCCAAAGAACGAGGCCACTTGACCTAGTGAACTTACCAAACTAAAATTAGTAAATAGGTTTAATTGATTATGGGGTTAACCAGTGGGTTACACCCCAACAAATGTGAATTTTACTAGATATATAAAAATTTGTATTTGAAAGAAAAATTGCTAGATGAGCGCAGTCTCAGTCGTAATAAAATAAAATGAAAAAAAAAAAAAAAAAGTCGCGGAGTCAAGCAATGCATCATCAACTTGTGGATTTTCTCCCTGACGAACCCGGCGTTGACGGTACTTCAATACTGTTGTCACTCCACTCTATGTCGATAAGACAGTTCATGCCACGTTTCGTTTGGACTTAATCTAGGTTGTAGAATTCTTTAGTTTGGGTTTCCCTCGGGTAATTGCCAGTTGTTCCATTAAAAAAAATTGGCCAACTTTTTCTTTAATAAATACTTTGTATACGTTTACCTTTTCTTTGACGTACCAATATCCTGTAAAACTTTAGGTAGCGAGTCAAACCACTTCCATTTTTTAGTGTGGCTTTGTCGCCCGGGGCACTACTCCTTAAAATTAAAGTTTTAAGTTAAAGTTTTTTTTGGAACTTATTCCTTAGATTTCTCTAACGTATTTTTAATGTTTCAACTGCAAAATTAAATAATTTTATGACATACATTTTTTTTTTTTTTATTTAATTTAATTTTTATAATTTATGATTTTGTAAATGAATCAAAACTAGCGAAATATTGTGTATTGACCAATGGTGAATCCGTTGAGTGACTGTAATATTTAAAACTACTTATTGCTCACATCAATTTTGGAATTGACCTTTTCTCTCAATCTATGAAAGAAGGTGTAAAGATCAGTTTCAGGTATGCAAGCGGACAACGACGTGAGAGATAAAACAAAGATTAATAAAGATTTTCACAAGCGCAACTAGTGGTCAATTGGTCGGTATCTTATCGGTATAGCTCATCATGTTCCAAAAAGAACTAGAAAATGGAAATATACTACTCGTAAGATAACCAAGTCACAGAGACAGAAAAGTTAAAATTGTTAATTTTTCTTTGTTTATGTTTTAATTTATTTTTGAAATAAAATTCTAGTTCTCTCAAAAAACGTCGTTTTTCTTTCTAAACAAAAAACATTGCAACCCATGCATAAGATGATAGACATCTTTGCAATGAATTTCCATTCCACCAGTCATCTGTAAAAGGACTAAAATGCTGGACTTTTCTCATACCAAGTTTATTCTCTTCATTAAAATTAAAATTACCTATTGAGTCTAAGAGACTCATCGCATGCTTTTTTGTTTTTTTTTTTAAATGGGCCGGTTAGGCCTGCGGTACAAAGGAAAAACTATTAGTATTCTGGATCTTAAATAATAAAATTCAAATAACTCTGTGAGATTCAATCCATGAAGATTCGGGTTAAAATGCTCCACAAAACCCGCTCCACTTGATGAATCATTGCTTAGTAACTATTAATTTAACAACTGAAACATAAAAAAATGAATTCGATAATCCAATTGTAACCTTTGTCAAAGAATTAAATCATGTCACCATTAAATTATATCTTCGTACCTGTTGTAAAAGTGTTAACTATTACTGGATCAATTTTCCCAACTATTTGTACATACATCCTTAATCTCGTAAAATTTTTATATAACAAAAAAAAAAACTTTTGTAAAACATCAAATTCAGTTTCATCAGATACTAGTTACAACCAAAAGAAGAAAAAAAAATCGAAGATTGATTTTAAATTACAACGAAACTAAAATTAAACTGTGTATATACAGTATAATACGAGTGCATAAGTTGTATTATTTCGAAGTAATTCGATATCTGTACAAAAAGAATTTTCTTCTAATTTTCTTTTTCAACAAGATTTTCAATTTAAAACAATTAACTTTTCAATGTTTTTTTTTAATTTTTAACAAAACTTAAAATGAAAATCTTGTTATACGTTTTGTTTGAAAATCGAAAAAGTTTATATTGTGTGTGTTGACAGTTAAAAATACATAACAAAGTGTTTTTTGTTTTGCTTAGGTGATGTCCTTTTATCAGGTTTATAAATAAACTTACATAAAGAGACAGTACTCTATAAGAAAAGACAATAACATTAAGTTGATATGTTAGTACATATTATTTTGTATTGTACCTATGTATATAGAGAGATAAACGAAGAATCTTTAATTAAAATGAAGCTAGACTGTAAGATGATGAGATTGTTATGAGAAAATAATATTAAATATATTTCTCGTTAATTACGTTAAGTTATTTATTTAGTCACCTTTATAAACATAATAGAAGAAGAACAAAATTTATGTTCATTCAATCTTACAGTAGGTAATTTAATTTCGAAGTTTAATTAAATTTTTTGTATTTTTGTTTCAAAGATACATAAAATTTGGAAATTTATTCGCTGAAGTTTATTGTTGGCCTCTCAAGCTGAAGTATGTAGTTGCCAAAGTAACTTCAAAAAGAATAAAGTTTTCTTCTCTTTTGTATAAAATAGTCTAAAATATTTCATAATATTTTTGTAGAAAGCTTATTAAATTATTAAGAATTTTCTTCTATTTCAAATGTTGTTAGTCTTATAATTAATTTCCATGTTTTCGGTCTAAATAATATTATTTATTTATATTATATACATATTTAAATAATATAATTTTATCATCTTTCGTTTTAACGTAATTGAAATGGAAGGCAAATTAATTTTGATTTTTTATGTTTTGAAGTTAAAAATATTTTTCCAGTTTTTGTAAAAATTGGGGACAAAAGATATAAAAACGGGGGTGAATTGATTTAAATTAATTAATGTTATTAGATATAAATTATATTTTTTAGATATTTTAATTATGCTATATTTTGACCGAATGGTCACTAAAGTATAAGTTACCCGTAGTTTGTGTGCAACAAATATTTTTTTTTGTACCAATGATGGTCTTCATAAATAAAAAAAATGCCCCAGAAGTATTGTAGGTGATATGGAAGCAAATAAATTTGTTGGTTGGGCTTTTTTTTGCGTGATGGAACACCTGATTTACATTCAAGGGCATTCGATTTCCGCAAAAAAGTTCGGCACCACATAAAAAAAACTATACTTAGACTAAAAGCGAGAAATTATTCATCTGCTTAAAAAAATCAATTGAAACCTGAGAAACAAACCAAAAAATCCTGGTCTAGTTTTATTTTCTTTTATGATATTTTTTGTTTAAAATTCGTTTTGGTGTAAAAGAAAACGAAATTTTTTATTTGACTACTGCATCTGCGAAAACCCCTGAATGAAAATCAGCCTTAACAGACAAACGGACCACTTCGTAGGCAATTACGTAAATTAAAAGTACACAAAAGCATCACACAGGAAATACAATAATAAAATATAAAGGGTTAAAACCTCATGAGGTAATCAGAACTTCGGTCTTCAAAATTAATTCAACTCCCAAATCAAGCCCTAATTGAACCTCTCAAGTCAATCTTCAGCTCAATCTCAAGAAACAATATTTGTGCAAAGTTTTGTTCAAATCAGTTAAGGCGTGTGGATTTGTTTAATTATCTTACACATTAGGCCAATTAGGATAAAACTTATCTATTTCATAATGGATTTTAGTGAAATTTCACATCCGTGATAAAAATTGGGTTCTAAACTAATTTTTGTATAAGTTTTGGAATATGGCCAAGTACGATGGAACTTTCCATCTCAACCAATTATGATAAAATTTAAAGACTGTGCACGTTAAAATTTGGAAATACGAAATTGCATAAAACAAACTTTACTGCATTTTTTATCTTTGGTAAAACATTTAGGGTACTAGTTTTGGGTTCATGTTACGTGTCATGTAAAATATTATATGAAATAAACATATTTCGTCTCTTTTTATTTATCACATTAAAATAGAAACAAAAAAGACAAAAAACATAGCGATAGTACTTTCAGTGTTCACGTTACATGTATGCTGTGTTAAAAATGTCATGACCGACATCTTTGAGGCTAAATATTTCTGTGCGTCCGACTTTTCCCAATGTTACATTAGTATATTGTACAACAAGTGAAGAAAACGAGTCATTGCAATACGAAAGTGAAATTTGCAGCCTGAGCGATAGCGAGGGCTGCAATCACTTGAGTATTGCAATGACTCATTTTCACACGAGTTATACACGCTATTTTTTCTACGATACAATAGCCCTGTAACATTTATAAATAAGTAGAAACATAAAAAATTACAAACTTGTACGGATCAACACAAATTTATTAAACCATTAAAACATTTGGGTTTTCACAAATCGTGTAGCAATATTAAGAAATCGTTGTGTAATGAGAATATTTCCACACGTATACAACGCAAAGGCTCCTTTTCTTATATAATTTAAATTCAAAAATAATCATCGAAAGTATAGGTTACTGCACTATCGTAGAAAAAATAAATTTTTCTACGATAGTGCAGTAACCTATACTTTCGGTGATGATTTTTGAATTTAAATTATATAAGAAAAGGAGCCTTTGCGTCGTATACTAAAATCGTGTGGAAATATTCTCATTACACAACGATTTCTTAATATTGCTACACGATTTGTGAAAACCCAAATGTTTTAATGGTTTAATAAATTTGTGTTGATCCTTACAAATTTGTAATTTTTTATGTTTCTACTTATTTATAAATGTTACAGGGCTATTGTATCGTATAAAAAATAGCGTGTATAACTCGTGTGAAAATGATTCATTGCAATACTCAAGTGATTGTAACCCTCGCTATCGCTCAGGCTGCAAATTTCACTTTCGTATTGCAATGACTCGTTTTCTTCACTTGTTATACAATATACTATTTCAAGATCATCATTTTCAAAATACAAAAAACAAATCATGTCATATAGCAAAAATATTGTTACGAACTGGGCTTCTGAGTTCGTTCGGATTTTGACTTTAAAAACACTGTGTACTTTTTATTTCACTCTACTTTTATACACTTTGATATTTGCTTTGACTTACTTTGTATACATACCAACATAAAAGGCGCTCAAATTGCCCTCCTTTTGATTGAATATCGGCTAATATTCGTTTAAGTATACCTTTGGTTATTTCATTTCTTGGTAATTCTATCCTTATCTAGTGTGCTGCTGTGTAAATTCGTTGTATGAGTATCTACTTTTGTTTCAATTTTTTGGAGTATACAAGCGCCTTCATTGTTCCCCATACATAAAAATCCAATACCGTACGATCGGCCAATGAATTGGACCATTTCTTCCAATCCATTTATTTGGATAATTTTGGTTTAACCAATTCTTAACATTTTTATCATAGCGACAAGGTACACCATCATGTTGGTATGTATGCGAGACTCTACTTAAAATAGGAACATGATAACATGATCAAAAAGAAGTGGCAATGGCAAATCCTTTTGTAAAAATTGTAAATAACGATCACTATTTAATCTCGATGGTAATATGAATGGTACAATTATCCCCAATTACACCAGCACATACGCGGTGCTGAAATAATGTTTGTTTTTTCGAATGAGGATTTTCAGCAGCCCACTCGTGTAGATTCTGAAAGTTTGTTAGGTCATCTCTTGTGAATAATGATTCATCCCGCCACAGGATACGTTTCACAAAACTATCATTGTCCAAATTCCTTTCCATTAATCAATTAATAAACCCCAATCTTTTATTGCGGTCTATCGCTAATAGTTCTTGAACGGGTGTTATATGGTATGGATGAAGATTCTCCTTGTGTAATTCTTGATGAATTCGGTAGCAAAAGACGTTCAATTGCACTGCGAACTTCCTTATGCTAATAGAAAGATTTGCTGTTACATTACGAATTATTTCTTCGTCGACATCCAAATGATTTGGTGAGACTGAAAGGGGCTCCGCCCGGGTATTTGATGTTGTTACGATATCTCGCAGTCTTCTATGAATATTTGTAAATACTCTTGCGTCAGGAACGCGACCTCTCCCACAAAGTTTGTAGGCAAAGAGGTAAGAAACGAGGAAGTGTTGCCTAGCAATGCATGCAGGTGTAGACTTTAGTATGAAAATGTTTAATTATTGTTTTTTCAACATTTAAATGAAGGAAGTGATAATCGCCTACTGTTTTAGTGATCAAAAAAAAATTGTTACAATATTAACATTTCAACATCTCTTAATTAGGGATTTTCCCAAATAGAATTCCAACGCTTGCTGACTGGCGGCTAAAATATTTCATATGTAGTTTTATATGGTAAAACATGTGTTTGAATGTTTCATTAAATTATTAATTTCGACTAAATTAATTTTAAAATTTGATATTTATTATTAATCGCAACATTCTCAATTTTATTAATCATAAAAAAAAAGTACGGGGACATCCACTAATTTAGACAAGAAACTTCTTGTAATTTACTGGACTGTTTACCGCAACTTCCTGTCCAGAACCAACGACGTCTTCTCAGTGGATTCTCAATTGAAAAAAATACAATAATTCCCCAACTATATATTTATTATTTAACAATTTATTTTCTGATAATTTTTGCTTGATTTATTTTCCGCGACTGCCCCTTGTTCATTCTTCACTTAACTCGTTGACTTATGGACATGCCTGTATTGTTGTACAATAGTATATTAGTACGCTTACTGAACGCACTCTAATTCATCTGTTATAATTTTTATATTGGTTTTTTTTTTTTGTACTAACAGTATATACAAAGATACATACAATAACAAAATTTAATTTGACAATTATTTCATTTTAATTTGTAAACAATGAGAGGTTTTTACGGTAAGAAAGTTTAATTCTAATTACAATTTTAGTTTTTAATTTGTTAATTTTTCTTTTAGAGATCAACACGGGATTACTTAATGCTAATATAATTACGAATATAAAAATGATGATTACAATATCAGATAAGTATTTATACGATTTAAGACCGATTTCTTTGTGTAATTGTTTGTTGTTGTTTTATTTATTTTAGGTTGACGTCAGCTTCCAACACTTCTATTTGTAAACATGATTTTATTAGTTTTTGCATGTAAAAAAAAAAAAAAAAGTAGTCAGCGGTGCCCAAGCGTGGGGACAAATGAACTAAAATCGATTTTGGGAAAATCCCTCATTAGATTGAGAATAATCGATATACGTAAAAAACTATGGTACGCGGGTACAAATAATGTATTGGGAGATTGTAGGGGAGATCATGGCGAATTAAAATTAAATAAAAAATTATAACGGTTTTTTTTTGAGAAAATCTCAATTTTATAAAAAAAAAATATTTTTTTTTTTACTTTAAAGCATCATAGCTCTCAAACGGATGCTGATGCAAGATAACCACCTAGATCTTAATTATAGCCTATACAATTACCAGTCAAATAAGGCTAAGTCGGTTCTCTCCGATAAATATTTTGGAAGTTACAGTTTAATATTTGAGTGTACTTTTTTTCGGAACCAAATTTTTTAAACACCCTGTATCTCGAAGGATATCAAAAATGGACCCCCTCCTCATACGATTTTTTTCTCAAAATGAACCAAGGATTCACCCCTTGACGGATCAGCATCCCAAACCCGGACACCCTGTATACGGCAACATTGCTGTTGCCATCATACCTGTGATAGTTAAAGTACACTTAAATTTTTAAGTAATATTCTCTCTTGATAATTCTGTTAAATATATTGTAGGTTAGATTAGGTTTGGGTGGCGGTCCACCAGGACCAGGCATAGACACAAAAAGGTCCATAGCCATACCACAAATTAAAAAAAAAAAAAATTTCCTCCAACTCATTGAAACCACTTTGAGCTTGCTATGAAGCGCTGGATACTCCTGACGTCCTTTTCGCTGAGCTCCGCCAGGTCGTTGAAAAGGGGTGCCCCTAGAAAATTCAGTCTGTTTCGTGCCAGACGAGAATATATTGTGACGTCGATAACAATTTCTTCACTATTTTATCTCTCATAAATTTACTGGTCGAATCCGAGTTAGAATTTCATCTCCATCACCCAAAATTTTATTTCTATGTCTCGGTGTGTTTGTTTCAATTGTGAAAGTTGTTTCTGTGGTTGTGTGAATGATTTTGTAGACCATCATTTACCAAATTTAACTATCGCTGGAAAAAGAGTTTGCAATACGAAAAACCAACTTTTATAAAAACACCCTTTATAAGACGAATCATGTAGCTTGTAATCGGCCTATTTTCTGTCTATAATGATTCTGAATTAATTTTAAAAATAAGAAAATATAAAGAGATGAAACCTCACTCCCACTCAGTTTTCAAATCAATCTCTATCTGAACCGGTTAATCCTTTACTCAACCCCAACTCAATCTCTAACGCAATCACGAAATCAACAAAACCAATTCAACCCCAAATAAAGATCAACTGACCTCCACCTCAACAACGACTCGATCTCCAACTCAATTCTCAACTTAACCCTAAACTCCGCCCCAACTCAACATTTAACTCAACTCAACGCTCAACACAACCCCTAAGTCAACACGTTTGAAAACTGTGTTCGTTCATGAACTCAAATTAATCTAGCCTTCTAATCAACTCTCGATACAACCTCCAAATAAATAAATAACATAACCTCTCCTCATGACTCTTCCGGGCCACAATTAAACCCCAAACTCAAAGACCAACTCAATCCTCTAATCAACATCATCCAAAAACCACATGTATACATCAACTCAACTCAAACTACCTTTCATCTATACTGAATTAATTAGCTGTCAACTCAAGCTAACACCCAGTTATATTCCCAAATCAACATGGTCGGCAAAATTACATGAGTACATGAACTCAACTCGAGCTTACTTCCAATTCAACCTCAACTCATTCCAAATAAACTCCCAACTGAAATTTTCACGCAACCACCGCTAACAACTCAACCTTAACACAACTCCAAATCACTATTGTTTGAAAAACTAAATACACACAAGAACCCAACTCAATCAACTCTAATTCAAACAACACTAGCTAAATCCGTAATTTTGTCAGACTTAAAGCGCAACTCAATCAAACCCCACACCACCGTTGGTCATCTTGGATCGGAAGTATTAATACCCAAGCCGAATGAGTCAATTTGATCCTCTTAACGTATAGGTTCCAAAACTTTTCAATTATCCGACTTGACCGTAGAAAAATATTGGCGAAAAAATTTAAATCGGGCGTTTTTGAGATACTGTGCATAAAGATAAAGGATGGACATTTGTCTGTGCTTTTCGGACTTATTAACCTTATAAACGTCAAGGAAAGTGATTTTATTAACAACATTTTACTCGTACAAAGGCAACGATATTTCAAAGTTCACACATCATGGGCAACACTACTCTGTCAAGTGAGGATCAGCGGTCTAATATGTGGTGGAACCAAGTCAGCTAAGCTAGTAGGCAACCGTCTTTTAGCGTGATGGATCTAGAAATATTTTACTAATGTAAAGAAATTCCCTCGTCAGTGACTGATGCCTGGAGAAAAATATTTCTGTATTCTTTCGGTGCCCTACTCGTATAACCGAAAATTCCTCAATAATTGGGCTTGCTATTTTGCATCATTATGTCGCCGAAACGACTCATCCAATCTCTATACTACTTAAAATCGTTCGATCAACCTTGGTCTCATTACGAAAAAAAAAGATCGAATTGGTTTTTCGTTTGGCACTTACTACTTAGCATTTATTACAAAGAGCAAAGTAAAATTGTTTCACAAAGTATATTTATTTTAATTTGCAATTATCAAATTGATCTTTGTACTTAGCAAAGTTAAACACTTTGCACGGTATAACAGCACATAAATGCGCCGTCACAATATTTTTATATGTAGTGTAATTGCGCCTAAATGACAAGCAAATATTTGCATTTAAGCTTTAATTTTTTTTTTTTTTTTTGTACACTTAATAGATAAGGCAGACCAAAATGAAAAATGCTAATAGATGCTGCGCGTTGGTTGATGTTATTGTGATGCAAAAATTACAAATTTTACTAGGCAAATCAACCAATGGAAACAGAGCACGGGAAACTATGTTTTATGGAGGATTAATGTGTAAAGAAACAAAAAATAATTGTTTTTTTGTGAAAGAAATTGAATAAAGTTAAATTTTTAGCAAGAAAAAAAAACGAACAAATCTAATAATTCTAATAAAAAGTTTATTTAAAAGATTATTTTGAAATTAGGAAACCTGAGTTAAAGCTGCTAACTATCACCATAAGAAAATATTAAGTTCGACTGATGGATACCGCTTCTGCGACCTGAAAGCGGAATCAGCGGAACATGTTCTGCGCAATGCCCAGCCATTGTCAGCCAAAGACTGCGACATTTAGGAGAGAGAACAATGAGCTCAGATAGTATGTAACACGTACCGGTCACTAGTACTATCAGGTTCATTAATAGCCTGAATATTGAAAGTACAAAAGATCTTTTAGCTCGCAGTACGAGGTAGCTTTCACGCCCACATGGCCCTTCAGTAACAATAATAACAATGACACTTTGACTTTATCTGTGATATTTTGTCAACGACCATCGAATAGTCACCTACAAAATTATACCATAAGTTTGACGGATTAAATAAATACAGCCTTCTTCAAAACAGTCTTACATCAAATTTATAAGATGGTATACTTAGTATTACAAAACTAAGATACCTGAACTAAAGTGTTTGCAATTTTGTCGGAAATCTGATCAACCCGATAAGGTAATACTATGTAGTCCTAAATTTACGGCCGTCAAAATTAAACAAATGCTAATTATTTAGGCTGCTTTCCTTAATGCATTATGTTTCAGCAATAAATGATTTTGAATTTGTATCCAAATATAAAATGGTATAAATGAGTGAAGGGCTACTAATGTCTTTTTAAAAAGAACCACATCTTATTCCCCAATTTTTTGGAAGCATAATAAACACAATAGGCACAGCTGGTGAATCAAACTGTAATTTAATTTTAAGTCCTTACAAGGTAATTTTAAGGAATATATCTGCTATGTAAAAAGTGGGAATTGGATTGACGTAAAAGAAGACAACTGCTATTCAAGTCTCTCTTTAAACTTGGTGTCTAAACATTTCAATACCCTAATAATGCTAAACATATCTATTACCTGGATGCACTCCTTCTCCCCCCCCACTCCCAGCACCGAAATCAATCTTTGGATTAGCAATTACATAACGGAACGATTTTGGGGAACCAAACTGCACTTTGCATTTCGATACTAAAAATTTCTTTGAACAGAATTGCAAAGTACATATTTATAAAATTTGCAAAATATTTGTACTTTTCACTTATCTTTGCATTTATCAATTGACATTTTTTTACTTCTGTGGAAAGAACCAAAGCAGGGCTAAAATTTATGAAATTTTTTCGTGGTTTTTTATTTTTAAGTTACTGCCATAAATATTTTCAGAAGGTATTTTCTGTGAAGTTTAAATAACATATTGAAATGAATAGTTTCGCCCCCCCCCCCCCCCCCCGGTGACACCGTGGTTAGCATGCATGCTTTAAGCTCCAGAGGTCCCGGGTTCGATTCTCGGCGTGTGATGAAAAAATCACGGTTGGTTTATTGTGTAGGATCAATGAATTAATCACTCATTATCCGTTAAAAAAATGATTACGAAACTTCAACATGAAGCGGCCAAACCCCTCTATGAGATATAACGCCAGCAAAAAAAAAATTGAATGGTTTCCGGTAAAATATCGTGTCGTGTTAAATTTAAAAAGCTGATTAGGCAAATTACATATAGTATACGATTATTCCGCTAGAACCTCGAGGTGGAAATGGCTCTTCTAGATTTTGAGCTTAAGATTTTACTTTTTCTTCTCAACTAACCTGACAGGCCACTCGAATTATGCGAAGAATCTCGATTACTTGAAAATAAGTCTGAACTGAGAGAAAATTACCGAATTGTTAGTTGATACATCATATCTCCCATATAAAATACCGATAATTTCAGAAAGTTTGCATGAACGTAACAGTTCTAAATATAAGCCCACGTCAGTCCCGCTCACCGGGGCTTTGAATGGGGTAAAAGCTAGATCATTAGAGTTGAAGCATAGACTAAAGTAATATTACAGAGACGTCTTAAATACGAATAAAAAAAAATTCCCAAAATTGGTATTTGGTATACATACACAAATACCTGTAATATAAAACGTACACATTTTTTCTCATTCAGTCTATTTTATGAATGAACTTTATTGATTTTGCTTTTGGTATAATACGTACACACAAGTAAATTTTTGTTTCCCATTTCGGCTTTTTTTTGTTAATTCCACTAAAGATCACGGTTTGCTGACAAAATATTGTTAATTGTCGGTAGTGTGTCCTTATTCGCCCGATTTGGATCGCACTGATTTGCATTCTGCGTAACTTAAAACAATAATTTTCCAATTTCCATTGCAAAATATGGGTGCCTCACCAATGTAAGTTTCCTGAGTTAAGTGCAGGTCTGTCAGAAGTGGTAATAAAACCAAGTGTATGGTAGCGTAGCGCGGCTTTTCAAGTTTATAAAAGAGCTAAGTAGTTCTGTTTTTTAAGAAATTAGTTAATTTTCATTGAGTCAGCAACAAACTGAAAAATTATTTAGTACTACAAATTCATAACTCGTATCCTTTTTTATTATGTATGTATGTATATCCTTTTTAAATTTTAATCATAGTGCGTTTTATTACCCACCACAATACTTAATTTTATTATTTTATCAAATCCCAAAAGACATGACCCTTGTGTTTTTTTATTTTATCAATTATAAAATTTGTCACCGTTGAGATTTTTTATATCCAAATTTAAATCTGCTGTGTTTACAAATTTCTAACAATTTGTTTAATTAAAGGTGCTCAACGCGTATCATATACAAAGAATTTAGTCAGTCTAGCGTAAAGCTGTGTAAATAATACAAAATTTAGTATTCTGTAAAACTAGAAAAAAAATTAGTCTATGTATATAGACGACGCCATAATATAATATAAAAGATCATTGTCTTAATACCACCCAACAATTCTATATAGTTGCTGTTTAATATACGAACCACCCCAACAGCTTACCGTATTATGTCTAAGTACATACAGAGAGAAAGCGACAGACACATAATAACAATCAACAACCATTTTAAACTAATTAAATAGAAAAAAAATTTACTGGGAATTCTTGATGTTTGAATAAATTTAATGTTATTAAATTATTTAATTTCTTTAACATTTATTTCATTTTGTTTTATAGACTATAATAAATAGACGATAAACTATAAGTTTTTTTTTATGAATTCTTTCACTTTTTATATTTTTAATTAATTTAAATGGATGTCAGTGTCGATTGATAAGGAATACAAAACTAAACTACTTTTGTAATTACGCTAAAAGTGTACTTCAGCTATCTATTTGTACTCTCTCTCTATATACAGGTAGTTTATTTTAATTTTATTTTCTCTACATAAAACATGCATTAATTAAATTATTTGAATTCTTAAAAAATACCAGCAATAAATAAAATATAATTTGAATAAAGGAAATAAGGGAAACAAGCGTAATAGAAATAAATGGGTACACACTTAAAACTTTTTGTTTTGCCTTGATTACGGAATGTAGACAATTTTAAATTGGTTAGAACATTACCACTTCAAATTTTTGTTTCCCCTTTAATTGAAATGTTGCTAATTTAGAAATTGTATCATTCTAGTTTCATAATTAATCCGTAATTTGCAAATTTTTTTTTTTGTATTTGTACCTAAATTGTCCAAATTAATAAAAATAATTTGAACGAAAAAATAATTTGTTGGGCTTTTTACGGACAGGTACAGCATATGCCGAAGGATGAATGGCTGATAGGTTAATCAGTTTACATTTAGTAGCCTTAGACAGAAGTGTCGCGTTTTTTTTTCTTTTCAGAAAATTAAAAATTAAAAATTTTTCAATCGATTTTTGGGGCATAAATTGGGGCTTACGGTTAAGTATTGTTCCTTTGTTTACTTTTCCTTGGCATTTGTTACTTTGGATCGTTTTTTTTTTGTTTCTTCTCATTTTAGATTTCCAGAGATTGAGGTTTATTTTGAAGCTGGACGAAGCGTTTCTTAATTTTATTTGTAAGTATTGCGTATCAATCACGCCCACGTCGTATGTAAGCTAAGTTTTGAATTTTAGTTTAGTTATGTCACTTAGTTATCCCAATCTAGTCCTGAAATCCATGTTAGTTGATAGGTTGTTATTGAATGTAGCCAGTTTTAACTTCCAAAGTCTAGTCCCAAATATTGACGAGATTCGTCACATTTTTAATGGCGCTTCAGTGGACATACTTTGTTTCTCTGAGACCTTTCTAAATCCAAATATCCCTAATTCAGATTTTGCCATAGAAGGTTTTAATATATTTAGGAAAGATAGGACGGTACCTCCCCTTAATTATGGTGGTTTATGTATGTTTGTAGGTGATTACATTAAGGCTAGATTAGTTACCATACCTTTTTCTATTTCAGAATTGTTATAGTATCGGATTTAGAGTTTGTCAACGTTTTCATTAATGGTCGTAAAATCTTATTCGGTACCGTCTATAAGAGCGACCGCAAATCAGTAGCACGCGTGCCAAACTTGGCATGTTTAGAAATTTGTCCGGCGCGCCGAAAAATTTGAGTTTTCAAAAATCGACCTTTTTGCAGTTATTCTTACAAAAAAAAATAGAAAACACGTTTTTAGAGTTTTGATAAAGTCCAAATATTGAAATGCTGAGAAATGGGATACCATGAAATCAAGTGGGACATATTATAACTACCTTCACGAATACCAAACATTTTCGAGAAATACGGAAAGCTCGAAAAAAATTACTGAGTGATAAAATACAAACTGGATCAAAAAATCGAGGAATTTTTGAACTTCGAGGGCTGCATGTCTTGTTATTACAAGTTTTTTTATTGTATTGGTTCACTTGTCCCTGACGTATGACATTTCTAGCTACATTGGATGCTTAGTTTATTGTTGGCTGTCGAAAAGGTTCTCAGTAATTTATTTTTTGGAACAGGAATAAGTTGCATGCCATGGCCGGCGAATACGGAGGCGGAGACATCATAACGGTGTCGTTTTTGGCCAAAAATTTACGAACAAGCAGAGAAGTGTAACTTCGAGGTAATACTCCTTATGGTTACTGGCTGGTAGGAAGAACTCTTGGTATACTATGCCATTGAAATCGAAGCTCACTGTTGAGCAGAACCTTCATATTCTTTGGAACATGACGAGCGTTTGCGGTCTTGCCTCTTCAGGAAACTTCTATTAGGACCATTAGGCCTTAGTTTCGACGTTATATTCGTCCACTCCTGTTTTATCACCATGATCCGTTCGGGCAGTTCTGGATAGTCGTTCACTTCATTCAGTAACTTCCGAGCAATGTCCACTCGGTACTGCTTTTGGTCGAAATTCAACAATATCGAAGCAAATTGTGCTACCACACGTTTTATGCCCAAAACATTTGAAAACAAATGTGCGGCATGATCCAAATGATATACAAACATTGTCAGTAGCCTCAATGATAGTGATTCGGCAATTGTCAATAACCATTTTGCTGATTTTTTGACGATGTCATCCGTTGTTAGTGTACTAGGGCATTCAACGCGCTCGTCATCTTTAATGCCTAAAAGGCTATCTTTGAAGCGTTTGTACTACTCGTAAATGTTTGTTTTCATAGAAGTTAAAACATTCAATATTATCAATACTATTGTACATTTTATCCAGGTTCTTTATTCTATTGTTTCCACAAGTAAAAAATCACCGAGCACACCAAACCACTTATAACTTATCGATAGCTAAAAATCCCACGTGTTTTGTTCAAACATTTAAACCTCTCGCAAAAACCTCTCTAAACCAATTCCAGAACATTTCCACTTAAGGAAACCAAAGCAATTTTTTAGTCTCGAAATTTGTTATGTTGGTGGTAAATTAGTTTGGCGTTGACGACTGACAATGGTCCACTGGATAAAAAACAGATTTGTAGTGAAACCTCTTCTAGAAAAGTTTCAAAAAACGCCATCTTGATTCATCATTTGAATATGACGTAAGTAATTTTGTTACCATCAAATATGTTAGTTAAGTCAGATGCCAAATTTCAATGGAATTGGTGCATAATCGGCGAAGTTCCGTTTGGAGCAGGAATGGAGTTTTTTAAATAAAACATGATCAGAATTATACAAATATTATTTTTTAATATATTTTGGCGCATACATACATTTAAACCATAAATCAAAAAATTAGATTTGCTAAAGAGAAATTTGTTTTTTCAAAACATAACCAATCTAGGCCCTTTCTAAAGTTCCAGCACCACATGGAACACGCACGTTTGGTAATAGATTTTAGTGAAATTTTATATCTAAATTATTCAGCTGATTCTATAAGTGGTTCCTAATATAATTGAATTATTCACGTTCTGAAGAATTTCCTTGGGTAATATCATTAGGGGTCTGATTTTTTAAATAAAATAAAACCCAAATCTAAAGAATGTTGCATAAAACATTAATGTTATTATGGTTGGTAGCTTTAATCAAAACATTGCTTCACTAAATATTTTTTTACATGAACAACCAATTGAAGCAGTTTACTACGTCTCCAGCTCAATTAGATAGAACGTGTGTACATAGATTGATTATAACAAAAATTTACTTCAGATTTGAGACGTACCATATCATCAGGGGTCAGATTTCTTATTTAAATCAAAAAATATTGTGAAAAATTGTTTTTGCCAAATTTATTTTTACATACTGAGCCAATTCAAACTTTCTTCCCAGTCTCCAGCATCAAATGGGACAAGCATATTTGTTGACGGATTTTAGTGAAATTTGATATCTGAAATATGTTGTAGATATTATAAATAGTTCCTAATAAAATACCTATTTTTTCATGGCCTGAAAGAATTTTTTCGGCCTGACGGTTGAGCTGGTATCAGATATTTTATATTGAAACATGGCCCGACCGTATGATGTATTTTGGAACACTACTCGTACTAATGATATTATGGTCGATAGCATAAATCAAAAACTAGATTTGCCAATTTTGGTTTTCCTCCAGCACCAAAATATGGAAAACATACATTTACCGATGTAATTTTTTTTTGTATGACTGGAATTTAATTTCTTAAATAAAATATTTAAATTGTAAGAACATTTTTATTTTTCTGGTCCCTCCTCTGAGTTTGTAAAGGTCTAGTCAAAATAGTAGCAAAATGCGATTATCCTATCAATAAATGTATAATCTAGAAGTGATTATACATTACACAGAAAAAAATAATGATTTACTATCAAAACGCTATAAATTTTCAGTCAAAATATCATAAAACTGTTTGATATTTAATCAATACTGTTTATTCTAAACAATAATTGTATAAAAGCAAACACCAGTAATATTTTGTCACAAAACTTGTCAGCTTTAAAAGTTATTGTAGTTTGTAGTTTTTGTTACAAACAAAATTTGTTTGAATTGAGATTCTCTGATTTCTACCAAATGAAATTATTTTAATGTAAAACAATATTTTTATGTTCATATTAAACGTAAATCTTGTTGAATACAAGATTATTTGTTTTATTAATATTAAACATTTTCATGATTGTAAAAAATGTATTTAGAATTTGTTTTGGGACAAGAAGTTTTGTTTTGGCTCTAAGCAGTTTTTGATGATTTTTAAGATAAGAGCTGTCAAATTATTTATTTGGTGTAAAAATATTATAGTGTCTACAGGATTTACGAGAATTTATGAATATTTATTTATGAGGAAACCCGCGAAATGTATATTTGTTTTAAATGTTCGGATTCGTTGCAATCAATTGAACTTCTTTGCAAACACTTGAAATATTTGCACGCTTGGATGCCTGGTGAAATATTAATTTGTGGTCAAACTCATTGTTTTCAGAAGTTTACATTATTGAACAGATACAAAAGGCATTTGGCAAATGTTCATAGGAATAACGCAGTTCGGATTGCATCAGCTTGTTCCAAGAGCTTAAATGCTATGATGCCTATTTATGATCAACTTACGAATCATGGTGAATATCCTTCAATAAATATTATGGTGGTTTTTAATTATATATGTTTACAATTCTAATAGGTAAAACTGTTATCCACAATAAAAGTTTTCGCGCATCAGTATGTGAAGCAATTCTACAACCTAAACATTCCTCAATATTTTGGACGACGTTCAAGAACTTGTGAGTGCCTTGGTTACCAGCATCAGAAACTACAAGAGAATTTATGAAGATGACAACTCAAAGACTTTCAATACCTTTCTGCACTCGTGTGAAAAGCCGTTTGTCAAAATACGTTCAGAATATTTGCTCCTCAAATAATTATCAGAAAAACAACTTTACTCAGGACCAAAAAAATTTATTATCAATAATCATGTTGGTGAGAAAGTTGATAAGGGAAAGTTAATTTTCAAAGAGATTAAAAGTGAAGGCGTATTAATGCCTATTTCTTATCAAATTAAAATTTTTTTTGAAAAGAAACAATTATTGAAAAGTACACTGGAAAATGGAAAAAATCTGTAATTTCGTTCAAGGTGAACTGTGGCGACATAAACTACAAAAAATTAAAAAAGATAATGTAATTCCGATATTTCTATTCTACGATGACTTTGAAACGAACAATCCATTAGGAAGTAGGTCGGTAAATCAAACCATTGCAGCTTTTTATTATAGTTTTCCAACAATTCCAAAGGGATACTCGCAATTATGTAACATTTTTATCGCGATGCTTGTAAAATCAAAAATAATTAAAACGTTTAATTATAATTTAGCACTTACTCCTCTGGTTGATGAATTACGACGGCTGGAAACTGAAGGAATCGAATTTAGCATGGTCCGGTGGTCGGTGATAATCTAGGGTTAAATTCAATACTTGGATTTTCTCAATCCTTTTCACATAACTATTTCTGTAGACTCTGCTTAATGAAAAAGGAAAATACTTACACCAGTTTAGGGGAGGTTATAGAAATTATTCGTGAAAGGAAAACATACAATGAGCAAATTTCAAAATACAATACCGATACTTTTAAGCAAACTGGAATTAAGGGAAACTCATTTCTAAATGAGTTACGTACTTTCCATGTAACAGAGAATTTTTGCGTTGATATTATGCATGATATGATGGAGGGCGTGCTAAAATTTGGAATATCCAATTGCCTATATTCGTTCATATTGGAAAAACGTTTGTTTACAATAGAAACCTTGAATGACCGAATAAAGCATTTCGAGTATGGACTAATACAAATCTCCAATAAACCGGGATCCATCAAATTGGAACATATTCAACAAAAAAAGCTTCGAATGACAGCCAGGGAAGCGCTTTGTTTATTGGAGTATTTTTTATTTTTCGTTGGTGATTTAATTCCTTTATCGGAACCATTATTAGATTATGTCCACACATTGGAAGAATTGGTTGAATTAGTGTTTAAAGAAAGTTTTTCTAATTACGACATACATTGCCTTAAGATAAAAATTAAAAAACATAACCAATTATATATTAGTCTATTTAAAGAGAATCTGAAACCAAAGCATCATATGCTATTGCACTATCCTACTGTGGTATTATAATCTGGACTTCTTAAACCAATGTGGTGTACGCGTTTTGAGTCAAAACACAGAGAACTAAAATATTATACAAATGCTATTACCTCCAGAAGAAATTTACCCCTAGCTGTCGCTAAAAAATGTGCTATTCGATTTACTTACAACATGATGATTACAGGTACAGAAAGTAATGTAACCGTTATTAAACGCAGCAATTTTTCGACTAACCTCGACAATCCAATATATGAAGCACTATTCAAAGCAATGAATTTGGATCTCAGTAATATTGTTCTAGCAGATCATATTGAATATAAGGGAACACAATATAAAAAGGACTATTTCCTTAAATCAGAACAACCTTTGTCGTTCGTTCTGAAAATATATCAAATCATAATACATCACAGAGATGTAATTTTTTTTTTTGAGAAAATTAAAGTTGAAAATTTTGATAAAACGTATAACTGCTACATTATAGGCAACTCTTTACACGACTATTGTTGGACAGAGATGAATTTAAGTGTACACAATCGACCATTTAATCTGATTAAACTTCCAATAAATGGAAAAAAATGTTTTAAAATTCCAATAATTTAATTAATTCAATATGTACATATATATATTATATTTCTGAATAAATCAAAATAATTTTATTTAGCTAGTTTTATTTTCATATTTGCAATTATTTCGTAATTTGTGTTTGCCTTCTGAAATCAATCCTATTGGCGATCAGCGAAATTATTGATCTGATATGGGATTAGCATACGACTGAACTTCATTAGAGATTAAGACGATTAATGTGTTCGCTATATACTTTTCCTGCTATGCTATCTCCCGTACAAATTTATTGCAAACATTATTTTTTTGATTATGCAAATATACGCCAAATAATTTTTGAACTATGTATTTATATATGAACTGCCATATAAACATTATGATCACTCTTTAAAACAATAATAATAATCGGAATATAAGGGCACATTTGCCGCAGCCAACTAGCCCGAAACTATTTTCATCTGCCCACCACTTTTGCGTTGGTTACAAAACACAATGAACATTAAGACAAACAAACCTTTGTTAATGCTGGAATCAAACTTGAGTCTCAGGATTTGTAAATATACACAGTTATATTGTAATTAACACCCTACGCTAAGTATTGATTAAAAACACTCATCGTAATAATTGGATAAAAATTATTTTATTAGACAATTATAATGAAATAAACAATATTTTTAAAAAATTGGCTGACTATAGTTTGATGTAAAGGGATATCATATTTGATTATGATTTCTTTCTGAAACCACTGTTGACCCCTAGTAAATCTATTCAAAAACATCAAGTACAGAATGATAACATCATAGTTAACAGAAAAATTACCAGTTAAAAACAATTTTTTTTGTTGTTTTAAATGTTTTAAAATCAGTTTATACAGCAAAGTTAGAAAATTTCTAATTTCTTGTAATTATTATTTATTTTAAGAAATATGTACCTAGTTAATTTTCGGTGTAACAGAGTTTATTTAAGTAACCGCAAGAGTTTATTTTAACCGCAAAATCGTTTTCCCTTGTCTATAGGTTGTAAGTGAAAATTTGCAGATTTATTATCTGACAAATCTCCATATCCCAATTACAGTTCGAATTACATAGCATAAAACTTGTACAAAATGAACTATTTTGATTTATGAACATTGCTTTGTACAACTTGAACGATAATTTATCCCAAAGCAAGTTATAGCTTTAAAACAAAAGTAAATAGTTTGAAACGAAATTAGAATATTCCATTTTCGTCAACCTTAAATTTAATTCAAAGCAAATCAGGTTTGAACACAAACCAAAATTGTTCGAATCAAAATTTTAATTTTGATTTTGTCAAACTGCGCAATCGCATGCGTTCGTGAAAACCGAAAGCAAAAAACACATTTTTTTTTTCATTTTACGTATATACGATGATGAAGAGATTCATGATTATACGAGTTTAATTTTATTTTGTGCGGATTATATTGTGCAGTGAGTGATTCGAATATAGTATAATTTTATGTAATATATTATTTAAAGTGCAACTAACTGGTTTGAGAATAAAAAATTGTATTGTGACCTGTGGATTCTTTGATATTGCTGGTATAAAATGGATAATCCAGATGTAGAAGAAGACATATTAATTGTTCTTGACGACAATCTACCGTTAGCAACTCTGCTAGAACAATGGGATATGTTATATTTATTCTCAAAATTGAACGGTAATTATAGATAATATTGAATGCAGTAAACCATTAAGTTATAGTTTTTGGATTTTCATATATTAATACTTTAAAATCTCTGAAAGAAGCTTAATCCAACAAGTACAAAAACCTTCTCTACATTATGAAAAGGCATATTCAGATTTCATTTTTGTATATTCGTTGCTTTCAGAAATTTCAAAAAGTATTTCTAAACACATACAATTTTGAGTTAAATGCGTGTAAATCGGGCTTATTATTGGTTTGGTTGGTGATATAGGAATATTTATGTAATGTGTTATTTTATGCATTAAAATACTTTGAGCAACAGACTAATTACATAAGCATATTATTTCTTTTAGAAGCGGGATTCGACGTTGATACTTTCGGCGGCATAACTGAGAGAGATTTGGACAAATTATTTCCTGATTTTAAAGAGCTGGGGGTAAAAATTAAATTTAGAAGAAATATAGTAGAATGGAGAAAGGCTAATGTAAGTATATACAAAATAATTTATGTTTTTTTTAACTCCCAAAGCTGCATGAACTATATTAATTAAAGATGAATGGTGTCAGATGAAGATAAAATAACACTATATTAATCGCTACAACTTTCATGCAGGGTATGACCGAAGGCGCAACAACTTTAAATGCTACGATAAACCCAGAGTGGGTAACGCGACAAATGACGTCACCATCACCGTCTACATCTTCTTCATCAGGAATACCTGAAAACATCGATGATTTCAAAAAAGTAGTTCTGTAACTTTACATTTAACTTATTTAATATTACAATTACACTTTCTTTTATTTTTGTTAGGAAATAACCGCTTGCCTTCTATACAGGAAATTCTGAACGCTATAAATGAATCGGGGAAAAACAGTTCAAGGGAGTTTTTATGAAGTTCAAGGTTTCCACACAATAACCAATTGTATTATTCAATATTGCTCGTCAGAAAGCCCCTAATTTTATTTTCAGGACGGAAAAATTAAAAAAGGAAAGCTTTATTATAAATATAGGAATAATAAAACTAATTTACGGCAGTTGGGCGTTCTCAAGGGCCGCCAACCTAAAAAAGCAAGATTGGCATTTGAAAGTTGTGATGTTGTCGAAGGTAATTATCATAAAAATTACTGACCTAGTTTATTTTGAAATATCGTTTGCATTGCAATCAATTGTTGAAAAAAATTCCAGGTGAAAGTGACATTGAAGACACCAACAACTCGAAAATTTGGTTACAATATCACAGCGAACCGTGGGAGACTGTCGAGAAACATTGGAGAATCACGGCCCCGAGTCGGCGTAAATATTTCCGGCAATCCAAAGAAAAGAACATCACAGAGTTCCTTATCGAATGGCCACTTATTAAAAGTGCAAAGGTCTATCGTCTAGTATGATATATTGTTTAGTTTTTATATTCATCAGGAAAATTAATTGCAATTTCGATTACAGATCGACATGGATTTCGAATATTTATACCCGGATAAATCGTTAAATTTATTTAAAAAATGGTCTAACGAGCTTTCACAAAAATTAGTTTTACTTATATCTGATAAAGTGAAAGATAAAGCCATTCAAGAAGCAGGAAATTGTATAAAAGAAATTGTTTTAGGCCCAGAATTTCTACAGGATAACCTCGACTTAAGCGTAAAAAGTAAACTTAACTTTTACATTAACTTTGAATAAATAAATAACATCAATATTTTTCAATTTCAGATTTTATGATAGCTGAGCTGTTTAAACAGTTGAATGGACTATTGGTTCCGTCCTCCAGGAAAAAAAACGTTAAAAGCAACTCTATTTAGAATCATTTGATTCCTTCGTCAACTATATCACGGATGAAGCAGAAATTAAAAAAATCGTAGCCAATAAAAATATTAAATACTCAGAATTGGGCCTAACTCTTCAACCTTCGCTGTTCGCCTTAAACAAACTGAATGAAAATCTAATTTCAAAAATATTTTTATATTATGATGATATTTTTTATAAATTTGACAATATTATGCATGCAATTGACATAAACTTTAAAATATTTTACGTAATGAATTTCAAATATCCGTTCGAAAGTTATAAAATTTATAAATTTTTGGAGCACTTGATATATGATTTATCAACAAATAATGACATTCCTTTCGAAATAAAAATTTGCGGGAATTATTAGAATCATCCGCATAGGTGAATATGTATAAATATTAAACATTTTGTATTTTTATATAATATATCCATATATAATATATATATGATATTATATATATATATATATATATATATATATATATATATATATATATATATATATATATATATATGTGTGTGTGTGTGTGTGTGTGTGTGTAAATTATAGCTTGTATTAAAACATAAACGTTTAAGTATAAATAAAAATGGATTTAAATATAACAAATTTCGTTAGCATTAAACTTCGATCATCAATATACCAGATTTTAATGTGCGTTCGTTTCATTACAAACACCTAGCCTTTTCATTCAATCAACATAAGTTTTATCTCGAAATGCCTGCCGTTTCATTTCAAACCTGTCATTTTCAATATTAAATTAAATATGGTTTGTTTATTGTTAAATTATTGTTTGATTTGAAATAAATTTGGTTTCAAATATAACAATTTTGTTTTGTATTAGTCTTCATTAATATTTACGGACAAACCTTTGCTGTTTGAAGCTAAATTAATATATTTTACAATTAAAACGTATGTGCTTCGAGACAAAATTTTCATATTCTTGGAATAGAAGTCCTACTGTTTGTCGTAAGTACGATAGTTTAAAATCAAGAAAAATATTGTAGTTTAGAATTTAGACTACAGAATTTTGTAAGAAAGCTATTCGAATTTCGGAGCATAGGCAAAATCGGTCTTGATTTGGTTAAAACTGTTTTTGTTTGATAATAATCATTTGTTTTTTCTGTGTACACACAAAATAACGAGGATGCGCCGTATTACACCCGGTATTGCCTGATCAAGGCTTGACGGACCAGCAAATGTATAAATAATGGGCGATTTATGCATCCATAAATAATAAGGCAAAAAAAATTCGCACTTCAAAACAAATTATTTATTTTAAACAATATTATAACCTAGTTATATAAAGGGATTTTAAAGTTTGGTTGGTCAACAGGTGCCTGGTTGGTAATTGGAATTGGAATTATTATTGGTTGGTGGTTGGACGTGAACACGATTAATTAACAGACTGGATTTCACTGCTCTTGGTAGTAACGGAACAAAATATTGTTGTGTGACGCGATTAAATAATCGTCTGGGATTCACTTTACTTGGTAAGTATGGAACAAAATATATTCATGTGAATACGATAAATATGCGACTTGATTTCACTGTGCAACATCGAAACAAAATATGGACATGTGCATGCAATTAAATAACCGACTGAATAGATTTTGCTGTACTTGGTGCGGAGTAATGTTATGAATGCATGCACAGAATCGACTGGTTTTCACTTCACTTACGGAACGGAATAAATAAATTATGACGCAATAAAATAAAATTGACTTATTGACTAAAATGGGATATGGAACAAAAAACAGATTACCTGACTTAGTACCAGTTTGTTGATTATTTAAATCACCATTGGTTAATGATTTTCTGGCTGCAACTGGATGTGAATACTATGATTGGTAATTCACTTGCGCAATGGTTGGCAAACATCGTTGGTAGATGATTCAAATTATTCGAAATAACTTGGAAGCGTTGGACCGCATCGGTTTAATAACACTGATTGCTTACAACCATTAGTTGTAACTATGATAATACACAGGTTTGTTAATCGGCACACAAGTAATCCAATAAAATCGATGCGTTGAACCGCATCTGCCTCGAGGAGATTTGGAACTTTAAGTTCGTATGAAGACCAAAAATTCAGAGTCGTTATATTTCAACTAATGCAACTTACTTAGCCATTTATTTTACGATTTCAATTATCGTATAACTGAATTTAGCGTGCCAGCTGAAAATACCTGAATTAACAGATTTTCCTTCGACAAATCGTTGTGAGTTTCTCACAAAGAGCCAAAGAAAATTGTCTGAGGTTAAGATATTGGACCCAACTCCGAGATAATAAAATGTATCTTAAGTTATTTTATTCGTCGCTTCCTGTAAAAATTTACGTTGAAAGACAAAAAAAAAAATCTAGCGTATTATGGCTCGATTCTGACTGACCCTTAATATTACAAATAAAAAAAAATTATTTTACGGAATTAACTGGCACGCAAAAAAGCAATTGTTTAAAGAAATTATTTTATTGGCACGCCAATAATCAACTGTTTGTGAACACTGGTCTATAACCCTCCAAAAATTAGTAAGAGGTCATATGCCCAATTTAAAAAATCCCTTATAGACTTAGTAAGTTTGTTTAGTTATTTCCCTGGTAGATTCGATGAAATGTATATATCAGGTGACTTCAATTTCGATATATCCAAAATTCCGGCTTCCCTCGTGATTATACGAATCTTTTAAATAGTCTTAATTTATCCGTACACAACACTGTGGCGCCAACGTTTTGTTGTCCAACCAGTAGCGGTGTCTCTTATTCCCTTATTGACCATATCATCTCTTTTACTAATAACTCTATTTATTTTTTCAATCAGTTGTCTCTCGGTATGGGATCCCATCATGATCTTTTAGTTTTTTCTGTGAATTGTTACTCTCCACCTAAACCTAATAGTTTTAGCTTTAGAAATTTTGCTAGTATAGATAATTCCCGCCTTTACTTAGTTTGTAACTCGGTTCCTTGGGAGGATATTTTTTGCGTTAGTTCTGCAACTACCCAAGTAGAATTTTTCAACTCGTATATTAGTTTGGTCTTTGATAGTTGCGTTCCGCTTAAAAAGGTTACTTTCAAAGCGAAATCTCCGCCTTGGTTGGCTCAGGAAGTTTCGAATGCCATAAATATTAGTGTTAGTAAATATCGTTTATGGAAAATGTCTCCTAATAGTCAGTCTCATTTAGATTATAAGTAGGCTCGTAATAGAGTTGTAGGGTTAATTCGGATTGCTAAACGTAATTATTTCAAGGACAAGTTAGACTCCTCCCTTCCTCCCAAGGTTTTTTGGTGTAATGTTCGGCCTAGGCAGATGCAAGAGTAGTTCTAGTGGGGTGTGACAGAGCGATTAATGACACATAAATTCTCTTCTTTTATAAAACCGAAGGGTTAACTAACAGTCATAGAGTCAGAAGAGAATAAGATCCAGATAGTGAATTTATCACAGACCGGGAACTTATCGAAACCTTAATTCTCAAAATATTTCTTTTATCAAAATCTTACTTTTTGACGAATCTTACTTTCTAGAAATCTAAAATTTCGATACGCTCTCATTTCTGGTACCCCGGTTTTGAATTTTATTTTACTTTAAATTAAAATTTTCCTTCACCAAAAGGGGCAGCCTTTCGTTTTCCCCATGAAAATTCCCATTGTTCAAGAAAGTAAGATTCATCAAAAAGTAAGATTTAGTACTCAACCCATCGATTTAGTACCCAGACCAAGCCATTCGCAGATGATATCGGAAAAATTAGCGGAAAGAGGATCAGTGGGCAGCAAGAGCAAGATCCTTTCGTTAGATCCATTTTTAGACAAGCAAGGAATATTACGAATAGGAGGACGATTGAAACCGCTTAACTTAACGCTTGCTTTCATAAAAAAGTTTTGTTTCTCGTAAAGTAAAAGAGCTACAAAACAACACACCCACCGATGTTAGAAACGTTTCAAATTCAATGATAATCGAGCGATTAAACTGATGGGAATCATCTCAAGGGTAACACCATCAATAGCATTCTTCTATAAAGGAATAGATTGGGCCGTTTCACTCAATGTTCGGATGTGTAAAGGTTGCGGAACCAAGAGTCAGAAAGTGAATATCGCGATTTTTATCTGTTTAAAAACAAGGCTCATGCAAATAGAACTAGTTAGTGACCTGACCACCCAAGGATTTCCCTCAGCCCTTTAACGCATCATAGCTCGAAGAAGAAATGCCGCAAATCTATTCAGCGGTAACGCTACAAATTTTGTTGCTGCCGACAAACATTTACCATTTAGTATATCATCATCCAGTGGATATTTCAAACGTATTAGCAATCCAAGTTATTCAGTGACATTTCATCCCTCCGGGATTACCAAATTTTGGAGGCTTATGGGAAGCAGGAGTAAAATTGGTAAAACAGCAGTTGAAGAAAACTACAACATCCGTTTTACTAACGTTTGAGCGGTTAACCACTTTAATGTGTCAGATTAAAGCATTATTATATTCCAAATCGCTGTGTCTACTGCCGGATGACCCGAACGAACGTGAATGTGTAATCCATCTGGACTGATTTTTTAGTAGGTGATTCTATGCACGCTCCACCGGATCGTGAGTCACTTCAATCAAAACAAAACCTATTAACTAGGTAGCAACTAATCGAAAGAATGCTTTCTGGAGAGTGTTGAGCAAAACGTATCTACATGGTCAACTAACCAGAGTCGTAACTTTAAAAATACAAAAGGGAATACCCAAAAGGTCAATTCATTACCATTTACTAACACACTATACTGAGAAGACAGATGATGAGGCTGTACCTAAAAAATGTAATGTGCCAAGCACGGATGACAACGAGCTTGTGAAAATTCCATCTCAACGGAAATTTATTGAAACGACCCAAAGAAACAAGCCTGTATTCGATATATGAATATGCCTTACAACAACTATTGTTCAGTGCTGCAAATGCATATTGAATGTAAATAAAGCAGAATATAAAATATAGAATACCTTGATCATCAACCTGTAGTATACTTCGAAAAACAAGCTGAAATGAATCCGTTAGCTTCATATAATCTGGGGTATAATTATATGCACTACCTTCATCCAAGAATTTGATCACTACATGGAAAACATTAGGGGAGCGTTTCTAGTAATCTAGAATACCAACAAAGTACGACGACGTTTTAAGCGAGGGTTAGGTGATGTAGTAGGAGTTGTTATGGGATAATTATTTAGTATTTTCAATGAGCAGGATGCCCAACATTACGAACAAATAATAACACACCTTGAAGATAAAAGCGAAAGACTAATAGATTTAGCACGAAATCAAACCTCGATTATCAACACAACAGTAAACGTTATCAAACGTAACTGTGAACTAAAAAGAAAACACTTAAATATTATGAATGACCACATTGAAATTTTGCAAGATAGAATAATAAACCAATTTTCAACCGACTCTGCCCATATACAACTCATGCTAATCAATAAAAATGTGGAAGATACCCAGAAAACAATCATTGAAGTGCTCACTCATGCGCATAATGCATTAATAAGATCATATTTGATTCACAGCTTGAAGACGAACTATAGAAAATCAAGGATCATACACTCACTGCAGTTACTCTTTCTGGTTATCATCTCACTGATATTTACGATAAAGGCGAAAGTTATGACAAAAATTGTCTTCAAAATTCAAACCTTTGTTCAATCAACTATCTACAATATTTACCGAATAATTCCAATACCTTTCGAACATCATGCTCTACAGTTCATTATCAACACTTCAACAACATTTTAATTCATGCCAGATACGGACTTAAATCGGTGTGTTACTATATCAACGCTTACAAGTTAATATGTTACGTTGCTCCTATATACAACACGCAGTACGAGGCTTCAATGTGTGCCAGCACAATGACAAACTTCATGTTAATTTCAATATTAAAATATACAATTCTATCAACTATTGTGTCAAGGCTAATGAGCACAACAAATGGATTTTTAGTGTACGGAATGAAAACGTTCATAATCTTATTTGCGAAAAGACAGTTAACTCAATCACACTAAATGGTTCTGGAATATTGGTCGAAAATCTAAGTTGAATTCTGCATTTATTCAAACAATTAATGTTAGTCTCCGAAAACAAACTTTTCATTATGCCGATATTAATATGGACCGATAGTGATATTTAAGCTCGACACCAACTAACTGGAGACACTAACAGAAGAACAACATATAACAATCTTCACTGGAACGCTGATCCAAATCGTCACGATGTTCATATCCTAAATAAATCTTGCACTTTTAATAATAATAATCTTAACTATTATCATATCATGGTAGAACAAACAAAGAAATCATCCACCATGAACACTTCCAGCACCAAGAACAATGCAAGGGACAGATAGGGTTGCTGATTTTCTAACATGGTCATTCAAAATAATAATATTACTACTACAGTCATAGTTGTTAAAGTTTTTGGTTCCATTAAAATCCATTCGGGTCAGCCTAACCCCATTTCACAGACAAAAGGTTCAATCCATTTTTAACAATTGTATTCCTTAATAATTAGAGAAATTTGATATCCCCTTCAAAATAAAACTATAAACTGCACATCACAGCAAAACAGTAGTCAGTTACAAACTAAACTTTAAAAGCACAAAAGCTTTATATAACATATCCTTTTAAATTAAAATGATTAAATCGAACAGATACATTGTATGTAGAATGTAGGTTGATCACATTATATCGATTGTCTATTGTGTTTAATGAATTCATTTATTGTGGGTGTTTTTATACAACAAAACTAAATTTGATTTCAAATTATATTTCCGATTTTTGGTTTTGTTTTTATATGGTACATGTATAGTTTTGCATATCGATATATACAGTTATATTTTATTTGTTTAGTATGTACATGACAAAATCCTTAGGTTATGGTTATGTTATGTATACATTATATGTCAGAGTACATGCTAAGTAAAATATGTAAATTTTTAATTAATTAAATTGGATTCAATTAAATCAAGTATTTTAGTTGTTACTCGTATATATACCTAAGTAGATAAACTCTACTTATAAAGTTACAATATTTTGTAACGTAAGTAACACAGAGAGACATTTTTTGTTTATTCTGCTCATATTCATTAATCTAAATTGTATACAGAACGTATCAAAGTTTTTTTTTTACTGTGTATTTTGTTAATGTGTTGAGAAGAAAGTTAAGCTTTTGTGATGTTAATTTTGTGCTTTTGTGATTTATTTATTCATAATAGCTAGAGTTTGATATACTAAAAAGCGTAGTACAAAAAATAAAATTAAGCTTATGTAGCAAATATTTACTGTGCACATATGTATGTATATTATGAACAGAATAGAATAACGCTAATGTATTCATTTTGTTTGTTAGGCTCTGTTATCTGTACAGTTTTCAACGGGGGAATTAAATTTCTGCAGAAAATTTATAGAAAACAAAAACTTTTCCTTCTGGTTTGTGACTTATTTATTTTGAATTTGTGCGTTGTCTAGATATGAGTATTAATTCAAATGTCATCACTTTATGTGTAAAAACATAATAAACGTTTATTACATTGAACCATTCGCAATAAATGTAAATCGGTGCAAATTGTTACGACGTACTTAAAAAATTAAAATTGATTGCAATGATTAAATAAAAAAAGCAAAACCACCAAATTCAATGGCTTTTGAGATCCATATCAAATACAAAAATAAATCGACCCACCTAAATGTTTATTTCAATCAACTCTGTAATTATTGAATAGACGCAAATAAGCGTTAATAAAAAAAGACAGTATTAAAATCCCCACAGAGAAACAAAATCACAGACATGATGTTGCTTTCAAACACAAATTACGTTTTTCCAATTTCCAAATCTTATTTGCATGATTCAATGTTACATTTGTATATATGTACAATACATTACACAATATGTATCTAACAACAGTTCTTCTATTGCTCTACATCAAACTCGTAAACGATACTCATATATTATTAAAATTAAATCGAATGACAGAGCATTAAATTTTTAAAGTCATTTCAATTCGCAAACCAAAATTGTACATGTACCTGGGCAAAGTACCGATTGCTATCTTAACCTAAATAATAATGAAATGATTTTTTTATTTTCCATTTCATGATCGAAATTTCGTGTACATCTGGAAATATATTATCTTCTAATATACTAATTTAAGGATACGCGTGTATACATATTTTAGATATTTTCTGGTAATCCTAAATTTATTTTAGATTACCAAAACTATTACGAAAATGGTACAGTACTAAACGGAATACTTAAAAATGCCATTTTCGATAATTAAAACATTTTAGTTCAAGCAATAGAGATTGGAATTATATTTAATTGGAATTAATTATACAGCAAGCTTTCGATGCGAAAGACATAAAATAATGTTATTCTTATGTTCTTGAAGCTTATAACCACATGAAATTGTTACCATTGTTGGTTTTATTTCCTATGAATTATTTATTAGCCAGTATTTAGGTTGCCTGGCTTAATGTTGTATCTTTCAAGCTTTAATATTTTAATTTCGTTTAAAGTACATCAAATACAAGATTTTTATTAAAATGTTATTTGTTTCTGATAGACAAAGTTAATTTAAGTTCTTCTGTTACAAAGTTATTCAGTTATCTATAGAGTAATTATTGATATTTGAATAAGGTTTCTTCTTTAATTCTGAGAATTTTATAAATTCTGACATAGCATTTCCATACCTTTAAGAGCACAAAATAACAGTATTTAGAGAGAAGATCTATTTCGCCTATTTCTTGTTTGTTAGTAAATTTTGATTATATCCACGAAGTTTCAGATAAAATAAAATTTACGATATAATTGTTCTTTCACATACCAGTACTCACTTTCACATTGTTCATAATTGCGATAAATTCAACCGTTGGTACCTCACAAAATGCTGTAATAGCTAAGAAAAGTTACACTATGTAATAGTTGTCAAAGTCATACCAAACGTATTACGATATTCGCACCGGCACACAAGTTTTTTCTGTAGGATACCTTTAACTTGGATCTCTTAACCTGAATATATCTCGAAATTAAAAGATAATGCTGAAAACACACTTAGCTCAGATAGTTTGAATTCTTATTTAAGGGGTTTGTTGGGCAGATTGAATTTTAATGTACTCTTAGTTTGGTTGGACAAAGCTGCTCGTGAACCGCAAGGCAGGGCTTCCAATAATTTTTTCTAAAATTAATTTGAAGAATCTCAACGCAAGGACGAATTTTGTAGAGATGGTCGTAGTATGGATGATTATTGGTCACTGCAACATTTTATTTACTCATTCAAAATTAGGTGAATTCCTGTATAAACAAATTTACGGCAGTATTAAATATTTATTTGAATAATAGATACTAAAACAGAAATTCCCCAAAAAAATTTCCAATTCAGTGGTGAACGGATTTATTAACAATTAGATTTCGCAAATTATCGTCGAAAAAAATTGAAAGTAACAATTTTTAGAGATAAAGCAACGATATGCTCTATTACAGTTCTAAATAAGGAAAAATGAGCCATTATCAGCCCGATTCCCTTAGTCGTATCACTTGTTACGCCAAATAACAGCCAAGTTATCATATTCTTTTTATAAACTCTGTATGACTGCACAAATCGCTTATAATAGATTACGCCTTCGTGGATTTCGTATTCGTAGTTCACTGCGCATTACGTCAACTGAGAGTTGCTAGTAAGATATTGCAAAGGAAATGAATGAAAAATAAGGAATTTGTCTAATAAATGTATAATATATGGATGTATTATGGTTGAATTTGGATATATTATGGTTGAATATTTCTTTCCTCTTACAAAATAGTATCCATGCTTTCAACGATCTCTTATTTGTTGGAAAAGAATGAAAACTATATGAACAATTATTTATATTGTTATTACAACAATTAAATACGGTGCACCACGTTATTTATTTAATTTAATTTAATTTTTGGATTCAATTACATACAACAATATTGTGAAACAAAGCTGTTCACTCTCATTTGACGTCATTATTTTATGCCGTTTATTTTATGATCCAAATAGGCAAAGTGCGCAAGGCGTAATCTATTATAAGTGATTTGTGGTATGGCTGCTATGAAAAACATCATATTGCACTGACTTTTTACGATTGAAGTCATTACAAATGACTTTCCTTGTCATGATATATTTTCAAGCGATGAATAGCTGCTAGTAGTCACTTGAAATTACTATTGTCGTAAAAAGTCAAGGCAATATGATGTTTTTCATAGCAGCCATACAGGGTTTATAGAAGGAATATAAAAAGTTGACTGTTATTTGGCGTAACAAGCGATACGACTAAGGGAATTGGGCCCTAAAGGGCATTTATTTTTATTAGTAAGCTCTATAACCATTATTAGAGTATAACCAGAGATAAGAATAAAGAGATAGATTATACAGAGCAAATATTTGGCCCGCGACAATGGTTCCACTTTTACTTTCAGTTTATATTATCAAAGCTTATTCCTGTAACCCAAAACTGTGCCATCTACTTGTAAATAGATAAAAATCAAACCGAATCAGATTTCCTCATTTTTTTTTGTTTTGTGTGTAGCTGCATCTACGTATATGTAAATATACGAGTAGCTATAGCTACTACTACATACCATACAAATAAAATACATAGCATTTCGTAATTTCGTATTGAATGAAAAAAATAATAATAATAAAAAACACAACAAACAAAACACAATAGGAATGAATGAGAAATAATATGTATGTATATCATAACACATTTATTGGCGTTGTAAAAAACAGTATGATCATTATTTGGTTAATAATTTTTGTCTAAGGATTTTTGTGTTTTTTTTCGAGCTACACGTGTAGTGATCGCCCAATTCTAAAAATGATTTTTTAAAATGGGTTCTGTATACGCCAGTGTGCTACTGTTGAACTCGTTTTGTGGAAGACGGGATTCGAAAATCATTTTCGAATAGAATTTATATCTCGTTTACAATTGGCAGTTTTCTGTTTGAACGTGTTTTAAGTTAACCTTCACTTTGATATTTGATAATATATTTCCCGGGTATAGATCTAAATTTTCACTATTGAATATTTCTGTGCTTTTTTAATGGATTTAAATTTCGTTTAGACTCATTTACTAAATTTTCTAGTTTTTTTTTTGAAAAAAGGAAAATTAATAAAAAAATGTCACCTTCTTTTTACAATTTCTACTGTTTTTCTAACACCTTGACGAGATATCGGTAGTATTATCGACAAAGTGAAGGATAAGAGCAAAGGGAAGGTTGAAGAGAAATCATTTTCCATCTTTCATTATATTGAATAAGATCACAGTCATTTACCAAAATAAAGTTCTATATAAATTTGAACCAACTTTATTTTTACCAAATTGGTATTAGTGCCAAATAAACTGACAACTTTTTGAATGCAATTATCGCGTATTGCTTTGGTTAGTTTACAACAACAGTTATATATATAAAGCAAAATATTTTTTGGCAGTTTTAAAAAATATTAGATTTGCGTAAATATAGGCATAAATTGGCTACATGAATTAAAAAAGGCTGAATTAAAAAAAGTGAATTAAAAATGGTGATTTTTGTATGAATTTGTATGAACACCTGTTACTTTTTTTAATTCATATTTTTCTGAAATAAAAAAGTATTCCTTTTTCATACAATATTCGCTTTTTTTATTTCATTAATGAAGACTTTTTTTAATTCAGCCTTTTTTAATTCGGTACCCCGCAGAAATTTATTATTAAATTTAAGTTTGTTTCAAAATTGGTTTTGTTTCACGAAAAAACAATTTTTTTTTTTGGTTTTAGCACAGAGGATTTTACTATAGTTTTCTGTGGTTTTACCACTGTTCCTAGATAATAAACAGACAGTAATGGCAATCTTTGACACGTCACATCTATTGAAATAAGTTAGAAATATACTAATGAAATCGGATATTCGATGCCAAGATGGCTAATACCCTTGACAGACTAGGGATTAGCTAATCTACCACAAATCCATTTGCGTTGACAGACTAGGGATTAGTTTCCTAGGCAGAGATCAGAGAATTAAAATACTATGATGGTGATTCGCTCAAATATAACTAGTAAACTAGCTGGACTCGTTTTTTAATTCAATATTTATAAGATTTATACATTAAAACATACTAGTTTCCCTTTTTATAAATATAACCTCAAAATTTATTCAGCACAAATTGTTTAAGATGTCATTTATTTTATAACTTTCTATCATTACCTCACGCCGCTAACACTTTCAGCAATGTTGAAACCCAATACAACGAGATAAACTTCAAAATTTTCAAAGAATAGTGCACTAATTTCGATTATCGCTAATCCTCTAATAAAACGAGATTAGCTAATCCCTAGTCTGTCAAGAGTATTAGTGAGCTGGAAAGTACTGATTGAATAGAACAAAAGAAATTATAACAAAATTTAATGATGAAATGTTACCCAAAAATTACATAGATGCCGACATGCGTCTTTACCCGAATAATTTTGAATTAATAAGGGTACACTTAGCCACTCAAGTTTTTAGTAGAAACGTTGCTTCTGCCATTAAAACCGCAGTCCAACTTAACAAAATGTGCAACGAGACCTAGCTACCTACTTACAATTTTATTGAACATTTGATAAATTATTCGATTGTTTCAACTGTAGATCCAAATACATGGCAACATTTTTTATTGCTTCAAATGACTAACAAAACTATCAGAGAAGTACAGGAAGCGCCGAACCTAATTATATCCTTAAACAAGATCTGGTTAAATCTTGTGATTGATGCCATCATGGGATCAAAAATTGTAATGAGTTTAATCACAATATTGCCAGAATTACCACCAATAAAATATTGACACTATTTTCAAACTTGTCCACTTGTGAATACGATTCGGATATTCGTTTGCTTGAAACGATGGACAGTATGCCGAATATAGATTGGAATACCGAAATAAATTCATCAACACCTGAAAAGAGCGTAAATAAGATGGATGTCATCGACACAATTTCGGGTATGTTGGAAAATATTTTAATCTGGATGTTCCACTTCAAAAATCATCTATGAGGTATTTTGTGGGTTATGTAGCCTTAAATCAAATGCAAAAACTAATTGTCCAGATGCATAAAGATCTTCGTTAAGGACAATAAAATTTTCGAAAGTCCATCAGAAATTTAAAGTCGAATAATTGTTCTAAACATGAAAACATCGAATCCAAAATTGAATATTTTTATTTATTAGTAGCTTTATTGATTTGATAAATTAAAAAAAAAATAAAGCAATTACAACAACAATTGCATTGGGTAAATTCAAAATTGGTTTAGCTAAATGTTTGGTTTTTAGGAGTTATCCAATGTAGACGTTGTTTTTTTAGATTTAACAAAGCAATACAAAACTATTATAATTTTGTGAACCACTTACTTTTACTTAGACAGTCGAATTTAAATAGAACGCCGCAGTCGCCTTTTTTATTCCAAGCTGCTTATCGTCGTTTCTCCCTATAATTATATCTTAACACTTTAACACTTAATCAATACTCGTTTAAAACCCAATACTCATTTAAAAATTATATTTATTACCATTCCGCCTGTTCAAATTTACGGCAAAATAACTCAAATTTACTATAAACCATGCTTTTCAAATTTACGACGAAATATTAACTATTGTCTACGTTAAACAAGTTTTAGTAATTTCTCTCGGTAATTTTGTTGGCATTTTGAAATCTTTTAAAATTTTTAAGCAGACTTCTTGTGCTAACCTACCTATCATTTGTACAAGTGCTCACCAAATTTAAAGAATAAATGCTAAGCAAATTTATAGGTGTAGAAAATCGTGAATGATGAAAGATAGAATTTCTGTGGGTACATATATGGTAAGAGCTCTACTCAACAACGACAGTAATTCACTTAAAGTATTTACTGGAATTACAATTTCTCGCCTACATAGGTGTACTATTTGCGACCGGATTGGAGACCTTGACGAGTCAAAATGTTGTGTTGTGTGATGGGAAGAAGCTATCGGTAATTTTGCAACATATACTACAGGGTTCAGCCTGGACATAATTTGATCCTGATACATTTTACCCTATTGTTAGAATATAATCACTCTTCGTGGACGATATCACGATGCGACTAGTGGTTAGAAAATGAACCAATTGACATCATAGAATTTTTACAAAGATGACATCAAAATTTAACGCAAATTCCTGAAATTAGGAAAAAAAGGAAAGCCAGCGAATAGGTCCAGAGCCAATATCAGCTTTGAAAGGTAAGCCACTGTTTGCGCCTACGTAAAATATTGCAACCAGAACTTGTATCTTGTGGGAGAGAAAGAAAAGGCTGCAAAATTTATCATTTTAATGAAATTAAGGTGTGGCAAAAAGCAAAATTTGAACAAATCTTAAATGATAATTTAGATACTTTAACGAATGGTTTATTTGTACATGTGAAAAGTGGCTAGTGAATTATTCAAACATCGAACTTCCGCTTCATGTAAAAATTATTTTAAGTTTAGGTAATAAATGTTGTCCTCCAACCATCGGTTCTTCAAGGTTCTTGTTTCAGATGTAGAAAGTGTAATTTTTGGTTTAAATTACAAAGATCGTGTAAATATTCGGAATAATTTTATAAACATTTAATAATTTTATAAAAATAGTACAAAATTTCAAAATCTAACGCCTGTTGAAAAAAGAATTAACATATATGAAACAAACAAAGTTTTTTTTAAAAGATATTCCAGGGATCGGATAATGGTCACGAGGGCAGATAAGGGCAATGTAACAGTTTTAACTTTACGAACGGACTACCTGGAAAAATTGTACAGCCTACTAAATGACGATTCGTTCCATAGATGGCCCCACTTATTTGTTTCCATCATTTTTTGGCAATAATCTAAAACCTAGTGTAGGAAAGACAAATTCTTACATACAATTCCGAAAATTTTAAAAATAAAATTAGTAATGTTACAATCCCACAAAATTTTCTGTTAATCTCTTTAGATGTTACGTCTTCATTTACCAACGTCGACAGACAAATTGTCAAAAATTTTATAAGTCAAGATTTGGAGAAATATAAAGAAAAATGCTAAGTCAAAATTAACAAAAATTCAATTTTTCACTGTTTTAGATATTGTTTTGAACAATTCTGAATTTTCATTTGACAACAAATTTTATAAACAAAGTTTTGGCTCACCTATGGGCTCAACAATAAGTCATATCATAACAAATTTATTAATTGAAAATTTGGAAAATTTAGTTTAAATTCTTTAGATTTTCAACCTTTATTTTACTTTAGATTTGTGGACAATACAATTATGGCAATACCAATAAACAAAATTTATTCATTTTTGGAAACATTTAATTCGAAAAATAACACAATAAAATATATCTTAGAAAAAGAAGTAGATAATAAAATTTCATTTTTGGACATTCAGCTGATTCACGAACCAAATGGAAAATTTTTTAGTGATTGGTACCATAAAAATACTTGGTCTGGTAGATATTTAAATTTTCATTCTTGGGTTCCCAACAATTATAAAATTACCACCATTAAAATTATGACCTGTAAACCACATAATATGGAATTATGGAAACAAAAAATGCCCATAAAAATTGTATTTCTCGATCAATAAATGAAACCACTAATTATTTTGCTATTCCCTACGTTTCCCTAAATCAAAAATCTTTCAAAAATTATAACTTTAAAATTTTAGGATGTGCACCCACAAGCTTAAATAACAACTTGTTTTCTAAAATTAAATATAACATACCTTTAAAGAAATAATCAAACGTTGTTTATCAGGTACAATGTAATTGCGACGCTACCTACACAGGACAAACGTAACAATTTACAGAAAAAAGATTTTGCAAACAAAAAAAGTGACATAAATAAAGATCAAAATTTAAGCATTAGTGCACTTACACGATATCTGAAAAATACAAACCACCAAATAAGTTTATAGATAACATACAAATTCTCGTGAAACAAAAAAATTTTAGATAAAGATCGATTTTGGAAATGCTACAAATTAAATCATAAAAAAAAAAAATTTTTTAATTGATTTAATATTAATTGGCTCATAAAATTAAAAACTAAGTAAGATAACATTTTGTACAGGCAGACTGAAGAAACGTGCACTCTTCATTAGGACGATTTAGGGAATCGGGTCGTGAAATCGTAACGCAGTTAAATGATCAGGGCATAGAGACATCTTTCGGGTAATGAAGCCGTTCAGCGAAAATACCAAAACTAACCGAACAAATAAAACCAACAAAACTAATATGGGCGAAACTACATCAGCACCCGAATTCCGGTTCGATGACAAATTTCTCATATGGGTTTTATCCAAACTCGTGAAACGCGATTCCGGTTTGATGACTGAGAAAGTAAAACTTACTAACTCAAATAAAAGATATTAATTGGCCCGAAGGGACTCACATACGACAACAGTTTCTTGTGTGTTGTTCCAATACCAAGCCACAATCACAAAAGATAATAAATTTCCCCAATTTGCTTTATAGGTACAAATGGGCCTATTAAATTAATCTGTTATAGTAAATCCCCAGCTGTTATTAGACTAAATACTATACAATTCAATTTGTAAACAAAACTATTGTAAAATTTAAATCATGAAACACAATTTTCCGGTTTGTAATAAAAACGCAAAATGTTGTGAATTATGTTATATTTTATTTATAAATCTTTGGTATACGTTAGGTAGGAACCTAAAATTATTGTGGTGTGCCAAACTGGTCCCAAAAGAGACCCACATATGGCACAAAATTTTTTTTATGTTGTTTACAAGACGTACATATCACACAAAAATGCCTCTGGAACTCGGTGTTTGTTGTCGATCCAAATGGATAGCTTACGTCCCTTAAATTTCTGCGAATTTTTACGAGGCGAAATTTAGATAAGAAAAATAATTACATACTATATACAAATATTATACTACATATACATTGTGTATGTATTATAATTACAATTATTTACTTTTGATTTGAAGATCGCCTTATTCTTATATATACGTAAATGTGTATGTATAATCCATGATAACACATTTTTGCAGTAAATTAAATATTTATTACAACTATGTACAAGAAAATAACGGCTACATGAATTAAAAAAGGCTGAATTAAGAAAGTTCCCCAAAAATGAATAAAAATGTTCAATGAAAAAAAAGGAATATCGTATGAAAAGGGAATAACTTTTTTAATTCAGAAAATTTCTTAAAAAAATGAATTAAAAAAGTTGCAGGTGTTCAATACAAAAATCAACTCTATCAATTCATTTTTAAAAAACTTTTTTAATTAAGCCTTTTTGAATTCGGTACCCCGAAAATAACAAATCTGGAAAATTATCGATCTATTAGAAAAGTGAACGACCTTTTGAGGTCATATTTTGAAAAAATTATATTCATTCATCGGATGCGTAAAAATGCATAGACAAAAAGTATAACCAATAACCAAATACATATGGATATGTACATAATAATCATAAAACCGCTTTTACAACAACAATAACCATTATGATAGAGATAATTATATACAATGTGACCAATTTTTTTTCTTGTTGCTGCCTGTGATAGCAAAAATAAAAAATTTACTATTTTCGTCTAGATGGCATGATGTGTCGGGTTACGAGTTGTGTTTGTGCTACTGCTTATATTGCTATTGTCGTTTATCAGTCAATTAGTGCGGAGCCATGGGATTGTTTCCAATAGTTTATCTCTTTATTCCTATCTCTGATAAAAGGTAAACAAACAAATTATTGTAGCAAGATAATTGGTATTCAGGCAAGTATAATAAATTTATAATCAAATTCTAATTTAAATATTGTTTGTAGATTCGATAAATTGTCGTTGTAAATTGTTAAGGTGGGTGTAGACCTATTACTCGGGCCTTGCTCGAGGTTAATTTCAGCAGGATTAGGACAGGTAAGGTAACATCGAATCTAGTGGTTTTTAGATATATAAATTATAATTAATATTTCAGGTTTTGAAATGATGTTGTGCAGCTAAAATCCAACAAGTGCTCAGTGTTAAAAGAGTAAAATTTAAATTTCCTAATATATAGCTTTCTTATTTAGCGTATACCCTTTCAAAGAACAAGAATTAGTTTAGAGCATTACAAAGAGCATATATTATAAGATAGTCGTTCGTGGACATAGGTCTTTAAATCGATGAAATCTCAAATTAATTTAATTTTTTTTGTTGTATGCATAAAACTGGTGTTGAAATGAATACTTCATCACCAGTTGTAAAATATTCTTCAATTCCTAACTATTTTTCTTTTTTCTTTTCTTATTCTTTTAGTTGCAAAAAATATGCCCATAAAATGTCAGGGCTAATTACAGACCTTTATTTATTTATTTATACAGAGAAAAGTCTACAAATTTGACTTGAATTTATAACATATTGAACAGGGAAGAATACAAATTAAATTAAATATACAATAAGAGAATTAATTGACATAAAAAAAAAATTTAGGTTGGAGCAAAATGTTGCTTCAACCTTCTTGCTTCTACTCATGATCTCTTAAATTCCTACTCGGTGCCTTTATTTTAATTGATTCCAGTATGGATGGTGCATCGAGTTGATCAAGTAAAATATTTCCAATAAACGAACACTTTAAAAGCTCTCGTCTATTTGCCAATGCTGTCATTTGATAGGTTTTGCATCCAGTAGCATATGATGGTAATCGCTTCAGGTTAACGTGGTGCGGTAAGTCATGGTCGTAATCCCATCCGTCTTTACACGTTATATACCGTATAAACTTTTTTTGGACACTATCGATTCTTCTGATAGGTTCGTCGTAAAAAGGACACCAGATGTTGACAGCGTATTCAAGTTGAGATCTGACGTATAGGCAATTAGGCATAATACAGTCCAACGCTTAATAAAACCAACCATGGAATTAGCTCTAGCAACGCATTGCTCAATATGCTTAGTAAAGCACATGTTTTCAACGAAGTTACAAAGTTTATTTACTTTAATTAAATTAATTCAATGTGTATTTCAATTTAATTTAATGTTACAAAACTTATTCCTCCAAATTTTCGGTGTTGTACAGCATTCTCAAGGAGTTTTATTACACACACTACTACAATTTTAACAACAAAGTTTATTCTTTTTCGTCAATGAAAAATGTCACAAAATAAGGAAAACAATTTGTTTGAATTCTTGACCTAGTGAGCTTTAATTTTAATACTTCATAAGAACAGCTGATTTTTCAAAATAAACATACAGTATGTAATACAAATTATACCCTACATAGATTTTTGATAATTATTAATAAAATAGATTATCAAAATAAAATGTCAGAATTATCAAGCGACTTAGACATATATGAGATTATACCTAATGACCCAACCAAAACAATTAATAAGTCATGCTTTAAAATTTTTGAAGAATTGAAAAACAAAAATTTAATTAGTAATCAATATAAATTATATTTGAAAATGAATAATCCAATACCACCAAGGATTTATAGGCTTCCTAAAATCCATAAACCGAATACCCCACTACGTCCAATAGTCTCGACTATAAATTCTCCAGCATACAAATTATCAAAATTCTGTTATGATGTTTTAAAACCCTTAATACAAGACAGTAAATATAATTTAAAAAATTCGTTCATTTTTAAAGACATGCTTAAAAACATTAAAATTGGAGATATGAGATATTAGCTTCGTTAGATGTTTCACAAATGTACCCGTTATCACCAATATTGGCAGATATAGTTTTGGAAAAACTCTTTAACGAAAAAATATCTTTGTTACAACTAGGGCTTGCAATCCCGGGATCCCGAAATCCCGGTATTTTTCATAATCCCGAAATCCCGGGATTGCCAGTTCTAATCCCGGGATTCTCTCTCGTATTAAAATGTACATTTGTTTATAAAATTTTGTGAAATTCTAAGTATTTATTACTTTACTTTGCCGAGTGCTTGTGCACATGTGTTGGTAAAGGTGTACAGTGTGTACCAAAAATATGAAAACAAATTTTGCATGAATTAAAATGGTATTGTTTTAATTTTTATGTTATTAATTATCCTGCACACTTTAAGACCGGATAAAATGAAAGCAAAATCAGAAAATTAAAAAACAACAACAGATTTTGCGTAGCACTAAAATAAGATCAGCTATAATTAATCAAATTAAAGAAACAAAGAAAACAGAATTCAGGGTAGGAGGGACCATACGTTCATGGAGAAAATTTACAGTTCTGGAGTTTCAAAGCCAGCAGAAAAATGTATTGAGGTACTAGAAAAAAAACTTAAAGAGCATAGTCTTGATTTACACAAAGAAATTGTTGCTATAATAACGGATGGATCTAGTGATATGAACCAAGTTGGAAGGTTACTGGTCGCTAATTAACAATTATGTTTTGTCCATGGTATACAACTTGCACAAGTTCTGTATAAAAAGGGGCAGTACCCTACAAATCCGCCAGAATGTGAAGATGAATTCTCTGACCGTGGTCTGTTCGAGGAAGAGGAAATTGAGGAAGATTTACTGAACTGCATTTCAATGTAAAGTCAAAAGACTTCAATGTGATCGAACTAAAGTTCATTATGGGCCAATCATTAAAGAGGTATGAAAAGTGATTATAATGTTTGAACGACCACCCTAGTTCCAATAAAATCAACTGTGGAAGCACTTTTTCGTCGAAATGCTGACCTGTTCACAGCCAACATTGCCATTAATTTTATGCTTATAACAGATTAAAAGACACCGACAATAGCATAAGCAAGAAATTGCATGCGTCTCTAATGACTCGTATGCATGAACGCCGAACTGATTTAAGTGGACTTCTGCAATACCTTCGCAATGGTCGAAGCAATGTTTAAGTGCCTTCTTCATTTAAATGTCGAAAACTTTAGGCAGAATTACTCGAAAGACTAAATGTCTCCAATCCTGCTATAGTACGTGCATCACTTGTTTCTGATGCACTGGATTTTTTAACTAAGGAACCTGAAATGGAACCTGAGGCCGTAAGTAATCCCCTGAGTATTGAAGATGAACTCAATCGTGTTATTAAAGAAGGATAAACACCGGTTCAGCCAATCAGACATGAGACGTTGTTGTCAAAAATACAAAAAGAAATGACACTACATATTTGTAAATGGGGGGTAGACGTGGTGATTATTTAGAAAGAGCTCATTAATTTTTAATGACTGTAAAGCCGACAAGTGCCGAGCCTGAGCAGGCATTTTCTTCCGCTGGACTATTTATTCAGTACAAAAATTCGGAATTGTTTGGGCGATGAAGCTTTGGATGCGTTGTGCTTCCTGAAATCATATTTCAAAATAAAACAAAAATAATCTAATTATTTTTAAAATGAATAAAAATGCAATGAATGTCTTTTATTTAATTAATTTGTTTTTGCTTAAACATGTATTTATTTTATTCTAGTCTTATGTGAATATTTTAATGATCCCGGGATTAATAATTTTCAATCCCGAAATCCCGGGATTGAAAAATACACCCGGGATTGCAAGCCCTAGTTACAACTATAACCAAATTTCATTTATAAATATGTTGATGATATCATTTTAGCCACAACTGAATCAAACATTGACAATATAAAATTACTTTTCAATTCATTTCATACTCGTAATAAACTCAAATTTACGGTTGAAAAAGAAAATAATGACACATTACCATTTTTAGACCTAAAACTACAGACAAGATAAAATTATTAAATCTGAATGGTATAAAAAGGATATAGCGTCAGAGACGCTATTAAATTTTATTTCGACACATCCTTACCAAATGAAAAATAATGTTGTTCATTCTTTTATTAAACGAGTCTTTTAGTTTTCAAATGGTGAATTTAGATAAAAAAACATTTCTAAAATTATTAAGATATTAACAAAAAATAATTACCCGATTAAACTGATCCAAAAATTGATTTCAAAAACATTTTCAAATATAAACTAGACGTGCAAAATTTTCTTATTGAACACAACATCGATATTATGCTAATTTCTGAAACCCATTTAACAACTACGAGCTATTTCAAAATCAAAGGATACACATTTTATGACACTACACATCCTAGTGGAAAATTGCATAGGGGAACTGCTATCCTTATCAAGAACAGAATAAGACATTATGAACTCCAAAAATATAGCGAGGAGCATATACAAGCAACTAGCATCTGTCTGGATGAATGGTCAGGAAAATGCAAGCTACTTCAAAACTGTGGGAGATAAGATCCTTGTGGGAGGTGACTACAACGCCAAACATATCCAGTGAGGTTCCAGACTAATATCTTCGAAAGGAAAACAATTGTGATTCCCACGAAAAATTCCCGATTTACTGGATTTTTGTGTAACAAAGGGACAAAGGGTATAGCTAGACCTCCTATAATGGCCGAAACCTGTTATGATCTATATTCTGATCATTCACCGATATTAATAACACTGAATATGCAAGTTCTAAAACTACCGCCACCTAGATTCCTGATGAATCAACATACTAATTGGACCCAGTTCAAGTCTACGTTAAACAAAAAATTCCCGCTAAAAACAAAACATAAAATTGATGCAGCAGTACAAAGCCTAACGGTTTTATTAAAACAAGCAGCAGCGGATGCTACACCATGTAGCTCAGTTCACTTAAAGTTGGACAAACCGTCTCAGAATATTCAGCAACTGTTAGTGATAAAACGCTCAATACGCAGGCAATGGCAACTACACAGATCGCCTACACTTAAATCAAATTTAAATAAAGCGACCAAAAATCTGAAAATTGCCTTACTAAAAGAACGTGATGAATGGGTTCAACATTTTCTCAGTGAACTCACAGCGACCGAAGCAACAGATTATTCTCTGTGGAAAGCCACACGTAAGCTGAAACGACCAACAATTTCATGTCCTCCGATTCGTCTCCCTGACGGAAACTGGGCAAGAAGTGATGCAGATAAAGCAAACATATTTGCTCAACATCCTAGTAAGGTATTTATACCCAACGAACAGATTGGAAGCCCTGAATTTATACCTGATGAAGCAGAAGCTGAGGAAATCCAGAAAATTAAATACAAGTGGCGCCAAGTACAAAAGAAAATCAAGGAAAACATTGATCCAAGAAAAGCTCCAGGGCATGATCTGATAAGTAGCAAAATACTAAAAAATCTTCCGGAAAAATGTATCAAATTAATTACATACATTTTAAACGCTATAATGAGAATAGGCTACTTTCGTGAAACCTGGAAAATCTCGCAAATCATAATGATTCCAAAACATGGTAAAGATGAAACAAAAGTAAACTCATACCGTCCAATCAGTTTACTACCGCCTTCCTCTAAGCTATTTGAAAAAATGCTATTGCAAAACCTTAACTTATTCCTGTTGACCAATTCGGATTTAGAGAAGAACACGGAACCATAGAATAAGTTCATAGAGTCGTCTCTGAAATGAGGAACGCCCTAGAACCAAAAAAGTACTGCTCTGCAGCGTTTTTAGACATTGTGCAAGCTTTCGATAAAGTTTGGCATAAAGGGCTTATACACAAAGTTAGAAGATAGTTACCAAAAAGTTTTTCTAACATCATTAAAAATTATCTGCTTGATCGAAAGTTTTTCGTGAAATGTAACAGCGCATCCACCAATTTATATGAAATCCTCGCTGGAGTTCCACAAGGCAGTGTGCTAGGGCCACTATTATATTTGATATATACAGCAGATCTACTAACATCAAAATACGTAAAAGTTTCAACGTTTGCAGATGATACAGCAATCATGTCTACGCATCAAAATCCCAAGATAGCATCAAGAAATCTGCAAGATCATTTAGACGAAATACAAAAATGGTTAACTAAATGGAGAATTAAGGTCAACGAGCGTAAATCGGCGCATATTACATTCACACTTCGCAAACTTACCTGTCCGTCTGTGAGACTAAACAATATCATTCTACCACAACACCAAAACGTTAAATATCTCGGCCTACATTTAGATAGAAGGCTTACATGGAAAAAGCATATCGAAACTAAACGTCAACAAATCAAGTTAAGGTGTATTAAAATGAACTGGTTAATAGGGAAATATTCCAACTTAAGCCTAGATTGTAAGGTTTTACTATATAAAATGGTACTTAAATCTATCTGGACGTATGGTATTCAATTGTGGGGTTCCGCTTGTGCTTCCAACATAATAAAACTGCAACGAATGCAGTCAAGAATACTAAGAATAATGGTAAATGCACCCTGGTATATACGTAACACAAACATACATCGGGACCTACATATCGAAACAGTAGTAGACACAATCAAGCAGTACAGTAAAAAGTATCAGTTGAAATTAGAACATCATCCCAATGGTTTAGCCAGGGAAATTTTAAAAAGGCCCAGATACCGGCGTCTTAAAAAAAAGATCCTTTAGATCTAGCTATCTAATTTAAAGTAATTACAAAGTGCAAGTTCAAGTTAGTATTAAGAACTAACATAGGTTAAATCTTAATCAAAAGTTTGTGTTAGTTTGTAAGATTTGATTACATCTTGTGAGTTTCCTATATAGGTAAGATTCAAGAATAAAGTCTTAGGCAGTTCAAAAAAAAAAAAAAAAAATTTGGTACAATTGGCTACAAGAAAATGAATTATATGAGCTTCAAAAGTCTTGAAAATGTGTAAATGATTGAAAAATTTCAACTTCTAAATTCAATATAAGAAAAATAAACATTATTTTGAACATAGGTTTGTTTTAAAAAGTGGTCTAATTTATATCCTTTCATGTATGCTACATGTTGGAGGAATTATTTATAATATGGTCAAAATAAGAGATGCAAGTTAATCACAAACAAAAAAAATATGACGATTTAAAGGCGAGATTTCAGGTAATTTAAAATAATTCGTATTTCAGTTACCGTGTCATTTAGGACGTAGGGTCGTATGGATGAAAACTAGCTAATGACCCACTCAATCCCTTAAAAAATTGTGTCGGTCCATGTGCCGAACACCCTGTTTAAGAAAAACCTTAGGAAATAAAAATAAAAATATGCCGTTTCGCAACCTATTACGATTTTGAAAAGTCGTACTTATAAAAGTCGTACTAATACAAACGGCATAGTAGAAAAAGATTAATTATACCGGAAGTGGAATTCAACTATACATAGTTGTATTTTTCAATAATTTGGAACAACAAACCTAACAGGCAAACTTTGGGCAGATGATATTTTGTTTATATTATTCTTCAATTCTTGTAAGAAGCTTAAGATAAACATTCTTTGGAAAAAAATATACCTAATACATACATACATAATATCTGCTATAATAAGCATAAATCATCGATTTTCAATAATAGACTGCCGTTACATATATCAAGACACGACCCTATTGACAATATGTGTGCCCCAAGACATTTATTGGCTTTCGATTTTATTTGTCGGAAAATTCGTTTATAAACCCAGTAACATATTCCTGCGACAATAAATTTGAAAAATTCTCATATTTCTACTTAATACATACATATTATTATATGTATACGTACTTACATGCACATATGTATATATTTGTAAATCGATCATCTCTATAACTAACATTTTTTGAATATGTATTGTTTTTCAAACAACTCCTAATATTATTAGGATTTTTATTTTTTAAATAAACAACAAGCAAAACAAATTATCGTTCAACTGTGTTGTAATATGAGTAAATATGTAGATGAAAATAGAGAATATCGGAATACATAATGTGAAATATCTTTATTTGATAAAATATGAATAACAAAGTCAAAACCTTTCAATATTACTCCCCCAGCCTCATGCTATGCTAACATAACAAAACAAGCACAAAATACTTCATTTTAATATCAGTAAAATCAACAAACCGTTTATTGAAAGGTTTTGGGTGACGGCATTGGATGGGACCGGGGTGAATATCAAATTCGATAAATTGTGTTCACGACATACCGAGTAATGTGTTCCCAATATTTTTGTTTGATATTGAACTTCACAAAAACAGAAAAAAAAAAAAAAAAATACCAATAAGAAGTAGAAAGGAGACGATACACATCAATATGTAAATATACATATCTTCAAAATTTGTATCTTCTTGTATGTAAGTAAAGTAATAAAATACGAAATATAAAGTTACAATTTTTTTTTTTTTTTACTGTTTAGACAGAATTAAATGATGAATAAATGTTCTACAGATGGTATTAAGCAAGTAGTCAAATAAACAACGCACATAAACAGGTATCAAATAAGCTATAATAAGTTACCGTAGCAATTGAATCTTTTGCTAGGCTTTTATTACAAAGACAAATGAATGAGGCAGACTAATTTGGAAAAGTAATAATGATTTGTTAAGGTATTCAAATAGATGTTTTAGAATTTTTTTTATCGTAATGTAAGAAAAAATAAATTATTTTCTAATCTTCAAAGCATTTAATTTACAATACTTTGTTTTGCTTATTTAAGCAGATTGAGAAGGCATGTTTGTTTTTTGCTCCAAAACGAATGAAAGGCTAACAGCCTACCATTGATGTTTTATCTTTGAGAAAAACCATATTCTTTCGGTTTCAAAACATATTTTTTAGTTGGTCCCAATTATATTTATGTTTCCTAAAACTTGTGTTTATAAGGCAATAAACTTAAATCAGAGCTTTTTGTAACAATAGGTTCCCTTTCCTAAAACAGTTGAAAATAAATTGATTTTTTTCAGAATTTGGTCACCATGTGAGTTGGATTCCAATTCCAATGAAAATTAAAATATTATTTTGGAAACGGTCCAATCCAAAAAGATTAATTTTAAGAAAATAATGTGGCTTTGTTAAATCAACTACAGATCTGTGTGCGAATGAGAAATTATTTGTTATGTGATTACATCTTTAGCGGGGTAGTGAAAGTAGTAAAAAATTGCAAATAAAAATTGAACGGAAATTCCGGTAAGAATGAAAACAAAAATCACATACGAGCAACACAAATTATGCGTGTGTAGTGTTAAAGTGATCAAAAAAATGAAATGGAAATATATTTGATAAAAAGATAAAGTACACGCATACTTTAAATATTAGATATTTACAGTGAGTTGTGCAATTGGCCAAAACCAACACAAATGTATATACAAGCCGACATATGTACATACATTGGATATAAAAAATAAAAATGTACATTGAGTTGTATTAGTCTTAATGGTAAGTCGCCGTACAAAAACACGGTATAAAATAAATACTCAAATCTATTTCAAATTCTAAATTAAGCCCAAATTACAAAATCTTGCAAGTACAAAATCTTGCATTTCAAAATCTTGTATTACAAAATCTGGCATTACAAAATCTTGCATTACAAAATCTTGCATAACAATTTCCCGTACATTTATAGAATCGCGCGCGCGATTCTATAAATGTACGGGAAATTGTTATGCAAGATAACAAATCGCATTGACAATATTCTACTGTATAATGATAATTATACAGTAGAATTTTGCTTGAGATATCAAAAATCAAATGTTCAGGATTAAATATTCTTAACCAGAATAGTTGAGATATTCTGGAAAATGGAGATTTCCATTTTAAATTTAATATTAAATCTTCATTAATCAGAAACGAAAATTTAAATTCTGGAAAATGAAGATTAAATCTTCTTTATCCAGAATATTTTGTTGAAATATTTTGAAAAATTGAGATTTCCATTCTAATTCTAATATTAGCCGTGTTTCTTGACGCATAGTTATCCGGATCGCTATCTGCAGAATTTTTTTTATTTTATCTTTTTTTAATTATATTGAACTTTTATGAATACGCAATAAATATTATGTTAGATACTAAAGACAGGTACAGATACTAAAACTGCAAAATTTTTTAAACGCAAGATATTGTATTTGCAAGATTTTGTATTTGAAGATTTTGTACTTGCAAGATTTTGTAACTGCAAGATTTTGGGTTGGCAAGATTTTGATTTACATGATTTTTAAAAAATGCAAGATTTTGTACTTGCAAGATTTCGGGGCGCTCCCAGTTGGTTTATCACCCATTTTCCTGAACATAACACAAATAAGTATTTTTAGAAAACGAATATCCATAATCAGTACAAACGTGCCATTTTATATTTTTTATTTTCATGCGGTAAAAGTTCCAGATCTGCAGCAACAAAAATTAATAGTGTATATGGTGAAAATAATATCATTGTAAGGACTGCCCAAAAATAGTTTGAACCAGTGCTATTCAAACTTTTCATACTACTGCCCCGAAATCGAAAAAATGAAATCCAGAGCTCCAGGCATGTGAAGTTAGCCCAGGATTTTATCCCAGAAAAAAAAAATTTAATCAGGCAATACTAATAAAATTATGCAACATAAATTCATATGTGAAGTTATCCCAGCGCAGGATTTTATTATATTTAATTAAAATAAATATATTTTCATTAAAATCAGACCAATGAAAACAAAGAAAATCTAATATAAATTATTTCAGTTTTATGTACTTATAAAATACAAATTGGTTTAAAACATAAAATTCATAATTAACAGTATTGAAAATAAATCGCAATATTATTATTTGAGCCCGTTTATAGGGATCCTTGTTCATACAAACATTCATATGAAGCGCCCAAACCAATGGGATCCATTTCACATAATTAATTATTAATAATTAACAATTATACATTAATAATAATTAATATTTATTAATAAATAATTAATGATTAATAATTATTTACTAATATTTAATAATAAATAATTAATATTCGGTATAATAGAGAACAACTTTGTTCCTTGCGATATTCGTCGATTTGTTAATTTTCAAAAAATTTTGCAAGAGCCCTGCCTGCGGTCATATCCAAATGGCGCTGAGTTCTTTAATTTGCAGATAATTTAAAAATAGGTTATTGTTATGCTAAATATACATATAAAAAATTAATTTTGTCTAAAATGTCAATTTAGTCAATAAACTTCACAATGTATACTCACATACATTTTTTGTCCAAAAAACTACTCTCAACTTCACGCCAGTGCTTTTTAATGTGGAAGTCATCGGTTGATGCAAGTTGCTGAAATTTGGCTTTCGTTTTAGGAGTCCATGATATTTACCCACTTTTCATCATATTTTTATGGTGTGCTTAAACTAAAGATATTTTGGATTGAAGCATAATGTGAAAGTCTTCATTAATGTGAATGGGCATTCTAGGGGCTTATTAATGTTATCGTTTTGTTTATGTTTGTTTTGGTTATACTATATTTAAATATGTACAATGATGGATTTAATTACTATTTCTATTAAGTCATCATACGCGTCCCAATGTTGATTTTTATAGCAAAATTTAAGTACAATATTTGAGTGGGGTAACAACAACTTAGTACAATTTAACGAGAAAAAGACACAAATATGCACATTCTCACGTAAAAAAAGTCGCAACGACTATCCATTTGTGGTAAAAAACCATATCCTTGTGGGTTGCGACTCAATTCGACTGCTTGGTGTTCAAATAAGTAACAAACTCAAATGGAATGAACACATTGTTGCATTGGCTAAATCAGCTTCAAAAAAACTCGGGTTCCTGAATCGATGCAGAAGGTTTTTCAAATCGCATCAAGTTCTCCAGATATATAAAACCTTCATCCGACCATGTATAGAGTATTGCTGTCAAGTTTGGAGAGGTGCGTCTGGTACCACCCTCCACTTATTGGACAGGGTTCAACGCCGCGCTATCAGAATAATACGGAATCCCAGACTTACTCAAGAACTAGACAGCTTACAGCATCGCAGAGATGTTGCAGAACTCTGCGTCTTCTACAGATGCTTACATGGTAAATGTTCTGCAGAACTATCGGAGAAAATACCACCATTCGTTACAACAACAAGAGTAACAAGAGGAACAACCAATGCACATAGGTTTACGGTGAAGCTCCCAAAACCTCGAACTGAAGAAATCAAGCGCGAATTTATATACCGAACATCAAAAAAGTGGAATTCGCTAATACATTTCAAATTTCCGAAGGAATATAAAATGAATAAATTTAAGGTAGCTATTAATCTTTACTTGCAGGATCGCGCATTGGGTGCGGAAGCTCTGACAGTTACAAGGAGCTAGGACCGTTACTAAGTCCGCTCTGCACCCAATTAAAAAATTTATAAAAAAAAAAAAAAAAACAAACATAATGAGCACCATTTGATATGTAATTTACAAAGGATTTAACCTTAAATGCCTTTTTAAAAATATTTATTGTCGTGGGAATTTTTGTGATTTCATTTGCTTAGTTGGATGTAGTACTGGTTCAACATAAATATATATCGTATTACTCGCGAAAATATTTTGAGCAGCTGAATTATTTTTACAAACAGAGCAAATAGAAAAGTCATTTTCTTCCAAGCAACTTGCCTCTCCAATCCCATTTCTTCCAACTTAAATGGATTAAATGGATTAGTATACTACTAAAAGTGTATGAATCAAGAATAAAATTTGATACGGTGGTGATGTTTGAAGAGCAGTCTCGCTTTAAACCATATAATTTTGTTAAACACGAAAATTGAAATTTTGTTGCTGTGTAAATTTGATTAGCTCGTAACAATTCCATTTTGTAAAAATGCCATGGTCGAGCTTTGTTGACTTATAATTAATTTAAAAGCACGTTTACTGTAAGGCTCTGTTTCATTTTTATGCGGCCTTTTATTAGAAATCGCCGTTTGTAACAAAATGCTACGTGCTTCAGGCGGTGTCATGGAATTTATTGATTTTATCATTTGTTGACTAAAATTAGTTTTTGATTTACGCGTAAAAGGAGAAATACAAATTGATTTTTTTTCCCTCGCTAACGGCAAGAAGATGTGCCAATGGTTTTTCTTCTTCGACTATTACCATTTTGTGTTTATTTTTGTTGGTTTTGAAATGTATTTTGGGGATATTTAATGAGAACCTATCATATTGTAGAAATACATTCGTTTGTACATTTCTTTAAGAAATCGTAGAGCTTTAATGGGTAACTTTCCTAATGTTAAGCTATGCCTGGTTCTTCGTTTCACAGTTGAAAAGTAGTTTTCGACAAAACTATTGCTTAATCTTTTTTTGTGATATAAACGGGATCGAAAAGGAAGGTAAGTAATATACTTTTTTAAAAGCGTATTTAATAAATTAGGGTTGTAAAATTTATTCGCCGAGTTTTCTTCTTTGGGTGGATATTCTTCATCAACGTCGTCTGAAATTTTTAAAGTCTAAGTAATACGGACTTTGCATATACAAAGATTTATTTAGTAGCCGCTTTTCATTTTCAAAAATATCAGATTTGCCTGGCTGACATTCCTGAAATAAAGCTTCGTTTAATAAATCAACCGAATCTGATTGTGCATTTTTAACAATTGTAGATAAAGCTGTTAAAATATTAGCTGCCAAGAATTTAGACTTTAAGACGATCGTAAAATTTTTCCAAATATCTTTAATGACTTCATAATTTTCTATTAAAAACAAGGACGCAAAGATTTCTTTTAAAAATTTCCCATTGTTAACACTTTGGTCATATTATGCTTTATTAAAATCGTTGGCAAATTATGCATGAGGTGTGAAACACGTAAATGTAATTTCACCAAATTGTCTCATTCTACAAAGTTTATTATATTATGATCATGTGTTACTTTAAGGTATTGCACAATGTCCATTTTGTTAAAAGCCTCTAAAACTGAATTAATTTCTGCAAAACTTCCATCCGTAACGATAGTTTTAAAAACTGGCCAACATTTATATTGATGCTCAATTTCAATTCGATATGATATGAGCCACAACCCAATTGTGTCTCTATTATGGCTAGAACTTTCCATGTCCGCTAACGAGAATGGATCAGCAGGGTCGGATTCACTCACCTTCACTAGAACTACTAATGCATAGTACAGTATATTAGCAAAGTTGCGGTTTGGAGGTCTAACTAAACCGCCCGTTGCATCTAAATAAGCAATCAGTTTTCACACTTAAGCAAACTGCGTAGCATTTGAAATTGTGTTTCGCTATAAGATATAACATAAAATGGTTTAAATGATAATTTTTGAAATAGCGCTGGGTTTACCAAAATTTCCTTTTGTAAATCTAGAATATCATCATAGTCATTATCCTGACCTCGCAGCATATTTGATCGGACTTTCCTTAAAACATTCATTGATTTTCCTTCAGTGGTCTTAAACTTTTCCAAAAATAATTTATTTTCATCTTTTACCATATTTTCAAATAAATCTTCTACTCTTTGCTTGGTTAATTGAATTTTGAATTTATCGTGTGTTTATTAGTTTGATAAACACGCGAACTTAATTTAGAAATAATTACTCAAAATTATATTTGCGGCGCACACAATTTTACAATAAGTTACACGTATATGTGGCCGGCGTTTTTATTTTTATAATCAGATAAATTTTACACCATATGAATAAGATAAATTTCTCTACCACACAATATTAGTTGCGCACTTATAAACTCAATTCATGCGATTCACTACACAATATTTTCGCGTCGCTAATCCACTATTACACGCGATAAATATATTAATTATGTCACACTTTTTAATTATTAGAAAAATGGCGAACGTTGGTTTTTTTTGGTTGTTTTTCATTGAAACGAGAGTATGAGAATGCCGATTCTTTACGCGCGGAATTTTGACATCACCAAAATGAAGTTTTAATGGAATGAAGTTTGTCGCGTTGGCGTGGTTAATATGCCGAGTTTATGTTCATAATGCAGAGTATAACTGTGCTCATGTTGGCACGCCTGAATGTTGTATTTTCTGTGTTTGTATGAATGTTGTGTGGGCGTGCGCGCCAATATACATTGTGGCGATGAACGAGTTATGAATAATTGAGTTGTATGATTGAATAATTGAATTGAAAGAGTGAGTCGCTACAGGACTCCCCCGCGAGTGATTATCCCCATCCTAGTGAAAGATTGAATGAGTAGCTGCAATACGGACGGTTTTGTGCGTTCGAGTGCTTGATGTTTGATCAGCCGAACAGAGGATACCATATGCTGGTTTGAGCCGATCGATTGATACGTTATGGTTTTTACCATTAATCAATACGGTGAATTGTTTTCGTAATCGACGTATCACTCTATACGGACCTTCGTAGGGAGGAGATAATCCCGTGCGAACCTTGTCTGTCCTAATGAAAACAAAATCGCAGTTGTCGAGCGATTTTGGAACAAAAACGTCATTTTGTTTGGATTGACGAGTTAGTTTGGGTACAAGGTTTTGCATGGTTTGTCGCAGTTGGTCGATGACTGTGTCTGCAGTTGGGAGTTGTGAAAGAGGATTATCTATGAAGAACTCACCGGGTAGCTTGATGGTTTGCCCGTAAACCATTTCAGCTGGTGAGCACTTCAGATCTTCCTTAACCGTTGCTCGGATTCCAAGTAGAATGATTGGTATTTCCGAACTCCAATTGATCGTGTTGCCTCTCGCCATGAGTGCGGCTTTAAGTTGCCGATGGAAGCGTTCAACCATGCCATTGGCTTGTGGGTGATAAGCTGTTGTACGTATACGATGTGATCCGAGGAGTTTTGTTAACTCTGTGAAAAGTTTAGACTCGAATTGCGTTCCCTGATCAGTTGTGATGTGAAGGGGCACGCCGAATCGTGATACGTAATTATTGACAAAGGTGGTGGCTATGGTGGCAGCTGACATATTGGTCATGCAATATGCTTCGGGCCAGCGAGTGAAGCGATCGACACAGGTGAGTAGATATGAATATCCATTAGATGGAGGAAGTGGACCTACGATGTCTAAATGGATATGCTCGAATCGACCAGGTGGAATCTCGAATTGTCCATGAGGTGATTTAGTGTGCCGTTGGACTTTGGCACGTTGGCAGGATAAGCAAGATTGAGCCCAATTGCCTACGTCTTTGTTTATGTTAGGCCAAAAATAGCGAGCAGTGATCAATTTTCGCGTTGCACGGACTCCAGGATGCGAAATGTTATGTAATGTGTCGAAGATGGTTCGACGTAGTGACTCTGCGATGTATGGGCGATTGTACCCAGTAGATGTTTCGCAGACGATTTCGAGGCCAGGTAATTTGAAAGCTCTAGTTTCATTGATGAACTAGTGTGACATTCGGAACCAGAAAATAAATTCTGAAGTTCTAAGTCTGCTTTTTGTGTGATTGCAATTTTCTGCAAGTCGATGTGAGTCTCGACTATGGCCGTTTCGATGTCGGTTGTGCGGGATAGTGTGTCCGCGACAACGTTGTCATGTCCGTGAACATGTTGGATGTCCGTTGTGAATTGACTTATATAATCCAAGTGGCGAGATTGCCTTGGATTACGTTCAGTTTTTGACTGAATTGCTCGTGTCAGAGGCTTATGGTCGGTATAAATGGTGAAGTCCCGACCCTCAACAAAATATCTAAAGTGTTTGACTGAAAGATATATTGCGAGTAATTCCCGATCGAATGCGGAATACTTCTTTTCGGCATCCGAGAGTTTCTTTGAAAAGAATCCCAGTGGTTCCCAATACTCGTTATTGTACTGTTGTAGTACAGAACCGACAGCAGTGTTTGATGCGTCAGTGGTTATGCTGAGTTTTGAGTCGCTCAGTGGGTGCGCCAGAAGTGTTATCTGGGCCAATTCAGCCTTAAGCGACGTGAATGCGTGTTGACATTCGTCGGGCCAAGAGAAATTCTTGGCTGTCTTGGGCTTTTTGAGTAAAGCTGCCAAGTGGCTGTGAATTGGTGCGAGTGTTTGAGCGAGTTTTGGTATGAATCGGTGGTAGTAATTTACCATGCCGACAAACCGCTGTATACTTTTTATTGAAGTCGGAGCTGGGAATTCCCTAATGGCGTTAATTCGCTCTTCGGACGGCAGAATACCATTAGGGGTGATCTTGTGGCTGAGGAAATCAAGAGTGGATGCGCCAAAAACGCATTTCGAACTCTTAATATGAACATCAAACTGAGTTAACCTGTGGAAGAGTTGTTCCAGGTGAAGTTTGTGTTGTTCCTCGGAATGTGAAGCCACAAGAATGTCGTCAATGTAGACAAAGACGAAGTCTAAATCGCGTACGACTTCGTTCATAAATCGCTGAAACGTTTGAGCGGCATTGCGTAGTCCAAATGGCATTCGGGTGAATTCGAAGAGGCCAAATGGAGTTGTTATCGCCGTTTTGTGAACGTCTTCAGGTGCGACGGGAATTAAATGGTAAGCTCTGACGAGATCTATTTTCGAAAAAAATCTGCAACCATGCAAGTGCATGGAGAAATTTTGTATGTGAGGTATCGGATAACGATCCGGTGTTGTGACCGTGTTCAATCGACGATAGTCCCCACATGGCCGCCAATCGTGATCTTTCTTTTTCACCATATGGAGCGGGCAAGAGACGGGAGATGCAGATGGCCGGCAAATCCCTAATTCCACCATGTGTTGGAATTCTGTATGTGCGGCTTTATGGCGGACCTGATCTAGTCGGCGTGGTCTTGACACGGGCAGATGTCCTGCAGTGACAATGTGGTGGACCACGTTGTGTCGGACTGGCAAATTGTAGTTAGGCTCTGCTGTGAGTGAAGGGAATTGTTTGAGCAGAGTGCCGTAACCATTATTGATAGAATAATGGATCGGTGTTGGTGTGTTGACACGAACCATTGTGGCATTGATTGACAGCTTAGTCGCGGAATCAACCAGCTTTCTATTCTTGAGATCAACGAGTAGTCCGAATTTATATAGGAAATCGGCGCCAATGATCGGACGATTCACAGCAGCTAAGATAAAAGCATGCGTGAAAGTTCGTTTGAGTCCGATATTCACTTGAAGCAATTTTGTGCCGTAAGTGTTAATTGTTGTGCCATTGGCGGCTGATAGAACTAGATCAGTAGGTGTTTGATTGTAAAGCATTGATTTTGCGAATGTTTTGACTGGAATGACCGAAAGGTCAGCGCCAGTGTCTATGAGAAACGTCAGGTGGTTTGTTTGGTCGTGTAAAAATAGTCGGCTTGAACGATGGGTGTCTTGAGTGGCTGACTCTACCCGTGTGTTTATGGGTTTTTTGAAGCTGCATCTACGTCCATGCTAGCTGTGGATGTTGACTGACCGAAATTACATGGCCGTGTGCACCTGTGTGCAGCCGCGCCAAATTTTTCATGATACCAGCAGACGCCTTGTTGGCGGTTGCCGCTGGGGCTGCGGTATGGTGATCCGCTGCGATTTCCGGAACGCGACGCGGATCGTCGGCCCCTCGATCGGCTTCGACTATTTGTAAGTAATTGATTAATTTTTATTTCAATTCGCGATACTCGGTCTTCTAATGTATTTGACCCGAATGTGCTCGACGAGGCCCGACGATCCCCGCCGCGATCCGGATTCGCGCGCACTGATGTGCTGAATGGTACGTTATGTGCCGCTATTTGTGGACCAGGTGTGATTGTCTCGTGCATCTTATCTGCAGTTCTGGCTAGGTCTTCTAAATTGATTGTGTCTGATTGTGCCACCATCGGAATCCGTATAATTTCGGGGAGTTTCCTAATCCAGAGTGACTTTATTATTTTTTCACTGAACTGGTTTCCGGCTAATGTTCGAATTTGTCTTAAGCTTTCTGACGGGCGTCTGTCCCCAATATCCTGACCACCCAATAGAGCCTCGAGCTGCCGCTCGTCTGAGGGTGCACACCGATCGAGGAATGCTTGTTTGATCGTGGTATATCGGTCCTCGGTTGGTGGTGCTGCGAGAACATCAGAAATGATGTTACTCGCCGCTGGGGACAAGGCTGAGAGGACGAGTGCGTATTTTATTTTATCGGAAATTATTTGTTGAATTCCGAACAATATCTCCGCCATATTAAACCAATTAGCAGGATTATCTGTCCAGAATGTTTGGAGTTTAATCCGCGTGGCGGCTTCAATTTGTTTTGGTTCGTCCTCTGCCATAGTGATATCTGTGTCTTTTATGTACTCTGTTTTCAGGGTTATCAGACTTTTGTCAATTGGCATTAACTTCAAATTTTTAACAGGATATCCCTGATTACAGCTGGCGTTGGTTTCTGATTTTTAGAAACACAGTAAAAACAAATGAAAGCACGAGAGAGATGAAAACTAGAGAAACTGATGGGATGGGCACCATGTGATGTAATCGATTTAAATAATTTATCGTTGTGATGTTTCTCGTGAGGTTTATTTTAATTGTTTAATGATCGAAAAGAAAAGAAAACCGTAACCAAACAGAACAAAATAGATTTTTTTATGAATGAATGAATTGAAATGAACGACGGGTTTTTCGTGGTCAAGAAATTATAATATTGGAAACCAAAAAAAATAAATAAAAAAAATATGTGAACCATAAAAAAATATTTGATATAAGAAGCAATAAAATATAAATATTCGTATTAAATTTAAGAATTGAGATTAGAAAAAAAATAATGTAAATGAAAAATTGCGATACCCTTAGGAAATTGTTCGCAACGCACCAAAAAAATTCAAAATAATTGTGCAAAAAAAAAAACTAATAAAATATGAAATATAGAAAACAATGTCTCAGCTGGTATTTTTGAGCTGATGTAGTGATAGAATGATGAACGTGTGTGTAAAAAAAAATTTGATTATGAAACCAGTATTCAAGCGGCAAAAAAAAAATATTATGTGGTTTTGAAATTTTTACAAATAATTAATTTGATCTTGGAAAATGTATATATAAAACAAACTTTGATGTTATGTGTTACTTTAAAATGGCAGCCCAGTTAAAAAGTTAATATAAAATAAATTTATTGTTTGGCTGGTGCTGCCGAAAAATTTTGAGATTTTGCCAAAATGAAATGTATAAATATAATTTAAATAAAAAAAACTTGCGGTTGTTGCTTATTGTTAACCGTTGCACCTTTACTGTAGGTGATTTTTGTCGTCTATGCTGTTTTCCTTTTTGTATGTAGGTTTCGTTGTATGATATATTTTGTATGAAGGTTCCCCAAACGTGAATTCCGATTTTCGACGTTTAATTTGATTTAATTAAATTTATAATGTTAAATATTGAATGCTGTGTTCTAACAGCATATATTTTATTCGTTCGTTGTAATTATAATTGGCTTTGCTGTCACTGTTGTTGTGCTCGTGAATTTTGTTTATATGTGTTTTGTTAAAATGATGACGGCACTACTCGATGATGATGCTGAAATTGTTGTTCGCCTTACTGGTTGTTGTTGTATTTACTTGTTACTCTTCCTCGTTGGCATATGTTAAACCAAATATGTGTGCGAAGAGGAAAAAATAAAATAAAAACAATAGTTGAAACCAAATTATATGAATTTTGTGTTAGATTTTTGTATATGTAGAAGTTTTCAACATACCCTGTGCTTGATACGGATTTTTCCGTATCAAGCGGACTGGAAATTTCTGCGTTTAGTATTTTTTTTTTGATTTGCGTTGTTCACCAAAAAAAATGATAGAAATTGATCCGTAAAAACGGACGTCGATGGTCACCAAATATCGTGTGTTTATTAGTTTGATAAACACGCGAATTTAATTTAGAAATAATTACTCGAAATTATATTTGCGGCGCACACAATTTTACAATAAGTTACACGTATATGTGGCCGGCGTTTTTATTTTTATAATCAGATAAATTTTACACCATATGAATAAGATAAATTTCTCTACCACACAATATTAGTTGCGCACTTATAAACTCAATTCATGCGATTCACTACACAATATTTTCGCGTCGCTAATCCACTATTACACGCGATAAATATATTAATTATGTCACACTTTTTAATTATTAGAAAAATGGCGAACGTTGGTTTTTTTTGGTTGTTTTTCATTGAAACGAGAGTATGAGAATGCCGATTCTTTACGCGCGGAATTTTGACATCACCAAAATGAAGTTTTAATGGAATGAAGTTTGTCGCGTTGGCGTGGTTAATATGCCGAGTTTATGTTCATAATGCAGAGTATAACTGTGCTCATGTTGGCACGCCTGAATGTTGTATTTTCTGTGTTTGTATGAATGTTGTGTGGGCGTGCGCGCCAATATACATTGTGGCGATGAACGAGTTATGAATAATTGAGTTGTATGATTGAATAATTGAATTGAAAGAGTGAGTCGCTACAAATTCTTCTGTTTTCAAACCTCTTATTTGCCTGGTTTTTAGGAATGTATGGCTTTGAATCTGACTTGTACCGTACACTTTGAATACTCCACATTTTATATTGTTATTAAATAGTTTATATTATTTTTAACTATATAGCCCCAATCCGAGAGATTTTTAATTTTCGAGCACCACAATAAAAACTGATTAAAACTGAGTATATGCTATTGAGTTGAAAGACAAAGCCATATTTCGGCAACTTGTAACATACCGATCATCGTGAAATTACCACAATAATTAGCCCCTTGTATGCCCATTTCAAAACTCTATAGCCCCAATCCGAGAGATTTTTAGTTTTCGAACACCACAATAAAAATGATAATATTGCGATTTATTTTCAATAATGTTAATTATGAATTTTATGTTTTAAACCAATTTGTATTTTATAAGTACATAACTGAAATAATTTATATTGGATTTTCTTTGTTTTCATTGGTCTGATTTTAATGAAAATATATTTATTTTAATTAAATATAATAAAATCCTGGGCTGGGATAACTTCACATATGAATATATGTTGCATAATTTTATTAGTATTGCCTGATTAAATTTTTTTATTTTCTGGGATAAAATCCTGGGCTAACTTCACATGCATCAGGGCTCCCAAAAATTTTATTCAATAATAATGAATTTACAGCTAAGCATCTTGTCCGAGGATCTCTGATGTGTCATATCCGTGTTCCGCCAATTTAAACAAATTTTCTAACAACTCAAAATATTCTTTCAGTTTCATCCGAGTACGCTAAAAATGTAGAATTCCTGGAAATTGTTAAGCTAGGTTTCAAAAAACATGAGAAGATTATACTTAAGGAACTATTAAAAATTAAATATGCATATCTATGAAAACTCCGAAACTAAATATTTTAGCTGGACATATGAGTGCTAAAGTTAAAGCTAAACATGTTTGCGCCTACGGCTAACGTTTCGTTAATCTGGGGGCAACCCGACCCGCATTTTTTTTTTCGCTGGCGCTACATCCCATAGAGAGATTTGACCGCTTCATTATGAAATTTCGTAATCATCTTTTCAACGGATAATGAGTGATTAATTAATTGATCCTTACATTAACCAGCCGTGATTTTTTCATCAACCGCTGGGAATCGAACACGGGACCTCCGAAGCTTAAAGCAAGCATGCTAACAACTGTGCCACCGGGGCGGCAATTGGTTATCGGACCCGCATTTGGTTCGTTTTTAATTTGTGTGTCAAATTATTTTTAGTTAGCTATTTAAAACCAAATGTAATTTAATATATTCTTCTGAATTATCGAACAAATTGAATTTTTCTGTACAAAAGTAACCAAAGGTAATTTTTCTGTATAAAATTCATAGTTATCCAAAGTATTTGTTATATTTTTTCAAGTACCAATTTTTAAAGTAATCAACCAATCTTAAAGCGTTGTTCCTCTTAGCAATTTTATATCCAAAATTTGAAATTGTATTTATGACGAATTCTACAAAAAAAAAAAAAAAAAAACGAATCGTGTCATTAGTATAGAAAATGATAGCTTAGTTGATGAGAGTAGATCAGTTTTTTTATAGGCATTTTGTCTGAACAGAAGTTTTCGGTAACTATTCCAAAAATTTACCAACATTTCGATAATCAACCATTTTACCGAAAATCGGTATAGGATTCTCAACAAAAAACTCGGCATTAGAATCACAGAATTTTCGATTTGAAATTCTCAATACTTGTAACGACCCATTTTGAGTCGGTATTTTTGCCTGAATTTAGCGTGCACCAAAAAAATCCAAACCTTGGCTGTTAACATGTTTATTTTGTTGTTGCTGATCTCTTTATTTGAATAGCGGAAAATGCTTTACGCGCGAACTGATAAAAAAAAAAATCCAATAGAATGTACATAACGTAAAATGATAGAAAGAAAACAATGATGGTCATTAAGTGATAAATAGCTCGAGAAGACGGATTGTATATCATCCGATTACACAAAAACAAAAAAAACGGCTAGATTTGTTGGCCATAAAATATTTTTAATGCTTTGATAAATTTAATTTATTCCGAGTTTAATTGTGAAAATAAAATAAAAAAAACTCAAAAATTGAATCAACAATAGACAAGTGAATTGTTGTTTAATATTAAGATGAATTATTTTATGTAATCTTATATTTGTACCAACGAACACATGTATAAGTACAAAATAGAACTTTATTACACTCAAAAAAAGAAAAAAACAATAAAACAATTTTATATCGTGAATAGTATAATCTAAGTTATTAAAAATTACTAAAATAATTATTAAAATCATGAAATCCAAAGCATAATTGTTTAGCCGTGAAATCTAATAAAAATAAAAATTTAATTAAAAATCAAAAATCAAACCAAACTGTAAAACTATAATTAAATTGTTTCACTACCCCGTGTGCGTCATAGCGGTGATTCAGTATAATAGCACCCGATTTTTTTAGTGCATTACAATTATACCAAAGGCGACACAAATAATCAAGCTACTACGTTATGCTAATACATTAGGCTATTACGCCAAGCTCATAACCGGCAAAGGAAAATTGATATTCGGTGATCTGCCGCAACGACGCAGCTTGTGGATTTACAACACAGGGTTCTTCAATTACAACACACAGGGTTTTTCAATTGCAACATCAGGTTCGGAGTTTGTTTATATTAAATATATTATTAATTTTTTTTAAATTAAGTTTTGTTATTTGGATTGTTTTTCTTGCTAGCAATGATTTGTGATCCATTTTTTTTATCGATGCTTATTTTCGTTGTAAAAATGTATTAAAAATTTAATAGGTGGTGTAGGATATTGTGGTCGGGCATGAAACACATTAACCCCGTTTATGCACGTAGAGACATGTTCGAAAGGAGCCTGGAAAATACCCCACGACCAATACCGTGAGTCCGTAGCCGGCAAAACTGTGCCCAGGATATTCCGATCGAATGATTTTTTGTAGTGGTTGCTCAGGTGGCCGTTACACACTAACCTGATATACAATTTAACCAAATTGAAAGTGTTGAAGTCAAAAAATTTAAATTCATATATAGTTTTGACTTTAAATTTAACTCCGATAATTTATTCGGATATCGAGCTCTGATTTAAAAACGTTATTAATTTATAAACGGACTCAATTTTAAGCATGAATATTTTTCCCAGCAAAGGATTGCGATCTAAAATTCCTCTTCATGTCCAATTTTGAATAAGAACTTGCCTACCAAAGTCCTGGCAATTTGGAATTGATATATATGACATATTTTACAAAAACAATTAACAGCACAAATGGATGCAGTTTTGGAACCAGGAGTTTTAAACTTCTTCATTGATGGTTCAAACCGTAATGGAAGAGTCGGGGCTAGGGTGTTCTGCGAGGAACTTATGTTAAACCTCTCCTTCTATCTCCCTGACTACTGTAGCATTTTTCAAGCTGAAATAACTGCGATAAAGGAAGTCGTGGACTGGTTGAGGTATAATGTAATATCGACTTGTGATATTGTCATATATACGGACAGTCAGGCTGCCATCAAAGCGCTTCAATCACACCTCCTCACGTCGAAAGTAGTCCGAAACTGTCTCTCATCTCTTAACGAGATGACAGATCAGTTCAACATTCACATTATATGGGTGCCAGGACATTTCATTAGCACAGGGAATATAAAAGCCGATGAACTGGCTCGACGTGGTACAACGGACCGCATCTCAAACAGCAAAAAGGATATTGCAATGCCTCTTGCGGTATGCAAACTGCTGCTTCAGGAGGAAGCTAGTAAGTTGACGTCTGGCCAAAGTTGGACTTGGCGAGATCCAAACAGCTGATCTCACTTCAGCGGAGTCAGATCAGTGTGGTTGTTGGAGTGATTATGGAGCACTGTCTCATAGACAGACATGCGAGTAGACTTGGTTTCTTCTCACGTGACTACTGTCGTAGTTGCGAGGACGAAGAGGAGGAAGAGGCAGTACTTCATCTTCTTTGCACCTGTCCTTGTCCGGCACGAAACAGACTGAATTTTCTAGGGGCACCCCTTTTCAACGACCTGACGGAACTCAGCAGGATGGACGTCAGGACTTCAGGAGTATCCAGCGCTTCATAGCAAGCCGAAGTAGTTTCAATGAGTTGGAGGAAAATTTTTAAATTGTGGTATGGCTACGGACCTTTCTATTGCTGGTCCTAGTGGACCGCCACCCAACCCTAACCTAACCTAAGGCTCTCTGACAACAGCTCCGCGGCTCCCTAAAGGGCCGCGGCCCACAGTTTGAGAACCACTGACTTAAACGATTTAGAGATGGAGGACGTAGTATTGATGATGAGCCCGGTCAAAACGTCCTGTAAATTTTAACAATGACGCTATTAAAAATCTAGTGGAGTTTGAGTCACGATTAACAAGACTTCAAGAAATTGTAAATAATCAAGGAAAATATATCATTGATTAAAACAATAAATTGTGTTTTATTTACATTGTTTAAAAATATCACAAAAATGCGCACGAATTTATGGCCGAAAATTGCACGCCTATTGAAACAACGTCTACATTTAATTTTAGTACTAACACAGAATTCCAGCGAGATTTGATACATTTGTTTTATAATTTCTGGCATATGAGAGACCGCAAGGCATTTGTGTTGGTTTTGAAATGGTACATTATATATTGATTCATAATAAAATCAATGCCACTACATAAAAGTCGTGAAATTAGTCTAAAAATGTCAAATAACTAACGATGATATGTATATTTCATTTATAAATAAAAATTTTCATTTAAATTGAATATAAGGCAACACAAACTAATGAATTTTAAAATCCCATATGATTTTGCTTACGTTCCAAAGGAAAATAAAAATCTTTATTCCCTTAACTAATTAATATCACTACAAATTATTTTGTCACGGCTTTATGTAGTGCCATTGGTAAAATAATAATTTTGAAATTGTTCAATTTGTATCAGTATTGCTCATGCCTGTTGCTAAGTTTGCTTATGTGGGGTTTGTAAAACACAAAAAAAACTATAAAGTTGGTTAACAGATTCCGATGACATATTCTAATGATGCGCTGTCTTTCGACCTACTATGATTTTACTGTCAAAATAGTGTCCATGTCTAAAGTCTAATAGAACCGCTCTATTTTATTTAGGATTTGCCGTGACCATTCACAATAATCTAAATCAATAAGATTCTTTCGGTTTTTTATAGATAAAATATATTAACAATAATGGCATTTACAACATTTTTCGACTTATTAAACAGAAAAAATGAAGAGAAAAATAATCATTTATAATATATCTAGCAAAAAAGTAGAAATATCAAAATCCCCCGTACTTTAATCCAAGGGTCATACAAAGTGTATCGACCCCAAAAAATGTAAACCTTTCTTGAGTTTTCTATATGGTAGTTTGGTTTCGTACTGAAAATTTTGCACGAACAAAAAAGTTTGCTCTGCTCTTCAGGTAGCTACGACCAAACTACAAAATACAATTCTAACTACATACATTAAGTATGAGGCAAGAACGTACAGACTTAGCGAATTATATTCACTAAATCATAAACTGAAGGAAATCCCTCGTGTTTTATGCCCACACAAATAATAGAAAGAGAAGTTCGTCTGTATTAAAATAAATAAGATTGTTTAATAAAAAAAATTTAGCTTTTTTTAAAGTACTGAGGGGATTCACCTACTTGATGCGACTATTTTTATTACCTTAAAGCCAGAAATCGTACATGTAGCACTACATCTACTTTACTGAAATTTTGATATTCACACATTTGTTTACGATTTGCAACTCAAAGTAAGTGTAGAATGAAACTATTTAAAGTTTTAGTAAGATGAGGCTAGGTTATGATATTAATTTGTATGTTTAGGTAAAATTGCGGTAAATGAGGGATTCCAATCCAGTGTTATCCAAATGAACTAGGAGGAGACCGTCAACTAATTTTTCATGCATTATTCATTCATTATTCATTAATTATTCGCTGAAAATTTACTCCTTATTCCTCCAACTGGTTATTCATAGATTACTAAATCATTACTGCTGTTAATGAGTGAATTATAAATCAACGGTGAGGGAATAATCAATGAATAACGAATGAACTACGTTTGGGTATTATAACAAAAAATCCATTAAAAGGAAATGAAAATGAACTACTTATTGGAAATAGAAAAATTGTTTCTGGATTTTACTATACTTAGCTGATAGACAAAGTTGCGGCAAATGACAAATGAATCATTTGCCTTAGATACATTTTGAAGTAACAAATTTACAAGTTTTTTATTAATAAATTTTAACATTGTTAAGAGGTTTATGGCGCTAGCACATTTTGCACTAATTTGCCAACTTTCAATAAAAAAAGAAACTGAACAACATGCTCCAAGAGAAACCAATATATTGTCCCACGGATAATCTAAAAAACGAAGCCAAACAGGAGTTAGCCGACACACTCTAAGACAAGCAATCGAAATTCAGGAACAGTAAAATGTGCGACGAGCTGCCGTCGCGAAAAGTCAACTTACAGTTAAAGAGCGGCGAACCCAACCAGTCAAACGTAAAACATTCCGTTTTACTGAAGGTCGAGGTTAATAACACAATTGTGGACTATTGCAAATCATTTGAAAATTTTGTGGTTTAAGCCGAGCCCCGTCAGTTGAAAAATTTACCGGCTGCTGTCACAGAGGAAAAGTTAAATTTCCGAGAGCGAATAAGGCTCTAAATGCGGAAACGTATACACAACTGGTTTATCTATTAAACTTTACATAACCGAAATTTTCGGTCATGAGCCTCAAATGTGAAATTTCAGACACCAGTTGTACCAGTTAACTCTCCCGAAATTTCAGTAATCCAGTTTTAAATAGGATGTTCACGGCGATAAGCTCTGGACAAACTACTTTTACCTTGATGCAGTACAACAACGCCTTTAGTATTCGAGGTAAACCTAAATTATTCTTGCTTGGCGTTCTTGACAACGATAATGATGTGACTATTTTCTCTGGAACATGGCTTACTAAAAGTTTTAGTTCGGAGCAATTTTTCCCGCCTAACTACGTCGTTCAAAGGAAAGATCAACATGATTCTTATACCTACCTGAAGGAAGGAGGTGTGTGATGATTGCACAAATTCGTAGTAAGTTTACTTTGCATTTTGTACAACATTTATTTTTTATTTTTGGGACCCTAACTTTTGATGTAAAGCGGTATAAATAATAGATTATTGTACGATGTCATGTGTCTCAGAAGGCGGGCTGGGCGAAAGAAAAACAAAGTGAGAAAAAGTAGGTATCGCCAAGTATCGAGAAGGAACACAACCGTGTACAACGATTAAAGATCAAATAATTAATGTCTTTAAGTGTTATAATCTTCTAGAAAAGAAAGCCAGCGTTAAAACTATCCAGCGTACAAATTTAATAGTTTTGTTTGTTCTTTAAATAAAATATTGAAGTAAGATAATTATAAATTGTGCTCTTATTTATACATATATACATCATAAATATCCACGAGACATAATACGCCTCGCTACTCTAATAAAATGTGTATCAGTGCAAAACCAAAGCCCGTGTGAAAAGTGCAATACTTTTCATTTCGATTTTATTTACATCAATGTATTCTCCCGTCTTATAACATAATTATCGTTGTAATTTATATCATTTGTATAATATTTTTATAAATTTTGCACTTTCTGAACCGGGTTTGAGAATGTCGCGATATTTTAGAAATGAGTTTTTTAAATTTTTGGCAATTGATAATTTTTGAATATTTGCTTACCGTTATACTGTAGGTAATAAATAAATAAACAGTGATTGTATTTGTAAGAGGAGATTTTGAGCCATCTTTTGAACGTAACAATCGGATTTACTTACATAACAATGAAGATTGAAATCAATTTTTTGTGAACATTAATATTTTGAGTTCACTGCGGTTAAAACCTTACAAATTACCGCATTGTAAATGAGTTTACACAAATATTAGCATGTTGTAGTATAGAAGGCAACACAAACAGATTTTCAATGAATCCAATAGTAACGGGTGGCAGATTCGTACCTTCTGGTGGGAGGTAACAACGCAGTTGTTTTGACCTTTTCGTTTGAAGGATCACCGAAAAAGACGCTATGGTGCTAATTCCATTCAGGAACACTGCAAATTCAGGCTGCCCCGACGCAAAAAAATTACTTTCTAGATAACAGACGACAGAAATTGAAGTCTTGTGGAGTCTGGCTTAATAGCGCAAGGCATAATTGAATATTCAAAATTCAACAGTAAGTTTACGCTTGATGGACCAAAGCCGAATGGTTATCCACTCTACCCACGTCGAAATGGAATCACCACATTCATAAAAAAGTAATGATGGATGAGGTAATATTTATCTACTTAATACTGTTTAACAACTTAAAACTAAATTACAAAATATTCTACGTATTAAAATAAAATTTCCTTCTCTTGATCTGAAAAAATTTTGGTTTACCCGTCGTACGGCAGACCGAGCTCGCCAGTAGAAGAACTTTATTTAATTGTAAAAAAATGTTTGAAACACACTTGCGGATAAAGCCGTTGCCAAACTTATTTGATAGGAGCTCTTACTCCTGTTCATGCTCCATTTTTTATACTGATTCTGAAATGGTACTCTTTCCGCACTTGCATTATACAATAAACTATTGTGATTCGAATATTACAATGCAAGTTCATGATATTTTGTTTTTATCTTGAGACATATCATATCCTACACATTACTCATAAAATATTTACTATAAATCAAAGAACAGTAAACCTTATAAATTATAGTATTATCTGTTATAATATCAAATTACACAATATCCAGTCACAATCACAACCTACGAGCACGAGTATTTATCAACACAAAAATGTATTATTACATACTGAAAAAGGAGTTAAGTAGTTTACTATTTCTTATAGTCTCATATAAGCTCATCTACATAATACGGATAAAGACGAGAAGACACATGAAAGAAAATGCGAAAATATGATTATGATACGAATGTGAATTGAATGAGTGATTTTGCTTTTCAGGCTTCTTTTTTTTACTTTTGCATTTCCATATAACATACACATAATATACTCATACATTTAGACATAACATTATTGAAAATTAGATTCAAAGATTTTATGAAAGAAGGAAAAACGATACGAGAAAGCAAATTATTCTGTAATGTGATAATATAAAACTGTAGATGGATAGAGAGATTACATTATTGTACATATAACAATACTACATAATGTGTATTATGTATACTCGGCTCCCATCTCAATTTTTTTTTTTTTTTTTGTTCTTAGTTCTTTAACCAAAGTAATATTGTGGCATTTTCATACATTTTACTGATATCCGTTGTAAAGAATAATGTAATCGAAATATTCATCTGTAAAATTATGATTATTTTTATTATTATGGGGGGCTTGGTTTTTGTTATTTAATATTCTTTTGTTTTAAATTGGTAGCCGAATTTAAAACAAAATAATATCCAAAAAAAATGGCAATTACAATTTTATTCGTCTATAAATAGCTGTCAGCCATAGACGTTAATATACAAAAACCGAGCGATTTGTAAATATTTATTGCAGAATAGACTAAGAAGAGAACTTTAAAAACCTGACCTAATATATAGGTAATAAATAGTTATATCAATTTTTTCTCATTACAACGAAGTTTATTGGCTTATCGCCGGGTTTCCTGGACGACGGAAATAGACAGCGAAACGTTACCAGCGAACATGTTTTTTAGGGGGGAATTACATCCCAAGTACAGTGTACTCACCCTTGTTTGAAATACGCAGAAAAAAAATTGTGTTACGCCCCAAGTACCGTAGCTCTCCCCTTGTTAGAGATACCTAGAAAAATGTATTACGTCCCAAGTACCGTACCCCCCCCCCCCCAGATACCCAGACAAAAAATGTATTACGTCACAAGTACCACACTCCTTCCGTGTTAGAGACACCCTGAAAAAAAAAATATTATCCTAAGTACCGTATCCCCCCCCCCGTATTTGTTAGAGATACCCATAAAAACAAATTTATTACGTCCTAAGTACCATAACCCCAGACCTTGTTAGAGATACCCAGAAAAAAAATTATCACGTCCCAAGTACCATACCCCCTTTTCATTGTTAGAGATACCCAGAAAAAAATATATTACGCCCCAAGTACCGTACCCCCCTTGTTAGAGATACCCAGAAGAAAAATGTATTAAGTCCCAAGTATGTGGACCCCTTGTTAGAGTTACATAAAAAAAATTAGTAAGTCCCAAGTACCGTAAAAATATATATTACACCCCAAGTACCGTACCCCACATTGTTACAGATACCCAGAAAAAAAATGTATTACGTCCCAAGTACCGTCCGTACCCCCACCTCTTGTTAGAGATACCTAGAAAACAAATGGATTACGCCACAAGTATCGTACCCCCCCCCCTTGTTAAAGATCACCAGAAAAAATGTATTACGTTAAAGTATCATACCTCCCTAATTAGAGATACCCATAAAAATAAAATGTATTACGCCCAAAGTACTGTACCTCTCCCCTCCTTTTATTAGAGATAGCCAGAAAAAAATGTATTACAATCCAAGTACCGAACCCCCACATTGTTAGAGAAACCCAGAAAAAAATGTATTACGTCCCAAGTACCGTACCTCCAGATATCGAGAAAACAATTATTACGTCCCAAGTACCTCACCCCCTTTGTTAGATATACACAGAAAAGAAATGATTCCGTCCCAAGTACTGTATCCTTCCCCCTTGCTAGTGATACCCAGAAAAAAAAATGAATTACCTCCCAAGTACCGTACGCTCCTTGGTAGAGATACCCAGAAAAAAAATGTATTACGTCCCAAGTACCGCACCCACCATTGTAAGAGACACCCAGGAAAAAATGTATTACGTTCCAAGTACCGTACCCCCCTTGTTAGAAATACCCACAAAAAAAATTACGTCCCAAGTACCGCACCCCTTCGTTAGGTACTTCCTTGGTAGAGATACCCAGAAATAAAATTATTAACGTTCCAAGTACCATAACCCCCTTGTTAGAGATACCCAGAAAACAATTTATTACGTCCCAAGCACCATGCCTCCCCCCCTTCTTAGAGATATTCAGAAATAAAAATTAACGTCCCAAGTACCGTACCCCTCGTAAGATATACCCAGAAAACAAATTTGTAGCGTCCAAAGTACCGTACGCCTCCCCCCTTTTTAGAAATACCCAGAAAAAAGCATGAATTATGCCCCAAGTACCGTACTTCTTTGGTAGAGATACCCAGAAAAAAAATTATTAACGTTTCAAGTACCACACCCCCTCCTTGTTAGAGATACCCAGAAAAAAATTTATTACGTCCCAAGTACCATGCCCCCCCCCCCACTTCTTAGAGATACCCAGAAATAAAAATTAACGTCCCAAGTACCGTACCATCCCTTGTCAGAGTTACCCAGAAAAAACTGTATTACCTTACCCCCTGGTTACAGATACCCAGAAAAAAATGATAACGTCCTCCTAGATACCGTACCCCCAGATACCCAGACAACAAAAATTATTACGTCAAAAGTACCGGACCCCGTTTGTTAGATATACCAAGGAAAAAAATTATTTACGTCCCAAGTACAGTACTCCCTCCTTATCAGAGACACCAGAAAAAAAAAATTATTTCGCCCCAAGCTACTATGCTACAAGTACCGTACCACCCCTGCCTTGTTAGAGATAGTCAGAAAAAAATGTATTACGTCCCAAGTACCGTAAGCCCCCCTGTTATAGATACCTAGAAAACAAAATATTACGTCCCAAGTAAGGTACCCCCCCCCAGGGATCCGCAAAAAGTATCGATACGTTATAGTATCGATACTTTGATTACGATACCAAGTACTTTTGTACTCGATACTTTTGTAACGATACTCAACTGGTACTCGATACTTTCTTCCTCGAAACATCGATACTTTTTAATAAGGAATCGTACATACCAATATTTATGTTATGAGTGTTTATTTTCCGAGGAAGTTCCTACAATCTAGCGAAACACAAAAAATATCATTTTTATATTCCTATATCAAATCTTTTAAATCGACATTGATCAATTTTACTACAAACACGAACACGAATACATGACCAGAAATATATGCGGCGGCGGCTACGTAACTACCAGGAAAATCATTCCTACCATGAATTGTCTAAGGCAACAAATAAAATTAATAATAGGAAATGACGACGAAAGACGATTCGTTGAAACCTTAAAAGAATATGTTGTGGAGGAGTTAAGTGTTAAGCCGCCGCTTTGGTGAAATCTTGGTGAACCACATTATGGCTGTTTTAACGATTCTCTATCCCCGCTTCAAAAAAATGTTAAAGATACCTTAGCTGGTGCCCATGCTATTTCATCCGTCAGAAAAATAATGAACGCCTCTGATATCACATCAGCGTCGTCTGAATCAAATGATGAAGGATCTTTTGTGTAATAAATAAATATGAACTATACAAATTTATTAACTTTGCATTATAATAAATTTACATAAATGCCTTACCCAGAAAACAATTTTTTTATCGTCACAACTACCGTCTTTCCCCTTGTTAGAGATACCCAGAAAAAAAAATGATTACGTCCAAAGTACCGTACCCCCACCATGTTAGAGATAATCAGAAAAAAAATGTTTACGTCCCAATTCCCGTACTGTCAGAAATACCCAGGGAAAAAATTTATTATGTCTGAAGTATCGTACCGCCGACCCCCCCCCCCCTCCCTTGTTAGAGATACCCAGAAAACAAAATTTATTACGTCCCAAGTACCTTACCCTCTTGTTAGGGATAAAAGTGCCGCATTTCCCTTGTTAGAGATACCCCGAAAAAAAATTATTACATCCCAATTACCGCACCCCCTTCCCCCCTTGTTAGCGATACCCATAATACAAATGTGTTACGTCCCAAGTACCGTACCCCCAACTACTGTAAGGAACCTATCTCATTCATTATAACAATACCGTGCATTTTAAAAACTTGCCGGTACATTTTAGATTTTTGTATACCTGCAAGTTCTTAAAATGGACGGTATTGTTAAAATGAATGTTAGATAACGGAATAATTTTAATAGCACCGCGCCGTCTGTTTCTATCTGCTTTTTTAAATGGTCTCGAATTTTATGACGAAAATGAAACAAAGTAAAATGACCAGATATTTTAATGAGGCGTGCTGTGTTTGATATTCTTGATTCATAAATAACTCGCAGGTCAGACATAATTTACGAAAATACATGACAAACAAATAATTAATCCTCTATTTATCTTTCTATAACAACATCGTCCATTTTCAAAGAGAGAAAGAAGGCTAAATTCCTAAATTTCATTACTATACTTTTATTACGTTGTCGAATTTACCAAGTTTTAATTTTGGGTAAAATATTAATAATCATAATATTCTTAAACATTAAAATATCAATAATATATTATTTTCACATGTCTCACAGGTTTTATATGTCGAAGGACATATAATTTTGAGTTTAAAAGACTGTATCGCGAAATTGTTGACCTTGGCCGAGGTGAACTTTTCACAGATCAAAGTTTCATTATTAGCAAGTGATTTAACGTGAAATTACATATGCGACACAGTAAAACACAAACGATCATATAACTCATTAGACAGTTTGCTTAAGCTATTGCCAAAAATTCAAAACCAATTCATTTAAGATCTCGTGTGGTCAAACTAAAACCGAAGCCATTGTAATAAAATTTTCGTGTCCTCAAATATTACGGAACGTTATCAAATAGATTAAAGAAAGACATTTTTTTTATTTTTATTTTTTTTATTTATTTATATTACGACTGAGTCTTACACCCATTTAGTAATTTACATTGCATTATAAAGTATTTGATTAGTCGGCACAATCACAAGATTATCCCCCATTTCGTGTAACTCATCCCCTGGATTTTCGCCACAGCAAGTCTACTGACCTCCTGGTCGCGATAAGTCCAATGGTTTTATTCTTTGCAGTCTTCTGGTTGGTGTGGTAGTCAGCATACAGCGTATGTCCAGATTTTCATGCTGGTGCAGACGTTGTAGGTGTTTTGTTGCATGATGTTTAATTTCATCCACGACAAGCTCGATCTTTAGATCTCGATGGAGGTTGTCGTTTCGAATGTACCACGGTGCATTAACAATACATCGCAGGATTTTATTTTGAACTGTTTGTATGATTTTAATATTTGTCCTCTTGGCACAACCCCAGAGTTGGCTACCGTACGTCCATACAGGTTTAAGGATTTGTTTGTATAACAGCAGTTTGTTATGGATCGCTAGTTCAGATTGTCTCCCTAAGAGCCAATGCATCTTTCTAAATTTTATGTTTAGTTCTTCTCGCTTCTTTTTTATGTGTTCTTTCCATCTAAGTTTAGCATCTAAAGTCATACCAAGATACTTAGCAGTGTTCGCATGCGGTACTACTATAGAGTTTATCATTATTGGTATATGATTAACTTTTAGATTGGTAAAGTTCACTTGGACTGATTTTGCTTCATTTAATTTAATTCGCCATTTCTCTGTCCATTTACATATCAGGTTAGTAGCCTTCTGAAGTTTACTAGTGGATTCATTGATGTTTTTTGCTGTTGCAAGTATTGCCGTGTCATCTGCAAAAGTCGCCATTGTTGCTTCTATAATTGGTATATCTCTAGTATATAGGAGATAAAGGATTGGTCCAAGAACACTCCCTTGTGGAACTCCTGCTGTTATTCGTTTTAGCTGGGAGTATTCATTCTCATACTTTACTCGGAAGTGCCTCTCTGATATGTAGGATTTTAGAATTTGAAAAAATTGCTCTGGAAGATCTCGATGAAGTTTGAATTCTAACCCCTGGTGCCATACTTTGTCAAATGCTTGCGCTACATCAAGGAATATATTTGAACATATTTGTTTGCTTTCTAGTGATTTCTCGATTACATCAGTAATTCGATGTACTTGTTCTATAGTAGAATGTTTTTCCCTAAATCCAAACTGATGTGAGGGGATAAGATTCCTTTCTTTGATAATTGGTTTTTTCAAAAGTCATTTGAATAATGACTTTGATTTCAATAATGACTGTTTTTTTTTTTTTTTTTTTTCGCTGGCGCTACATCCCATGGAGGGATTTGGCCGCTTCATTTTTTTTTGAAGTTTCGTGATCATTTTTACAACAGATAATGAGTGATTAGTTCATTGATCCTTACATTAAACCAGCCGTGATTTTTACATCACCCGCCGGGAATCGAACCCGGGACCTCCGGAGCTTAAAGCAAGCATGCTAACAACTGTGCCACCGGGGCGGGGATTCTTTACATATGTTCCATAAAATAAATTCACTACACGAGCACATCTCTGAGATTTGTGTTAATTGACTTAGTGCATTTCCGCTTTCAAACAATTTTCTAATAATGACTGTTGCTTCTAACAAAAAATCGCGAAGTTTTTCCCGTAAACAATTCAATTTTTTTCAAGACAGAACGGTTTAAAACATAGAATTATTGATTTTTATCAAAACGAGGATAAACCGGCCGATGGATTTTTAAAAACATTTGTAATTCGATAAGGGAACTAAATTTGGGTGTTAAAAAATGTCGGTGTTGGTAGCAGACAATACAAATTTCAACTTTGATCGCTATTATTAACTGTTTACAAATTTTCAAACTGTGAACAAAAATCGTTAAAGCAAACTGTTATGCTCATATTTTGCACAATTGTCTCAGATTTTCTCTGGAGGAATTAGACTTCGATATCGAAAATATCATATCGAAAATCAACTCTCATGTTTGTCAACGAAACTTTTAAAGAATTCTGCATTTTTATGAAGGTCAGCTTTAACGAGTTTTCTAAAAACGTTGAACTCGCTGGCTATCTTTACAGCTTTGTATAGAAAGGTTACTAAAAGAATTTCTAGCATTACACTCATATTTTGAAGCAGTTTATACTTGTAGATTTTTCAGTTGAACTGAAAAAGTCTTACTCTGAAAAGTCTTACTACTTCGAAGTAGTTCGAATCTTTGGAATTCGGATCGGGTGTGTTTTGTTATTTTTGCCTTCTGACAGTCAATGCAAGTTTTTGCCCAATGTGAGCTATCCTTGTTTATTGATGGCCAGAAATACTTTGCTGTTACCTTTTTTCTTGAAGCTCTTATTCCGGGATGAGACAATTTGTGAATATTGTCGAAGATTTGACGTCTCATCGGTTCCGGTATGTAAAGTCGAGGTGACATAATTGAAGTTTCGCACCATATCAATTTCGAGCCAGCCTCAAGGGAAATTTGCTCTAGTTTAATTCTTTTGTTATGAGGTCCTGTTTTATTTATGATTTCTTTTATAGTTCAGGATCTAACTCCTGTGCCTTGATCAACTTTTCAATATCGAGACCAACAAAAGTTAAAACTGAAATCTCGTCAGTTCGTGAGAGAGTATCGGCCACTATGTTTTCTGCGCCACTCACATGACGGATATCTGTAGTAAATTGGGCGATGTACTCCAAGTAGCGTGTCTGCCTTGGACTTCGCTCCGTCTTGGAATTAATTGCCATTGTTAAAGGTATGTGATCCGTATAAATTCGAAATTCACGCCCTTCGAGGAAATATCTATATTTTTTAATTCCCACAAAAACTGCCAATAGCTCCCGATCAAAAGTAGAGTATTTTTGTTCTGGGAGAGTAAATTTTCTTGAAAAGAACGCTAAAGGTTCCCAATGATTTCCATTTAGTTGTTCCAATACACCTCCACACACTATATTCGAAGCGTCCGTCCTAATGCAATATGTTGCGTACGGGTGTGGAAGTAACGTACAATTAACAAGAGAGTCTTTTATCTTCTCAAGAGCTTTTTGGCACTCTGAAGGCCAAGAAAATATAGCTTTTTTCCCTTGCCGGATCAAAAGATTCATATGTGCATAGATTGGCGATAATTGTTTTGCCAAATTAGGTACAAATCTATGATAATAATTGATCATACCGACAACACGTTGAATATGACGGACCGTGATGGGGTGTGGAAAATCTTTAATTGCTTTGATTCTGTCACTTGATGGTTGAATCCCATCATTAGTTATCTCGTGACTTAAGAAGTTCACCTTTGAAACGCCGAACACACATTTTGACAAACGAATGTTGATACCGTAATCTGATAAACGTTTGAATAGTATTCGTAAATGTTCGCTATGCTCCTCTGGTGTTTTACTTGCAATTAATATATCGTCGACGTAAGCGAAAAGAAAATGTAAATCTTTTGTAACTTCGTCAATGAATCGGTGAAATGTTTGACCTGCGTTTCTGAGACCAAATGTCATTAGAACAGAAATCAAACATCCCAAACGGTGTAGTTATTGCAGTTTTATATTGATCCTCCTGTGCTACTGGAATTTGATGGTAAGCACGACAAAGATCAATCTTTGAAAAAATTGTGCATCCCCGCAAATGTCTTGAAAAATCATGGATGTGTGGTACTGGATACCTGTCGGGAATCGTGACGGCGTTTAATCGCCACCTGACTCTGTTCCTTTTTAGGAACCATGTGAAGAGGAGAACATGTTGACGATGAGGATTGTTTACAAATACCCAAATTTTGCATATGCTAAAAGGCATCTTTGGCTAATGCAAACTTCTCGGGACCAAGACGTCGCGGTTTGCAGTATGGAAGTTGCCCTTCTGTCACAATTCTGTAAACTACATTGTGCTTCACCGGCAAGTCGTACATAGGTGGCTGAGTAAGCTCAGGAAATTCCTTTAATAATGTACCATATAAACCTTCGATGTTAAAAATCCGAGGCGATGGCGAGCTAACGGAATAAACTGTTCCTTTAGTAATCATGGTTGTTATGGGATCGACCAAGCGATTGTTCCTTAAATCGACCGTTAACCCAAATTTTACCAAAAAATCAGCTCCTATGATAGGTTTATTGACTGTTGCAACAATGAACGGGTGTCGAAATTCTCGACGAAGTCTCAAATTTAATGTTAGAAGCCTTGATCCGTATGTTTTAATTGAAGAACCATTAGCAGCGGTTAACTGAAGGTGATGGTCTTCAATAGTGTCTATCAGAAAAGTTAGTTTTGTGTCTTTACATGTTATGAATAAACGGCGAATTGCGGTTACTCCAGCATCTGCCGTACCGATGTTGGAAGATTCTAGTTTTTTTTACTTTCATCATCATTGAAAGTACAATTAGGTTTTCCGCATTTTCGCGCCCTAATACCAAATTTAAAATGGTAACAGCACATTGGATAATCAACCGACCGAGATCTAGAACCTGATCTTGAGGAACTTCTGTTGCGAGATCTAGATCTTTGGTTATTAAATTGCTGATTCGAGCGATTCTCAAATCTCTCAAAACGAGTTTTCAATTCGTTGATTGACTTGAATAATTCATGTAAATCGAAATTAGTGCTTGTAGGTGCAATAGTCGGCTCTGTTCGTGACATTTGGTGTATCTGAGTTGATGGTTGGAGAAATGGGTTATGCAAGGGATTATTCATTCCCCAAATCCTATCAGCCGTTTCGTATAATTTACCTATATCGTCTGATTCTACCCCCACCAATATCGCACCTATTATGGGTGGTAATCTTGAAAGCCACAATTTCTTGATAAAGTCTGGTGACAGTGCACTCGAGTCACCTGCCATGCGGCTTAATTGTCGGTGGAAACTGGAGGGCGATTGGTTTCCCATCTCTACCGCGTGAAGTACTGTTTGAATTCTCCTCATTTCAGATTCTTCTGAGCGCTTAATGAGTGAATCTTTAAGAGTTTTGTACTTATCGATTAACGGCGGGTTCAAAATAATATCCGAAACAAGACTCGACTGTGTCTCGTTCAGGTGTTTTATTATGTGATTGAACTGTCTGTCGTCCGATCTTATATTGGCAGAAGACATGATTAATTCGGCCTGCCTAAACCATAATCTCGGATTACTATGCCAGTAAGATGGTAAACTATTGGATTCCATTTGGAGTGCAGTTGGTGTTTGTGACTCATCTAACGTCTCATTGCTTCCGCTTTGAGGTAAACTAGATACACCTGGTTTTGACTCATTATTTATCGACGGTGTTGGTGACATTTTAAATTGGTTTTATTTTTATTTTTTTACGAAAAATTTAAAATGTTGATAAACGATTCCCAGCAACTCGCAAGAGTCAAATCAAAACGGTAGACGAGGCACGGGAAGGAACTCACGGGAGTGGGTCTGCCCTCTCAAAGTCCTTGAGCCCCAATGCTACCGCTTTTCTAGCAGAAGTAAATGTTATTACATCTAGGAGGGAGAGCAATGAGCCCAGATAGTATGTAACGCGTGTAGAAGTACTTCCTACAGTAAACATTTAGGAGGGAGAGCAATGAGCCCAGATAGTATGTATCACTTACCGTTAGGCAGTATTATCAGGTTCATTAAGAGCCTGAATATTGAGTGGACGGATAATTAAGTAGGGCTTGATGCACAAAAGATCTTTTAGGTCGCAGTGCGGGGTGGCTTGAGCCCCCACATGGCCCTCAAGTAATAATAATAATAATCGACTGCGCGAGTACCAAACCTTAACTCAAACTAACTTTAAAAAAAATTTTAAATTCGACCGATAGTTTACCACTACCAATTATCATTTTGCTTACATTCCATCTTTTTTCTCCCCTCGTTCAATTGCTTCACACCACCAAAAAAACAAGAAGTAAATAAAATAAAACATGCAGAGATGTGTGGTTCAAGATGTAACACACATCTCTGCAGTTCCCTCGTTAATGCGTTAACGACGCAACTGGAGTCGTTTCAATGCACGAACCATTCTCAGAACGGCCGAATTTGGTCAAACAGAAAATACATTTCTTGCCATGTGCAGGATAGAAATATTCCTCGTAAAATTTATTGAAAAAGGAGTGAAATCAACGTCAAATACTAGCTGGAGGAAGTTTTGCAGAAAACTATGTTTATCAAATACTAATATTCTCAATGGAAATAAGCAAGACGGAGCGTGGTCACATTAGGCTAATACTGTTCAACAGTAGTACAGAGAAAATGTAACCCATTTTCTACCAGTGCAAGAAAGGCCTCTTACAAAGGCCTGTTACATGTGGTCAAAGGTGGAGTCCAGCATTTTCGAATTGTAATGGTTTTATATAGAGAAATGTGTTGGCGAGTCCAATTCTAGATGTTGTTTTGCTCGTCTGATTAAATATACCGATATATGCAAATAATTGTATATATGTACATAGGTGCATTCTGTTTGGTTTTATTCGATCTTTTCCTTCCGTGTTGATATACATAAAAATATCCATAAAAAAAAAATGTATAGCACATAATTTTGTTAAGTAAAATTTAGCAGAAAAGTATGTAACAATTAAAGTTTAGCTAAAATAGAATAGAAGAAAATGTTTTTTTTTAAATTAATGTATACTAATCTCCCTCTCCAAGCGAATTCTTTTGTTTTTAAAATAGTTATGGGTATGGCCCAGCCTAAAGCTATTTTTCCTCTTATTTTAAAAATTGTCCTTGAGCAAAAGTCTTATACTAGATTAGTAATTAGATTAATACAAATAATAAGACTCTTGATGTCTTGATGTAGACTATACCTGAATTCATTGTTACCGTACAAAGTACAAAAGCTATAGAAAAACATATCCCAGATTAATAAAAATCTCATAGGCAACCAAAAAGTACAATTGAAGTTATATAAAATACAATTTTAATGTAATTATAAAAAAATTAAAATTAAACCGCTTTCACACAAAAGCCTTGAGACAAAATAGTGGTTTTGTATATTTCTTTTGTAAACATTGTTTGTGCCATTATTATTATTTATTCTTTGACCACCAGCTTTTGATAAAATTTTTTTTTTTTTTGTGAAAAAATATAATGCTACAGTAAAAATAACGGAAAACACGAATAAAGCTGGGCAAAAATAAATTTAATAATCAACAAAAAGATAAATAAATACAGTTTATTTAGATAAATATATAAAAGGTCAAAATAAATAAAAGCTCTATAAATACCAGCCATACAACATTTTTGTTTCTCCTCTATTGCTTTTTTCACTTTCAATTTAATTCATCTGAATTGAGTTCCAACGCTTTTTACTCGTTTTCCCATTTTTTTTTGTTTTTTGTCGTTCCGTTTGTTCCGTAAGTACATACATCGTATCTATAGAATATCTGACAAGAGAGTTTGACTATTTTATAATAATAATAATTGTGGGACGTTTGTGATATATAAATATAAACAATAAAATTCAAACAATTACTAGAAAATGAAAAACGACCAAAAAACAAAAAAAATTATATAAAAGCTTTACTGTTTAAAATGAAAAAAAATAAAAATCAGTTTTTAAATTTAAATGGTTACCAAAAAATGTCAAAAAAAAAGAATCTCCCCCAAAAAAGCAAATAGAAATAGAAAAATGTAGAGTGCAAAAATGAAAAACTAAAATGAAAAATATTAAATGAAGTATGTAATTCTATTATTTCTCGTCTATATGATGAGATCATGGTAAAGATATGATTACACATAGCAGTCAGAGGAAAAAAACGAATGAAAATTCGGTTGGTTTTGTTTTGGTGTTGATGTTCCATTTCCTCTCTGTGTTTTGTTCATATATGTACATATGTACATATACATTCGATTGCTAGATAATGCAAATTACTGTTATGATTATTATTCAACCCTGATAAATACAACATATCCATGTATGAATGTACCAAAAGTTTGTGGTTTATGGAATATGTTGATATGACGAACAGAGATTGAAGCTTTTTATACTTTTGTACTCGGTCGTCTATTTGTTTTAACCATTAGATAGGGATTTTGTTTTGGATTTTCCTTTTTTTGTGTGCAGAACAAGTTTAAATTATTTGTGAAAGTTTTTGTTTACATACAATGAACGATCAAACTAGAATTGTATGTTACGTATACATATCGTATTATAATACGGGTGTTTTATGACTTGTTAGATTCAAATGAAATACTTACTATCGAGTGAACCAAATTGTGATTATAGCAAATAATATTTTATAAATTTAAGCTCGGACGGTCAAAAATAATTTTATGCTTGAAGAATGTTTAGTGAAAATAAAAGGACATTGCTTTTCTTGATCGACTAAATTGACGAAACATAATTTTAGAATTAAGAATGAAAGTGACCGTAATACGGTCGGCCGTAAAATAAGCAAGCTAAATTCAAATATTCAAGACCTTCAAAATTTGTTGATGGACAGGCATAATGTACACAAAAAGACAAAAGAATGATTATTTTCATTAAGTCATCCTTCAATGATCTCGAGGAGGAAGTTAGAGATATAAAGGAAAAGGTGATAAATACCGATAAAGCCGGCGAAGGTCAGAAGTATCTGCACTGCGGAAAGGAGATAAAAAGGACGAGTTCAAGTTAAGTGAGGCCCAACGCTAAGTAAAAGGAAGCACAAAAATTGAGGAATCGCAGTTCTGACGCTATAGTGGTATAATAACACAATCTCGAACAAGTTATACTAAAAGTCAGGAAAACCTATATGATATTATTGCTACTTATTAAATACAAAACAATAGGTATTGTGTTGCAGGTTAACATTTCTGATACGATGGCTCTCAATAATGAGGCAATGTTACTTACTCATCGGCGATGAAAAAGTGTTAAAACAGGACGCCTCTTAGAAAACGTGCGCGGCTGAATAATATGGTACTATCTGAAATATAAAGCAAAATGAACTAAGTTAAATGAATTTTAGACAGGACACCTCAAAGAGAGCCAAACAACCAGTGGAGAAGAAATTACTTCCGCTAGGCTAATTCTATTAGATGAAATCTCATATGAGACGCTTATGAGGCTACTTATATGCTTTAAGTTTTGGAAGTGTTTATTATATGCAGATGACCTATAAATGTATGCTGATCGGATTCAAGACGAGTTCGATGAATTTTGTAGTTGGTCTAAAATAATTAAGTTGCCGTTAAATGATGATAAATGTTACGACATTTTCTAGAACGCGAATGTCGTGCGCGGAGTTCCCACATGTTTTAGTTGACTTACAGATCGGTGAAGTTATTGACATTAGTGATCTTGGAGTTATCTTATCACATTAGCTGTACAATAAATAATGCATTTGCTGGGTTTTATTAAACCTCATGGTGGTAAGTTTTGTGATCGTTTGACTTTAAAATGCCTTTACGTTACCTACGATGCCTCAGTAATTTGGAATCCAGTATATCATACGTATTCTAATAAAATTGAAAGCATCCAGAAATAGTTTTTGATTTTTGTCATACGTTGTTTACCAAATTTGAATCAACATTTTGTTTGTGAAACTTACGTAAACCGCACAGTTGAAAACTTTTATGATATACGATGCTATTAGCATCGCATATTGAGCCAACTTAAGTTTACATCATTTTATGCTAAATAAACCTTGCTTCGCAATCTGTATAAACATTAGTTGCATCGAAAACAGAATTTGACGCAGCCATTGGGCGTATTCAGGTCTCCCAACATGTTGGCATCAAAATCTACCGATGAAAACATGACACTTAAACAATCACCGTGTTCAGGGCTCAACGTGTTGATTTTACTCAACATGTTGCCAACAGTTGGCTTACCTGAATTCGCATATTGTATCGAATAAAATTAAGTAACTTATTAGATCTAAAAAGCAACTAAATATATAAAAAATGGCCACGTTCAATACAGCGCAGCGATTGCTGCCATGTATAGCGATGTGCTTTTTCGCTGATTTTGATTATTTGGCGAAGTGCTAAAACTTTTGCGTTCATGTATTATTTCAATTTTTTGTTAGTAGGAAATTGTATAAAGCGCTTTACCCACTGAAAAACGAAAAGAAAAATTGGATATAGTTTTTTCTATATAGTTCTAAAACTATTGCTTTGTTTTCGTTAAAATCTTCTGCGGTTCTTGAACAAATATACCATACAATACTATTTCCAATTTAAAAAATTCAAAAACATTTATAATTGGCTGAGAAAATGGAAATTTTATTTTTTTCGTCCGCTCAATTTACAGCAAAATTTACAGGATAGATCCTATCACTATCGAAACCTCTGACAAATATCGTTTCGATTTTGATGCTAACAGTAGATCGATTGAATCGTCAATTAGAAATTTTCTAGAAACGCTTAGTAACCTAAAAATTGAGGAAAAGCCAATCGCACAGATGATGCATCATCCGCTTTTGTTCCCGCTTCCAGATGTTCAGCTTTCTACATTTGATGGTAGTTTCACATCGTGGATTGAATTTAGAGAAAGCTACATAGAGAGGGTTCATGTAGAAAAATAATTAAGTGCAATATTAAAATTCACTTGCCTTCAAAATTGCATAAAGGGAGGAACCGCTTATCATTTCATACAATCCATCCCTAACACGGAAGATAATTACAAACAGGTTTGGGAATCCTTTCTAATCATTACGAGAATGAGCCACGAATTAATTATTTACACATAAATAATTTATATCATTTAAAGCCTGTTCGTAAGGAAAATTGTCCTACCGCTCTTTGAGAATGTATTGAAAGCTTCTGGAAACATTATAAATAATGCATTAAAAGCATTAACAATTCCAATCGGCAATTGGGATTTAATTCTAATTTTCCATATTTCAGAATTAGTTGACCAAGTATCTCTACAGCAAATTGAAATCAAAAAGCCACAAAATAGAATCCCGTCTACAAAAGAAGGGCACATTTTCTCGAAGCGATATCACCTCACAAGTACAATCATAAATCAAAATGATTTCAAAATATTAAAACAACAAATGTACAATCATACATAGAAACTGAAATTACGAATCAAATTAGTTGTAAGTTCTGTAAGAAAGAACATTCTTTATTTAAATGTAAAACTTTCGTTGATATGTCGATATTTGATAGAAATAAATGAGTTCAAACAAATAAACTTTTTCATAATGACCTCGATGATATCACATCATACCATGTTCCATATAAACTGTTCAAATGTTTCCAATAATAGCCACGAAAATTCACAATCAAATTTCAACAATTCGATTTTTCACAATCCAGCCAGTAATTATGAACAGTTCTCATATTAATTCAGGTAATACTACGGGTACTGCATCTACAAATTTATTACCAAATTACTCAGTTATACCCGATAGTTCTGGTTCTAATTCAAACACAATAAACATTTGTAATTTTGCCCCACATAAACAAATTCTATTATCCACTGTGATAATATGGGTAGAAAGCCCAACAGAGGTAAAACATCAGTGTCGTGCGTTACTCGACAGCGGCTCACAGTGCAATTTCATTACTGGAGAGTTCGTTCAACTGTTGGAATTAATAAAAAACCAATAAGTATTTCCATCTTAGGTATCAATAAAAAAAAAAGAAATTAAACATAAAGTAAATTTAACTATTGGATCAAGAATAAACAATTACAAAATAAATTTAGAATTTCTTGTCTTAAAAAATGCATTGACTACATTACCATTACAAAAGATGAGTCTCGATATTTACAAAATGCCAACGTCGATCGAATTAGCCGATCCAACATTTTATATTCCTCAAAAAGTAGATATGTATGATATTAGGAGCCGAAATATGCTTCAATATATTGAACAACAAAAAAATAAATTTAATTCAAGAACTTCCACCGTTCTTCAATTCCGATTTTGGATGGATAATTGGCGGTTCAATACATAAAAATACCCAATCCCAGCAATTATTCATGTTCTGCTGTGATGTAGATCAAATTCGTAAAGAAATTCAAGAGTTTCCAAAAATTGACGACGTGAAAGTTAAAAATACAATAATTTTTCCATTGTGGAAAAGTCGTGTAAGTTACACTATCTTGACAATGTCAAACGTGACAGTAGTGGTAGATATAGTGTTGCTCTAACTAACAAGAGCAACGGCTATTACTAAAATTTGTAGTCTATCTATTGAAATTGGAGATAGCGCGTAGTCCTGTCGGTCAATTCAAATGTTAAATATTTTTCATCCTTTCTATTTATTTATGTTAACTCTCTTAATATTATAACGAACGCCATTTTTAGACTTTTGTAACAAATTGAAACATGTCTGGTACTCATATTTCAGAAGGAACGATTCGAATGATACAATTCCTTTGATCTGTGTTCAAAGTTGACAAAGCGATTTCCAGGTCATAAATATTTCGAACTCTTAAGGAAAAATCGAATTTAATAGAAATTTTATATGTTTTAATTTTAACTTGCGCTTCACTTTGTTAACTGTGTTTCTGGACGCTTTGTAGATTTTCCTTTGTGGATTTATTTGTTTTTGTATTCTCTTTTTCTGAATTTTCCTTACGGGATTTTAGGTTTCTGTATTTTTTACTAGATAAGGAATAGCCAACCCTGTAATTATTTTGGTGTCGTAGTCGGAGCCGGAGAGGCTGAAAATCTTTTTTAGACTCTACAATCCTGAAAAATTGTCTCACCTGGTTTTTCAAATGCTTAAAATAAAACAGATTTGATAATATTATTGAACTCGGAATCGGTACCAATTGCTGGAGTCATCACTTCAGTTAATATTTTGTTAAAATACATTTTGACTGCATAAAGGTAGGAGAGTACCGACTTAGTAATTTTTTTTTTGCTGGCGCTACATCCCATGTAGGGATTTGGCCGCTTCATGCTGAAGTTTCATAATCATTTTTTTTTTTTTTTAACGGATAATGAGTGATTAATTCATTGATCCAACATTAACCAGCCGTGGACCTCCGGAGCTTAAAGCAAGCATGCTAACCACTGTGCCACCGGGGCGATTTAGTATTCTTCTATCTTAATTCTGAGGTACAACCGCCAAAAAAATTTCGACTAACTATGGACATACTTCTAATGGAAAAATCTAGATTTTCACGTTTGCTAAAGTTTTAAGATTTCATCAACCATCGGCATTACTGAAAGCCAACAAGTTTTGCCGAAATCTAAAACTATTTGATATTTATACTCAAACGTTATATCTTTTTGGATTAACCATATAAAGCTACCTATTATTGATTTCGAAACAACCGGAAGATGATCTATGTAACCTCTTGCCATCAATTTTAGCATTAAATTTACATGCGCTAGTATGTAAGTTTAAATAAAATTCTATGGAAAATGTATGTGTGAAATGTGATACATTTGGTAAATTCGGTCCAATTGTGGTACAAAATGTGGTACAGTTGACAATGTGGTACGTTATTTCAAAATGTGGTACAGTACCACACAATCCGTGCGTTTTTTATCATATCGGAGAGGTCAGAGAGATTGAAAAAAGGCCTTTTGCGTTTTTTTATTTTTCAAATAATTCAGATCGCGATCTGTTGCATTTTTTTATTGTCTCAGATCATTATCTGAAACAAAATTTTCTGTCTGAATTTTTTTTCAGATATTTCAGATTTATATAAGTTTGACAGCAAAATGACCGAAGGCGTTTGATGATTCTTAAATTGAAATTGGGAATTGTAATTAAATATAATTCCAAATAGTTTAATTAAATAAAAGTTTAATAATAATTATTAATTATTATTAAAAAAACATTTTTTTTTGTTTTGGTATTAGGTACGCTTATATTTGCATAATAAATTGGCAACTTATAAATTTAATACCAAAAAATATTATTACTATTTTTTGTTTTCTAATTATGTAACTGCCCCCCCCCCCCCCCCCCCCCCCCCCCGGATTACGAAACTTCAAATGAAGCGGCCAAGTCCCTCTATGGGAAGTAGCGCTAGCGAAAAAAAAAAATTATGTAACTATAAAATTTTATTCTTTTAATTAAATTGGGTGGTTTGAGTTCAAGAAAGATATGCATACGCAGTTCAAATGGTAACACTTTAATTTTGTTTCGTTTAATTTTTTCCAGTGTAAATCAATCTGGAAAAGACCTTTTCAGATGACAATCGCTCTGTTCTCTCCGATAAATTATCTGTCTGATCTCTCCGATATAATAAAAAAACTCACGCAATGTGTATGGTCACCATAATTTAATATGTTTTCGACGAATTCATCGAATTTGACGGAGGGTACTGATAAATTTCTATATGGAGCTAATTTCGTATTTTCAGTTACATAGGAGCTCAGTGTTAAAAGAACGTCATTTTCTCGTTCTTTATTATTTGTATTAACCGTAAAGTGTGAGCAATTATCACAATTATACTGCTTAGTAACTTCATTGTTACTGAAAAATCCTTTAAGTAAACTAGAGAGCATTTCCGAATTTTTCAAATTGCAATATTGCAATTGATGATTTTCGCTGCTCTCGTCTAAAAATAAACCTTTTGTTGTTTAATATTTCAATATCGGGTTCTTCAGTCGTTTCGGATTCGGATTCAAAGTCCTCCATAACGTCGGCAGTTGAATCAGGTAGTTGCTCATACAAATTAATTAAGTTGTTGGAAAAGGAGTTTTCATATCCAGAAAACATTGAAGGAACTGTCTCTTGAAAGCATATTTCTTTTAAAATGTTTATAAACCTCGATGCTGATGGAATTTTTCATAGGAATCTAATTACGAACAAAATGTTTAATTAATTATTTTATCTGTGGTCAAAAGGTAAAACATCTTATTTCAAATTTCATAATTTTTCTAGAGAGTTAGAAAAAGTTAAATATTATACATATTCATTTTTCACTTATGTCAACTAAAGTTGGTATGGCTTTGCGACCAAAGCATTTGGCCACAAGGTGTTACCACTTAAGTCAAACTAACTGATGTTAGAGAAGAGATAAAGCAAGTTGAATATTAAAAAAGGTAAAACTGCTTAAGTCGACTTAAGATAGTTTACACTGACCCTTAAACAGTGACATGTAATCGTACTGGGTCCTGGTGTCTAGAAAATGCTAAGTTTGGGGTTATTCAAATGATTAATTACGAATTATTTTCTAATTTTGGAAATTTTTCGGTATTTAGAATTTTTTAGAATCTCCTATTTTAGGGCTAGCCAATAAAGGTTGAACATTTTTTAATATTCCTTTCAGTTGCTTGACTTTATTTACTATATATTACAATTTTTCTAACAGCACGAAATTTTTCAGAACTATCAAGACATTTCCAGGTTATCAGATTATTTGAGCTTTATCGAGATTTTTGGGAGTGACGGTTTTATTTGTCGATACCTTAGAGCACACAAGTGCTATGTCCATATTTTGAATGATCCTAAATTCGAAAATATTTGGATTCTTTCAAAGAAAGGCTACTTAAATTTTAAGAAATATTCAAATAGTGAGATTACGTAAAATTGTCAAATTTTTGTCTTAATAATGTATTGTTAAAGTATTTGTTATCAATAATTTTTGTTTTAAATTTCATTTTTAGATACAAAAATTTTGTAGATTGCCATATTTTAAACGTGTTTTTCAAAACGAAACAAGATATTGCGCATTTTTTAACTTGTGAATAAAATACAAAAAATTAAACTTTAACTTTTTATGCGGTTTTTTATGAAATACAGCCCTAGTGCAAAACAGAAAAATCATAAAATTAAAACATAACTTCCAGTCCCGTAAAAAGAACTTGTGATTTCACGTATTTTTCTCCATATATGTACATACGTGTAATTATTATTTTGTGACTTTGGTTTAAAATAAAAAAAAACAATTTTTTTTTATTTAATCCAATCGTCGAGGTTTAAAATTTTCAAGAGATCGAATCCCGCTTGGAAAATGTAGGATAATAGACTAATATGCAAAAATTATGAAGTGGCCGGACCCTGGGGTTGGCTATACAAATAATAAGCAATTTTTGCATGAAATGTTGAACGATTTTCCGCCGACGAAATTTGTTCAACAAAAATCATAAGCCCCAAAATCAAATGATTTTTCTCGGATGAACGAAGTACGCACGGGAATGTAAGAATATGTCCAGTTACTACTTTCTAGAGCATTTCAAAAATAATTAGCATGTGACAATTCAATATTAAGTTTATTAAACTTCATTTTTTTTTTTTTAAATATAAAAATCTTAATTTTATAAAAAATCGTCGGATTCACAATTGATGTATCTCTGCTGCTTTTACGATCCATTTGTCGAAGACATCATGGATTTTCCAGAATCCAATTGGTCGTTGAATATAGCTTCGATATTGTTTGCTCAATATTTCGTAATGTATCTACTACTCTTGTTAATTTATACTAATGCTCAAATAAGATCGACTTATTTTGTATCCTTATGATTTGTATTCTATAGATGTAGGTACATCTTGTGGCTGCACGTCAACGATTACAATTCCAAATTTGGATTCTAGGCGCTTTTTGCAGGTTCTCTTACCACATACTGGACAATTCTTGTTCGGAATGTAAATTCTTTTGCTAAAATCTAACAAATTATTCTCATCAAAGTTTTGCGAATCTAATGGTAAGTAAAATAAATCCTTCCTATCTGCTGCACTGCAGGCAAATTTTACACTAATGCTTTTTGGCATTAAAAACTGAACTAATTGTCCAAAACGTTAGTAGAAGCGTCCAGATTTATGAAATTATTGTATCGTGTGTCAATTTTAAAATATTTTTGAAGCATTCATTTAAGCGAGCAGAATCGATCCCCATTACATAAAAAATTTGCGTTATGGAGTCGAAAGCACATGCATAGTAAACACCAGGGCTGCGGAGTCGGTAAAATAATTCTTCGACTCCGACTCCGATGTATACAAATTGACCATACGACTCCGACTCCGACTCCGATTCCGACTCCGACTCCAACTCCAACTTTTACATGTAATCAAAATATTATAAAATTCAACTACTGCTCGTATTCAAATTCTATCAGCATAATGAGTAGGACATAATTTAAACATAACAAGAATTAAAAATCAAAGTAAAGAGTAGTTAAAGAAATAAAAGAGAAAGAAAAAATGTCTACAATTTAAATTAATTACAAATTTGTTCTTAAGATTAGTCTGGCATCAAGAATATTAAGGTTCGTACTTCTGCGGATTTTTTCCATTTTATCCAAGCCATAAAAAAAATCAATTATGAACTTTTGTAATCCGAAGTCGAAGTAGAACATTTTAGAATTCATGTTTCGCTCCTACTTTTTCAATAGGTTTTTCTTGGTGGTTAGTAGATGAAGATTACGGCTTCTAACACGATTACTGTAAGCTTTCCGGCAATATTAAAAAAATATTTTAAACCATTGCCAAATTACATAGCGCCGGTTTGCTCTATTTTGTCGATCATCACTTAATAATACTCTAACCTTGGGTCGACATAAATTTCAGTAATTAATATCTCGTTATCAAGCAGAAGAATTTTTCTATATGTTAACGATTATTTTGTGGGGATTTTTAAGGTTTTTCCTAAGTGAAACATTACGCTACGCCATCCTATATAAAATTGATCGGGGGTTAAATATGAATGGAGTCTTTTTCTAACTAAGGGTAAGGTGCATTTTAGGAGCGAAAGAAAATATGAAATGCGGAGTCGGAGTCGGTCACTATTTTTCCGACTCCAACTCCGACTCCGACTCCGCTAAAATAGTCCGACTCCTCGACTCCGATTCCCGACTCCGACTCCGCAGCCCTGGTAAACACGAATCTTATTATATTATTTTCGGTTTCAAAGGAGTACTGATTTTGGAATAAACACAGTTGCTTTTTAGTAATTTGCGCCAACAAAAGTTTTTCTTTCTTCATTGGTCATGTCCTCGGGTTCTGACTCATTTGAGTCGATGCAATTTTCATTATTTTTTTTTTGTTACTTAATATTGAATCAAAATTAAATTTAGTTTGTATTAGTTTGGTTGTTTCTTTCAAAATACTGATAAGCGACCAAGCCTTAAAAATGGTTTTTCTGTATATTGATGCTTAACTAGATTAAAACAATTTTCAGCGACCGAGTTTGAGATTCTTCCGTGATTTTTTACTTCAGGCATTTTCAGATTAACCCACAATGGAAGATACGGAACATGTTCTCTTTTCTTGTTCCTATCTCTCTTCCTCTTCTCCACAAAAAATGTAACAGAGTGTTGCGATAGTCGTAAAATTGTATGCAGTGTCATCATGTCAAATGTCACATGTCTTTATTAGTTGAAGCGTAATCGACATCGTAGCTAACACATAATATATTAAAAAAGTGAGTGATAATAATTCTTTAATTTTTAGAATTTTTATTTAGTTTATCCATGAGTAAAAGGAAATGTGTATTTAGTGATGAGCTGAAGGCCAAATTTCCACGTTTCGATGGAGTTGCGGAATGTAAAAATGACGCATTTTGCATATTATGCAAAGTCAGAGTCTCGATTGCTTATAAAGGAAAGTATGATCTCCAAGAACATCTTGATTCTAAAAAACACAAATTGATACTTTTTTCATTAATAGAAATAGTAAACTGCATATCAAAATTGCGGCTGCTGAGGCAACATTATCGTTCCATGCTATAAAACATCACATTAGCTTTAACTCGGCTACTTGCAAAATTGAAGTTCTTAAAGAAATTTTCCGAAGATTTTCTAAGATTCAGAAACTGCAAAAAGTTTATCATCAGCAAAACAAAAACTAGCGCTATATCAATAAATGTCATTGCGCCCTACTGCTTAAGCAAAGTTAAAGAACAGATGTTAACGGTTCCCTTTATTTCGGTTGCCACAGATGCCAGTAACCATGGTGCTAAAAAAATGTTAGGTTTGCCCTATGATTTTAAAAACATTTTTAAATCAAATTTAGGAGAAGTCACGCTTTGGTTTGCTCATTCAATTATGTTTACATTTTTTGATAAAACTAAGCAACTCGAATCAGGAACAAATTCACTTCTGGAAACTATAATTATTTTGCAATGTTAAAACAACGAATTGTCCAGCAATTTTTACCGCTTAAAGTCTGCGAAATTTTACAAAAATTTATAAACGATGGACATGAGCACGAAATAAGTGATTTTAAAAACGATGCTTTTCATTGTTATTAAATTTCTTTGAAGTATATTGAATCATGGACTGATAAATTTGAGCAACTTAAAATTTTTGAGTGATACACATCAATTCAAAAAATGAAAACTGCGTTGATGATTTAAAATGTTTCGATCAATAATGTAACCTAAAAATCTTTGTGAAGACACAGATTGAGAAGGATGATTTTAGGTCAAAACCATATCATTTAAAATGGGTAAAATGTTCAGAACAGTTCCGTAATGAAGAATTTAACTCAGAATTTTTAAAAATATGTTAATATTTGTATGCTATACCATCGCATAATGCAAATGTCGAAAGAATTTTTTTTATGGTTGGGCTCAATGGACAAAAGAACGAAACCGATTAAACATCTCAACCTTACTATTATTATTACCTATTTGAAGTTTTATTTTATAAATAGACTGTTCAATAAAATAGGACAGTTTTAATTACAAAAATCATTTTCAACCTTATTTTTGTATGATTAAATCTAATATGCGTTTTTATTGAATAGTATTGGTCGTGTGACCATTTTTACGAAACACTTTCCTGCATGGACACATCCCTAGAGCCCACCAGCCCCTTGCATTTGTGCACGGTCACTTGTTCCAAATTCGACAAATTTGAATTCCAAAATTTCTTTCTATTTTTGTGTTTCTCATTATTAATAGCTAATTTTACTTGATTCCAACAATTTTCGATCGGATTCAGGGCAGGTGACTGACTCGGCCGTTGTAATTTACTTAATTATTCCCGTCGTTTGCTCTCAATGAGTTATGGTTGGCCGATGTTTTGCTTAAAATACCAGCTTATTGAGCACTTTAATTGTCCGAACTGCAATGAAACATTCTTCTATCACTTCTAACGGATTAAGGAAATTCTTAAATCTTAATTATTCAGAAGGCATCATTCGCAAACAGATGCTCGAAATAGATTGAAAGGCCCGAGCCGTTCCTTTTTTATCCAAACAAAATTTTGAAGCCAAAAAAGTGGAGAAAAATACTATGAACTGACAAAATAAAAGTTAATCTGTTTGGTTCTGAAGGCCGACATTATGAACGATCTCAGCCCAGTACAAACTTTTGCCCACTATATAATTTATTGCCTGGAAAATGGAATGATGACAGTTGTTTACATTCATACTATTAACTCATCTATTGCTCGGTTATGCCAAAGATGATAAACCACCAGGCTAGTGTTTTCAGCAAGATAACGATACAAAGATTACCTTGAGAGAAATAAACTATTAGCTTAACGATTACAAAGTGGGGGTCACACAATGGTCGAGTCAGTCACCTGATCTGAATCCGATCGAAAATTGTTAGAATCAAGTAAAATTAGCTAATAACAATGAAATGAGAAACACAAAAATAAACAGAGATTTGGAATTCAAATTTGTCGAATTTGGAATAAGTGACCGTGCACAAATGCAAGGGGCTGGTGGGCTCTAGGGATGTGTCGATGCAGGGAAGTGGTTCGTAAAGAAGGTCACACAACCAATACTATTCAGTAAAAATGCATATTAGATTTAATCATACAAAAATAAGGCTGAAAATAATTTTTGAAATTAACTGTCCTATATTATTGAACAGCCTATTTATCAAATAAAATGTTTACTTATTTTTTTTTTAATATTCCTTTTATTAATTAAATATGATTTTTTATATTTAATTGTAAGTTTATATTTCTACTATGTAAATAAAAAAAAAATTGAAAATTGATAAATAGTTTTTTAGTTAATGAAGAATTTGCAAAAAAATCTTAGAGTGTCCTATTTCATTGAACGCCTGTATATCTGTGTCCTCTACTTGTTCTCTTTTTTCATTTGACATTTCCCTTAGTAGTTCTCTTTCAGTATCTTCAGTTTCTGGCAACCCTAATCGAACCTTCCGTCAACTTATGGAAGTTAAAGCAGAAATGTTAAGTTGTTGTCACGAATAACTTTATTAGCGATTTTACAGGAACGACCTACATACATATTGAAGGGAATTATAGACAAAAATACAAATTGCTCGTCGAATTAAGAAATTTTGAAATGTTTTGTATATGCACATTTATATGCAAAATTGTCCTACTAAAATTGAAGAAATAAACGATAGTTTCACAAAATCACTAACGCCCAGTTGCATGAGCTAATCAACCGACAATTAAATAATAGTTCCGCTCTCTCTTCTTTCATGAAATTGCGATTAGAGTTTCACAATACAGTCAAAGCAAATTAATTTTATTTGTTTTTTGTATGAACATTGTAAACACAATGATAAAATATTTCTATACCGAAATACATTTTAAAAGTTTTAAATGTAGTATTTCCAGCATCAATTTTTTTTATTTTTTAGAGTTATTTATTTGTACTTACGGTTTAAATTATGTACACATTGATAAACACAACTTTACCTGAAAATGAAAACAAAAAATATAATTATAGAAGAATATATTTAATATATATATCAATTATGCTATAAAAATTGTTAAATTGCAACCCTCATAAAATGTCTGGTATTATTTAAAGGGTTTGAAGAAATGCAATCTGATAGAAATAAAAGTTGGCAAATTTGTAAAGTTGACCCAAACTTAGTACATAGTACATCATTAAAAATTGGACTGCTAATGGTAATTTTATATAAATACTCAGGCCTGGATTAACCATTAAGCAATATAAGCACATGCTTAGGACATCAATAGAAAGAGGGCATCAAATGGATTTCGAAAGTATTTACGTTTATTTAGTTATCTAATTGTAAAATTAAATAAATGCCTACCAACTTTCTACTTTAACAGATGAATTTGACAAATATGAAGCCATTTCAAAGCAAATGCCAGCATATGTCAATTACAAGATAGCTCAAACTCCCAAATATATTAGAAAGAAGGTACTCAACGATGGAGATGCACCAGAAACAAACCTCAATGCCCAAGATCGATTTCGCATAAACACTTTCTACATAATTGTAAATAAACTCCAAGCTGAGATTAAAACAGAGGATATACATATGTATTTATAAAGTAATAGCACATCGTTTACTTTTTAAGTGATTTCCTAAATATTGCCACCACTGCATCTTCCATTGAGCTTACAAATTATTTTAAATGTTGTCAAATGCTTATTGATGCGTATCCAGAGGACTTAAATGCCAACTTTGCAACTGAGCTTCACCAATTTCGCGCATATGTGCGCCATAAGTTTAGTCAATCAACTAATGGGAAAATAAAATTTAGTCATGCTGAGCTTTATAAATAAATATATGTATATAAGGGGCACCAAATTTTTTAAAGTGTTTAGGTCACCTCGAAGGCTTAATCCGGCCCTGTAAACACTTAAAGTAATAATACTACTACATAATTAAACTTATCAAAATTTGCTCCCAGTTAAACTGTAGAACGATAAAATATCAGAAATCCAAGAATTTACAAAATATAATGGTTAATTCCTATTATTTCACAAATGCAACTTTTTAATTAGAATTAAAGGTTTTTGGTTCAATGTTAATATTAGCGTATTTTGTTGACCAAAAATGAATTTGGGTTTATTTTTTTCCCAAGAAAATAGCCAATTTGATTTAATTGGCAAAGGCCAACTTTTCGAAATAAAGTATAAATTTACTATGTATTATGATCTGGTGGCAGGTATCATAACCAAACATTAGAATTATGTTTAATTAGACTCAATTTTTTTTTGGGTTAAAGTTATCCTTGCGGGGGTTTATCCTATGCAATTGTTGTTGTAAATTTGTCAAGGAAATACGCTTATTTTGTCGTCACATTATTATCGAAAGTACTTTAATATGAAAATATTTCCTAGTAGTCTTGGTGGAACGACATGAAGAAAGTAGGTTCAACATAATTGTTATTATATAAAAATTGTTGTGCGAGATATAGTCCATTGAAACAACGAAATTAGGCCTGCTCAATGGCCCACAAATAATATTGGAAAAGTGTTAGATTTTTTTGTTTGAACCTTATTTCACGCTATGTTTACAAAGTTCTTTCGCTATTGAATTATTGTTATCCTACCAGATAACTTTCAAATTTCTCACAAATGTTATTTTTTCTAGTTTATACCTCGTTTAATCAAAGAATTAAAATTTTACACACATAAATAAAACAACAAAATCCTTCCTTTATATAATCCAAAAAGATAAATGGATAAAACAAACATTGCCTGAATTAAAGCAAACAAACAAACACAACATTTAATTTTAAATTTTCGTTGTTTTACATGTAGCTACTTCACCAAAAATAGAATTTGCGAAACCAACGCAAAACCAAAACTTTGTTATCAAAAATAACAATTAAAAAGAAAAAAATAAGGTCGGTATTTCCTGAACTTTATACAAACCATCAGGCAACAGACATTTTTTTTTACTCTGCGTGCATATTTATATATAATACATACATACACACGTATATGTTATTCGTAAAATATTTTCTTTTTGATCATTTCAATTATATGTACATATGTACATATATGGTTTTACGTTTTATACAGGTAAATGTTCACAAAAAAAAACTTCCATTTCCTTTCCAAAAAATACTTATTTAACTTATAAACAAACCAAAAACAGAAATTAGAACTTGCCATACCTTGTGTCATATTCAGCTTTTCTAAGGAGGCGCCGTAATGAAAAAATGTCATTCCATAATTCTTCTGAATTTATTCGATTTGTCACTTTTCAGAGTATTCGCTTATTTATTTATATGTATGTAGGTTTGTCTGGGAAATTGTAGCATCAAATGATAAGGCAACACTCATAATGGTCATTGATATACAAAAAATGAGTTGCCACATTATTAGGGACGTGTCGAATTTGGGCGTGTCATGTTGAACCCAGGCAGCCATAAGAAACAATTACGGTTTATTTGTTGTTCAAAATAACAGATATGCATTCAAAATACAATTTTAAGTTTTTACTAAATAGTAAATGTACTAAAAGTAGAGATACATATATTATTTATCTAAATTAGATAAGTTATAAGAAAAATCAGAGATATTGTATTCGAATCGAAAACTAATAGTCAATTCTTGGATGTCAAGAAGCTAGAAACGTCCAACTTCAAAATTGCAGTCCTCTTAAATATTTAAAATTGAAATGGCTACTCGGGTAGCCGGGTGTGTACACAAGAATTTTAGGTGGCATATTTTTATCTTTGATCAAGGCGACGTCATTTATACTGTGCTCAGGTTGTTTGGAGTTCCACTTTCCGCGCTTTTGAAGGCTTGCTAGATAGTCGGTTAACCATCGCATCCAGAAGTTTTGAACAATCCTTTGAACCAACTTCCAACGCTGATCTGGAGTTATGTTTTCCTTCAGCAAGTTTGCTTCTGGAGCATCGATTAACGAGGTTCCTATTAAAAAGTGACCAGGCGTGAGTATTATATCATTCGGATCTGCAGATATTGGTGTTTAAAGCTAAGTTGAGACATGCCTTGAGAGGTTACCGTGGCTAGCTCCTCGTAGATTAACGTGACATCCTCAATTACTCGCTTTATGTGGTGCTGTGGAATGATCTTGTTTGAAGGCCGTAAGTTTTCCCTTTTCCAATATTGACCGAGTTCCGTCAAAATTTGTTCCATTGTCAGAGTAAATGTGCTGACACAGGCCTTTACGAGCCATACAAATTCTGCTATATATCCTTTGTAAGATTTGGTACCTCTACCCTTTGACACTATCACTTACGAGGAGAAGGGACTATCCTTATTTATTGCTTTTTATTGCTTTTGGCTGAAACTCATCCATCTGATTTCCCCTTGGAATCCTTGATGTTAAATTATCACGCATAATCCTTCTTTGGCTTCATTTAGCTCTTTGCCTAATGGTGTGGTATTTTGTGAAGGATCATCATGTGGTCTCGTTAAGTATATCTTCTAATGAAACAAAGATCCTGTCTATTAACTGTTCAAAAGGGTTTCTGTTTGCAGAGCGTGTGACTGATAATACCTGCTTCAATTCAAGACCTATGTTGTCATTGAACGAAGCTTGTTGTGGCCAGTTTTGGCTAGTCAATTTAAGCCATAAAGTCCCAGTCCGCCATAAACTACGTCTTTTTAATTCGGCTGGATGAACTCCTCTTGAGGCACAATCAGTAGGAAGCTCTTTAGAGCTTATGTGTTGCCGCATCAATTTTACGAGTAACAAAGCCCCAAATACTTCAAGTCGTGGTATTGATCAGATATTTTTAATTTGTGCTACATTAGTTTTAGACGGCAGTAGCCTCACCTGACTCACAAAATCCATGTAGTCTGATTGATGATGTTTTATCGAAGTAGATCCACCTGGGTATGATTATCTCTTCTAAAGAGGGGTAGATCATTTTTGAAATTCTCCCATTTAATTGATGGAGCTGGAGGTAGTGATTGATCCCAGGAGAGTCCGGCTACCCAGAGTTTTGCATCATAAGTTTAGCTATTATTTTAACTGGTGCTAGCCATCCAAGGGAGTCAAAAAGTTTTACACTGTCCGAAAGTAGGCTCCGTTTGGTAAAGTTCTTATGTTTTGAAATCGGAGATGAAATGCGAAATTCGAAGCTGTATGTCACTGCATTCCAATGTAGACCAAGAGTTTTAACTGTATCATCAAGCTTTCAAGAATCCAATTAATTCTCAGTTCCTTTGGCTCAGGTCGCTTGTATCAGGGCATGGTGGTTGGCAGCCCATTTACGTAGGTTGAATTCGCCAGTTTTGAGTAGTTTTATGAGCTGTTCTTGAGCAAATACGGCTTCCTCTATAGTGTATTGTTTCCAGAAATGAGGTCATCTATCTAGAAGTCATTCAGTGCCGCTTCAGATGCGAATGCGTAGGTGGAAGCTTCATCTCTTGCTAACTGTTGCAATATACGCACGGCTAGTTATGTTGCTGATGCTGTGCCGTAAGTCGCGATGGTAAGTTTGTACTCCTTTATTTATTTATTTGTTGTTCAGGTGATTTTCTGCACAAGATGCGTTGATATTCCTGGTCATCTTCATGCACTATGATTTGGCGAAACATTTTTTCTATGACGGCTGTATACACGAATTTATATTTTCGCCTAGAGTTTCTCCAATATCGGTAGTTATATTGGCCATAGCGGTTGCCAATAAGATAGTACCTTCTGTGGATGTGGAGGTTGTTTGTAAAGTTGTGTTGCTCGTGGTAGGCCCGGTACATTTTCTGCTTAACGATTTCTCCTTTACAGTTGCGGTCTTCCCCAAAACTGATAAAGCTTGAAATTCTTTGCAGCTTGTAATTTCATGGTCACCATTATATTGAGAATAGTTTGGAGATGCATCAATCATTACAACATGTGTTGTCCATTTTGGGTTGTTTTGTAGTGGATCCTTTTTTTTGTTGACCCTTTCTCTTTCGATTGTAGCCAGAGACTTGGAATCTTGTTTCTAAAAATTCAAAGAAACTTTCCATTGATTTGATTTCTTTTGGAATTTTGATTGTTGGTGGTTAGTACATTACATTGCATGTTGACTCATTAGTCTCAGCATCCAATTTCCTTGTAAAAATGACTATCACCAAGGCACTCCAGAGTTATGCCTGGATGCCTAAATTATTGAGTGCGTTTAGGCATTCCAGGGCGCTGTCATGCATTGTTCTTAGGCTGTTTGCTGATTCTACGCTTAAGCTGGGTAAGTCCAGTAGTCTATTGATGTAATTACTGGCCAACATCCGTTTGTCTTCATATCTGGTTCTTGCTGATTTTCGTTGCAATGTAGAGTTTTGTTGAATAAACTGTAGAAAGCTGTCCACTACTTGCAGTCACCATAGAACAATGGAATTCCTATGTTCGGTTGTTTGATGTTGGGAATCTTCTTATTGATGCCGTGATCATTGTCTGTGTTGAGCGCAGTTTCAAGCATTTGTTGTACGTTGATGACTATCGTCTCATACTCCGCCTGTATTTCATCGTAAATCTTCATGTTGAAGTATTCCTCGGCTTCGAATTCTTCTTCATTTGCATTTGCCATGATTTGTTCATAATTGCTATTAAATGTAGCCCTTAATCTGTGAGCTGTCTTAATTTGAGATCACAGTAAACCTTGTTGAACTTGATAGTTTCGCCCTATTGCAACGTGTTGCTAAAATTTTTCTTTGTGATTCTAGCTTTTGCCAATTGGAGCTTGTAGCGTTTTGCTTACTCTATGGATTATAACTTAACGTTCGCTGGTATTGGTAGCTCATGGTATTCATCCTCATCTTCACTTTCATCAATTATGTATGAGGAAATATCGAAAAATGAACAATTCGTTTCTTCAGAACTGCCTGGTGTTGCCTTATCTTTTGCTTCAAGAATAGTTTCTTTGGTTTCTTCAAAAATTGCCTTCACTCGGCCAAAATAATTGTTTGCCTTGTATGGATGTTGCTTATCAATTTTGTGAATTAATTCTGTATCGAGAGTGCAAAATTTCTCGAAGAGCAGTTTAAGGTTTGAGTCGTTCCTCGCAGTATTTTTCTGTTTTCATGTGTGCTCCATCCCTTTTGATGTTGATCTGGCTGAATAACTTTCCTGTAGCCGTTTGATCTCGTAGAGTTTTTGCCGTATCCTTGTTATATGTGTATGGGATTATTTTAATTTTCTTTAGAGGATGCTCTATGAATTATACAAATTCTATACCTCCAAAGGACTAATGTTGTAGCCAGAGAAATATATATTTTGTTTGTTGTGTTGAAACTTACTTCCTGCTTATCGTTGGTCGGGGCTAATCGAAAATAGTTTCTTGATAGTTACTAACATTTATTTAATGATTTTATGGTTTATATACAAAAATTATTACATTAATTACAATAACAAAATAAAATATAAAATGATGAGCTTGCAAATGCTCAAATTTCTTTTTTGTTTCCTGCGGAAATATATTGCATGCCAAATGAACTGCTTGCACAGCATTATTTCATTCATTAAATTCTTACATATAACATATGTATGTAAATACTTATCGTATAGAAAAATCTGTTCACACGGTCTGAACATTAAGTGCCAAATTTATTAATTGTACTCAAAATGTAATTTTTAGTTATGTACTAAAAACTATAAATGCTAAAATTACTTGCTTTAAAATTTGCTAATTTAATCGTATTAAACACTTTGGCAGACCCACTGAATAATGAATTGGTTAAAATAATCTTTGTTTTAAACATTTTTACACACCAAACTTTTTCGGTATTCGGACTTTTTCAAGATTCTTAAAATGTTTTTATATTTTTTCCAAAAATTCTAAATCATTTAACAGCTTGATTTAAAGCACCATATATTAACGCACCCAAAACTCTAAGTACAATTTCGCACGAAATCATCTCTTATGCAAATCAACATAATATCGTTGTTTATTCAAAGCACTTCAGAGCTTATTTAAAACAAACAATGACTAAAACAAAAAAGTTAAATTTTTTGTTTTAATTTGAGTATGACCCTTATACACGAGTATTAAAATACAAAACAATTTTAAATGTACAGCAAAAAAATAACAAGTTCAAGAAATTAATTCAACATAAATATTCATGTCTTCATGGAAAATAATTCACAATTTATATAATTGTTGAACTTTGCAAACCAATAATGAATGGGGATCTTCACTCGTACAATAACAACAAAACATCCACTCTCCAGCTTAAAGCTACAATATAAATTCAATGCACAGAAATACTCGTAACATACTCGTACTAATACCGTATATTTGGTTTATAATTTTAAGACTTTCAAACTGAATACCAAAAACTAAAAATATTTCTCATATAAAATAATATACTCGTAGTTTGACCTTTGAGACATTGCAGAAAACAAAAAGAAAAATATAATTTAAGGTGTGATAATTTACAAAAAAACAAAAAAAAAAAATTATGTGAATGGATTTATTAATAACAAAAACAACAATTTTAATTTAATTTTCCCTGTTCAATAATATAAAAACAAAACACTAAAACAAAAATGAAATTTAATAAACGTTTTTCTTCTTAAAAAACTTTACGATACAGAAAAATATGGACGTAAATTGTTACACGTACATAAATTGGTACATGGAAATTAATTAATTTTTCTTGTTTTCTCTGTACATATACGTATATACTATGTATGTACGTAAGTAAAGTACGAGCAAATTTTTGTTTTTCAAATTTTGTTTACAAATTTTAATCATTTTAGATCTGGGAACCTAACAATCGTTAGGAAGAAGGAAAATGTTTTACCTCACAAATGAAAATTTTCTTTAATGAGGTTATAATTAAGGTAACTAGGTGTGTACATATCCGCAACAAATAAAAATTCATTTTAAAATAAGATTTGATGTATTTCTGCAAAATTTGAATGCTTTGAAGATAAATTCCTGCTTCACGCTAGGCTTACTATATGTAAATTATTTCTACTGACCATGATTTACCTCAAATTATACCTAGCACTATAAAATGAAATTATAATTTTTTCTAAATACATATTATGAGACATCTTCAAAAGTGTTTTTCCATTTCAAGGAAGCATATGACTCGATCAATAGGGAGAAACTATGGTTTGCTTTGGAATACCTATAAAAATACACACGTCTATGTAAAATGACAGTAATCAGAGTTTAAACACATGTATAGTACTACCATCATGCGAACAAAATGTTTCATCGGTAAAGTTCCAGACGTCGCGTCGGTCGCTAGTAAACACTTAGGATAAAACGTTAGTAGTCGCCTAAATATATGCGAGATCAACCAATTAATACAATAGAAAAAAAATTGGGTCTATCCGACTCTCGGACGACACTTTTCCCAGAAAGCATCGTTAAAGAACACCAAACCAACCATTTATATTTTACAGACATTTTCCGTTATTTTGAGCAGGCGTTATTTTGGGCTGGCACACTATGTCACGGCTTTTCTTAACCCTGCGTGTGTACACTATATTTTTTGAGACACGGTGTGTACACTGGGTCTTTTAGGGAACAGTTGGGTTTTCTAAGTTTTCTAAGATTTCAAAAATTTGAAAAAATTCTGGGTTACTTCTTGAAGTCTCTACAATGTTGTTCAGAAGTTGCCAAAATCCAAAGTTTAAAACCGTTGGTAATAAAAATTGAAGAATAGTCGAAAAAGCGGAAAAAATCGAATTTTGTTACAAAATTCGTAACTACACTAAACAAATATTAAAACGGTTATAGGCTTTTGTAGCTAAGACTATGAGCTTTCAAAAAAATATAGTGTCTTTGGCGTGGGCTCCAAAAAGTTGAATTATTTAAGCACCTGAAAGTGGGGAATAGTTTACGGATTCAGTCATGTCATAATAAATGGAGCGTAATTATTTGGCACAAAATGAGTCTTTATTGTTGCAAATACAAAAACTATAAATATTAATAATAATTAGCGTCAAAAAAGGAATTTACAGTGAGCAATTGTGATAAAAGTGCGTTCGATGATTATCGCAAATCGACGTATCGAACGATGCACAAGAATACATTTTGCTGCACAAGAAAACATTTTTTATTTTCCTTCCAACTGTAAACAAAATTAGTTTTTGTAAATAGTTTATTATTTTGAACAATTTTATATTTTATTATTTAACACCGAAGGCCGAAAGGTAACTCTATGGACCAACGTGCTGTCGTATATAAATTTGAGACGAGACTGGATAAATTTTATTTTGTTTTAACTTTTGTTGTTTGTGTGTTTTTATTGTTTTCGTGTTTTTGATTGGTCCCGGCAGAAGACGTAATAAAAATAAAAATGTGTACCGGATGACACCGGAGGCATGCAATGTGCGGCGAGCTCATGTTGGTGCCGGAGGAATATTATGAATGAATATTGTAGCGGTTCATTGGGTGAACGGCCACAAGTCCGTAAAAAATAGCCATAACAGTATCAAATTACATAAAACGTTTATTTTAGCCATGAAAAAACTGAAAAACTACGAGAAACGCAAAACAACTGTTTTCATTTACCTTCGAAAATACTGACGTCGTGTGAACACTAACCCTTTTAGGGAACGGACAAGACTTGCGCTGGTTGGCGTTTGCAAGTAAATTGCCAGACCCCAGGCGTCATTTCTGCCTTTAGTGCCCACTACTACCCAGATTTTTTAGAGGAGGTAACCGAAGCCTCGCCGTCTATTCATGTGAGGGAAATTTGAGTTTTAAATTTCGACTGTTCCTTAAAAGACCCAGTGTACACACGGAGGGTTAAATTTGGAGACCTCTTCCCCAATATCACAATTGATCACGACAATTTAAATCTTCTACTCTCATACCGCCAAATCATAGATCCACAAATATTGTTAGATTATTAATAACTGACACGTGTTGATCAGCATTCAAAGTGGTATTCGCCATTTTTCATTTGCGACCTTTAACAATTAGATCCAGTTATACATCTCTTGTATACCATTGGAAGTCCTTAAGAAATTAATTTACTCCATTCAGAGAGTATCTACAATGTTCAACAATTTACTTTCTGAAAATTTGTGCCGTTTGTTCAAATCACAATATTATGAAATCAACGTGAGAATTTGCCAATATAATTCTTCACTCAGTGTTTCAGTTTGGACGGGGCATCGCCTAGTGGCGCGATATTATTTTAAAGCCTCCCATAGTAATTTGCTATTAGGAGTTATATATACGACGTTGAATACCAAGAGAATTTATTACCCAGAAGTAATACCTTTAAGGCGATTTTATTTACAAAATCACAAATAATGTATCGATCAACACGTCGTTGAAATTTCCATCATTAAAATGTCATAAAATGTCAATAAAACGTCACAGAAATGTCAATAGAAATTTTGAAAATTTGTCTGTTTTTTAACACTATGATTCTTTCGGCTTTTTATAGACAAATATATTATCTTTGATGCATTCCAATATTTACGGTTTGGTAAACCAGTGAAATAAAGAAGCATTTACTCATAATACATCTACTCCACTCAAAAGTAGAAATATCATTTACCCCCCTATACCCTTAAAAAAAAAACAAGAAAATTTCCTTCAGTTTTTTAGATAGTTTGGTTTCGTACTGATAATCTCAAAACAAAAAGTTCGTTCTACTCATCAGGGGTGCGATTCCGGTTCAGTGATAAAATGATATGATAAATTTGAATCGGTGTAAACAAAGCAAAAAGCAGAATTTATTGTTTTTCGTATTATGCCTACTTTGAAATTTAAAAGTTTGAATTTTATCAAGAAGTAGAGCAAAGGCAAAATAATTATTCATTATGCTAGGTTTACAGCACGACACTGTATTATTGTATGAAGTATTCTACAAGTATTCTATACTATAAGCTGCAGTTGCTATATTTATGTCATTCAATAGATGAGCGGTAAATTCAGACATTGCTTCTACGAATCTATTTACGATACCTTACCTTCTTACTAATAAATTACACCGAAACGATAAATATAGAGATTAGAGACATACAAAGCATCAACATAAAAAGATGATAAAATCATAATAAAGTTATTTATCTGATATTCACTTATTATGCTAGTGCATATATACACAGCAGTATGTTCTCTTTGCTTCTCCCAATACAAACATTGTGAAAGAATTTGTATAGTTTGCGACAAATGAATGATGAAGTACCAAAATGTTTTTGAAGGTTGGCCCCCGATGATGGCTTTTATCCTTGGTATTTACGTCTGAGCTCTATCAAAACCAACCTAATCAGCGAAATTGTCACAAAAGTTTGATTTGATTGGATTAGAGCACGAATGTAAATAGAACTAGGCCCTCTAGGGTAACAAAACCTTTCTCATAAACCAATTTTTTTCTTGTGCTGTCGTCCGATTTGTAGTGGACATTCGATCTAAATTAAATAACCTGATACTTTGGAATTCCTTATTCAAATAAATTATAATATTAAAAATTTGCAAACTCCGAAAAATGGATCTCGATATTCTTTCAAAGGATGCTTAACGTCGTTATCGGAATATATTCAACTGATGGGTTTGTTAAAAAATCCCAATATTCTTTTAATTTTTCAGAAAGCATTTCAGAAGATACAGGTGGTAATACCACAGAATATAATATATATACAATTAATTATGTATACATATATACATATACAAGCGACATTGGACCGGCCACAAACAGTTTTGCCCCTACCTGTTTTTCACGTGTCGAACGAGAATTATTTTTCGAATTCCAAACACTCAGTTCGCTTAACAACAATTTAATATTGACGAATCTTCCTTCGCCAACCTGACGTGAAAAAAATTAAATCGAAATTCTTACACACAAAACCCGCATTGTGTACTATAATGTAAGGCCAATAAACCTAACATTAATTCTTCTGAAGAATTCTTAAATACTTTATAAAACCATGCTAATCAGATCACAGCACCACAAGCTAAATTAATAAGATGTTGTATTATTTTTATTTTGAAAAATATTTCTTTATAGTTTCTTTAAAATGTGTTAAGACTTTTTAAATTTCCTAGAGTAGATTTTCCGTTAATTTTGAATTTGCAGTTGCTCAATTACACAAATTATTTAGATCCTAAAAAGTTACTGAGAGAAAAACGTTTGTAGGTACATAATATCCAAATGCAAACACATATTTGTTACATCACCTTTCTTAAGAAATAATTTATTTGGAAACTAATTAAATATTTTCTACATACTATATTTCAGTGACCATTTTTGTATGTGTACAAATTTTATCATTGGCGACAAAAATTTTCATCGACTAACTAAAAGGAGGTCTGATAAATTTATTGAATTTGTTTCAAATTCATCATAAATTTATCATTCGTCGCTTACTTGCAATCGCAAAATACAGTGTATAACAATGATATAATTTTATCAGATTTCATTATCATCGAACCAGAATCGCATCCTAGTGCAATAAGGCATACATAATTTTGTTTTGGGCAATGAAAAAAATTAAAACGGATGACTAGATTAAAATGAAAAGTTTTTTTATCATTTAAAATTATCACTGAACCAGAATCGCACCCCAGGTAGCTACGACCAAACCATAAGGTATAAACAGAACAAGAGCGACAACGGCGGGCGTCGACGAATACAAAAAAAAATATCGCCAATTCGCCACGATATCGCTGTAGTTAACATAACAAGAGCGTCAGCGCATGGCGATAAAAAAATCAGAACAAACACATGCAAGAATATTATAAATTAATATTGCCAAGTAGACGGTGACGAGTATAGATTTTCTGTTTTATTTTATGGGTGACGCTGCATTTCCGTTGAAGAAAATCCTACTGAGCCTAAAAAACCTAAATATTTTTATTATTTATCAAAATACTGCAAATGGAATACAAATTGATTGACAAAATGGTTCATAATATGACAGCTTTCGTATAGACTACTTAAAAATATAAAAAAAAAACAGTTGGGAACATTGTATCACCGGCGATAAAATTAGAAATAGATTCTAAAAAAAGTTCGGCGATATTGTCGTCGTTGCCACTTTGCCAGCGACATTGGTTCTGTTAGCATCGTATGGTTTCTGTGTATTTTAATTTGACATCGCTCGTCGTCGACGCTCTTGTTCTGTTTATACCTATAGTGTTAAAAAACAGACAAATTTTCAAAATTTCTAAAACATCAGTGTAGGCTTTTAATACACACAAAGAAATTTTCCTTCGGTTTTTTTTTTCTTGGTGAATTAAATAATTCGCCAAAGCAGTACGCTCATTCTTGTATATAAAGTATACAGTTCGAGTTGTATTTTTGTAGATTTTGGTCGTAGCTACCTAAGTACCTGACGAGTAGGTCGAACTTTTTGTTTTGAGATTATCAGTACGAAACCAAACTATCTAAAAAACTGAAGGAAATTTTCTTGTTTTTTTTTTTTTGAGGGTATAGGGGGGGTAAACGATATTTCTACTTTTGAGTGGAGTAGATGTATAATGTATTATGAGTAAATGCTTCTTTATTTCACTGGTTTACCAAACCGTAAATATTGGAATGCATCAAAAATAGGAGATTGTTCTACAAGTAAAGAAAAGTGATAGTTTTCCAGCGAGTAAAATTGTTTAATTTACGAGCGAGCATGGACAAATTTTACGAGCATGGAAAACCACTTTTCTTACGTGTCGGACATGCAATTTTTTCGTGTATTTGACGACAAATCAGGTAAAAATAAAAAAGGTAGACCCAGTTTGGATCGAAGTATGTGTGCATAGCATGTACATACCAATCGCAGTAAGCAAATAAATAAAAGTCAAAAATTCAAAAATCATTTGGAAAAAACCGTTTCTATGAAGAAAAGTGTTTATAGTGAAGAAATGTGTTGCTAAGGAGAAAAGTAGCAGTTTTCTTAACTGTTTTCAGCCAAGAAATGACACTCTTTGCCATTAAGGACACAAAAATAATATATTTGTCTATAAAAAGCCGAAAGAATCATAGAAATATCAATGTCATAGAAACGAGAATATCTTGCTATATTTTTTTAAAAGCTCACTAGATATAATTATTTTTAAATGTTGACGATATTATTTACCACCAGCAAAGTATTTTAGATTAATTTAGAAATTGAAATTTCATATTACACGGTAATATATTCATTTTATCTTAAAGACACCTAGGGAACAATTGTTGGAATTTGCAAGGTGTATTAACTGTAGCAAAATATTTCTTCGGAAAATTCGACATTACCTCGGTAAACAGAAAAACTTTATATTACTCCTTTTTGTCAAAATGACCCCCACGCAATGCTTCAATCGACTTCAAATTGTGTGTACAAGTAGATGATGAATTGTCAAATTTATCATCAACATAACAAAAAAATCGTCGGTCTCATTTTTGAGAAAATCTGTTTGGCAGTTTTTTCTTCCACTACAACCCCCTCTATTCTATACTCGAATGGACCTAAAAGTTAACACAAACTGCTTATTACTGAAATCTATCTTTGTGCAAAATTTCGATCAAAACTATCAATATTTGTGAGAATGGGAGGCAAAACAAAAATAATAAAAATGTGCGACTGGAAGGACGGACGGACGGACGGAAGGACGGACACGACATTTTTCTGATCGGTGTTTCGGGGTCCTGGTAACCTAATTCGTCGAGAAATGTGAAAATTTGGAACAAAATTTTTTTCGCGATTACAATACTTACCCAATATAACTTCGTTATAGTGGGAAAAATAAAAACAAACAATAATATACATTTGTATTGGTTTTGTACACGTGTGCATGTTTTATCCTACTTAGCACATTTCATATTATTAAAATGCTGTGTATCAAAACCAAAACCTGCGAAAATTCTCTCTTTAGAAAGCCTGCTTGTTTTGTTAACACGTATATACGCAATTAAAAATATGAACTATTAAGTGTATTGGTCTTAAGAACAAACCATATAAAAAAAATTCAAATTTTCTCGTTTCTTACCACTACTACTATCCGTTCATATAACACAATACTTCATATAAATTGATAATAGATCCATCAAAATCATTGAACATAACCTCAAAAATATTGTCAAAAATATTTGTAGGTGTTAGAAAGTGATAACCAAAATCATTTTATACTTGAAACATTTCAATTTTTTCCGGAATATCCGATTGTTAAATATATTTTACAATTAAACATGGTTCTAACATATTGTGAGATTAATTGTTTCATGATGCCGGCAAAGTCAGAGAAATAAAGTTTTTTATGTTCCCAAAATATTCAAAACTTGCTGAGGAACTACTACGGGCTTGGTTAAAGCGATTAACAGGAAAGATTTAGAGGTTTCTTCGTTAAAGTATCGCACTTTGTGTTCAAAACATTTCTTGATCAAACATAGTGTCGACATTAAAAATGTTTTATATCCCGATTGGGTGCCATCGCTTGAGCTGGGTTACTACAAGGCAACATCAACAAGCACAACATCTAGTAACCAGTCCTCCAAAGCCAGAACCAGTTTCAGAAGACTTAAATATAATCCTTCCCCCTCGCAAGTTTTTACGATAAATCTTGTCAAACGATTATCATATGTGAGAATAAATCGTGCCAAACTGAAGGTAAATTATAAACTAGATTTGTGCTACGTAAGTTCAAATAATGTATTTCTGTATTTTGTTATCTTTAGAATTATATTTCGATTGCAATAAGAAAAATCAAATCGAGAAACTCAAAAGAAAAATTAAGATACTATCTCCGAGAAGATGAAAGCCTAGAGTTAAGATTTTTTCAAAGAAAACAAAATACTTTAAAGAATAGGAAGATTACGATACGTTAGAATGTGTATTCAAACGTGTTAAGCATTTTCTACCGATTAATTAACGTTTTCTGCCTACAAACATTATCAAACTATAAAATACAATACCTCATCTGCATCTTAGCTTTTGGGAGCATAGCGTTTATATCTAAAAGCTACGGGGAGCGATATAGCGATAAATTTGTTTTTGAAAACTGTGGAATTTTGGATTTTATAGAAGAAGGAGACATAGTTATGGCGGACGGGTAAGTACCCTGCATTCACTTTTACAGGTCCACATTGAAATAGATTTCAGTCATATGGCAGTACAAGCTGCCAACTGTTTGTCCAAGATGTCTAAAGAAGTCAGATGTAGCAAATTTGCTGGCTGTTGAAATTAGTAGGACCCAGAATTTACCTAGTTCACTTTTCAACTCAAACTATTTATTTTTTCTTACAGCTACAGCAATCAAGTTATTTATAGGCCCACAGATATCGGTACCGTCGTTATTAAATATTATCGAGTTAATTTGATTGAAGATACTTGAAACACTTAATAAATTTTTTTTCATACTGTGTGCATAGTACACATTACAAATTACCCAAAACAGTATCCCCTTTTTTATTAGCTTTTAATGAAAAACCGTCACAAACTTTGATGTTAGCCAAATGTTCTAACGGGTTACATTCACAAAATTATTTCTCATTGTTTATTATATGATCGGAACAACCACCATCTGGTTACTAACTCACTATTTCATTATTCATGAGATTTTTGTTTTCACAATGCCTTTGTGACTTCATCACTTCTACATGGAATACGCTCGTGCCATCTTCATTCTGAATCCTCAAACTTCCCTCTTCTTCGACCTTATAGAACTTCATTTGGAAATTATTTTAGAATACCATTTCCAACGCACATGTCGAATTTCAACATAATTGGTTAAGAAATAACCAAACTCCATCACACTTGGCCACATGGTGGCTTTGGGAGCGAAGATAAATTAATTGAGTCATTTAACTATCATTTTGTCCATTCAACCCACCTTATTCAAAAAGGTGTACTTACGCACCTATTAAATAAATATTATAAAAATATAAATACCTAAGATTACGATGGAGTTCGTACTTCGAAATACTGTGTTTATGATTTTGAAATACTTGAATCGAATAAATCCAATTTCATCACGTTGCGAATAAGTATATCATAATTCAAAAATTTTTGTATTTTGTGTTTTCTCAATTTCGTTATACATACATCTATTCGTGAATTTCGGGATTGTATAGTATGTATAGTATTTAAATTTGATCTCTGCCAGTTTGTTTCAGTTCTCATTACATCACATACTTTTCGATATTTTACTTCAAAACATACTTTGTTTTGTTGATAATGGTAAATCTCTGTTAGTTTCTTAAAAATTAAGTATGTTACAATAAGACAAAGAATATGAAACTATATTACATACTATATATTTGTTTCAAGTGTTGTGGCAAATTTATAGTTGAAATGTGTATAGCACACCTAGAAATTTTCTTTTTTCATACTTTTCTTCTCTAAAATTGAAATAAGCAAATAAAAGCATATATAAACGTACTCCACATTATGTCTACTGTATGTGATGAAGAGATGGGAATATAATATGTAATAAGCTATTGTACTTGAAGTATTTTTAAGATTCTTTTTATTATATGTCATATAATTTTGTTAAACGATTAAATTGTGCTTTAATACAAAACTTTTCTTTTTTGGTTTTCTTTTATGTACTACTCTCGAATATACATACATACATTGTATGAAAACTACTTAAAGTTTTACGAACTAAAGAATTTGTATAGTATTTCTTTCTGGTATATAAAAATATAAAGATGATAGATTTAGAGATACTATTTTATAGTTGAAGTTACTAAATGGACTTAATTCTTTCTGCAAAGTGATTAATCAATAAAAAAAATGCTTTTGCAATGTCTCTAGTTGTCAATAGCTATTAAGTATACCTACCTAACTAAATAAAAGAAATGTTACAATCGACACGCACATCTTTCAATTTTATACGAAAATGAATATCAATAATTCGAGAAGTTACTTATAAGGTTGTAATAAAGGACTGCAGTAATAAATACACAAATTGGTGTTTTAGTGTTTACTTGTTAAGAAACTTATCTTTTCCTTAAATTACCGTCTATTGTACCTAAAAATTGTTGATTAATTTTGCCCTCCTTCAATTATTCTTACTACTTTTAATCACTCAAAATGAAATAATATATTATCCTTGTATCACATATTCACATTATTATGTCAACAATCAGAATTCCAAACAACCTCTTCTTTTATATTGTTATTTATTAAGCTTCCTCTTGTAAGTTAGCAGATCAACTTTCAAATTAAATATCTTAACGGGCCAATATAAAGACCGATCTTCTTTGCTTTTTCTTAAAAGAAAACTGAAATGCACCAAACGATGCGGTACTATGTCATCAAAGAGACTAAAATTTACTAAAATATTCTCGAATTTACGCTTAATCCTCTAATGCATGATTTTTTTCGAGCTTACAAATTCAGACTATGTTGTAATTGTGTTGAAAAGAGGGAATTTAAAGCTAAAAATTAATTTTGAGGCCAACTCCTCCTACACGTCAAGAATGAAAATCCGCCTTTAGGCGGCGTTATGCAGTAAGCAAAATAAAACAAATTATGTATTGAAATATAATGTCATTTATTCACGATTACGACACAAAATAAAACAATAAAATTCATTAAAAAATAAATTTAGAACAGTTAGCAATTTAATTTGGGATCTGCCATAACTAGTATTTTTTATTTATTGGGGAATTCACAGAAACATGTTTCATTCGGGGATTTACACAAACTGAGATTGCATTTTGCACACAAAATTCTTGTGTTTCAGACGTGCATTTTAGAAATTTACATTGGCGTTTACCTGATCGGCCACGAAAAATGCACCAATGATCTACTTGATCGTAACGGACATCTGTATTGGGATTTGGGAAGATATGCTCTCGTGGTTGGTTTTGGGGAAGCTGTTTGAGATGCATTAGATGGTCGCCCAACATTTTTCTTCTCTGCCATCATTCCTTTCAAACAGAGCGGTTCAGCCACTTCCGTCCGAAATGTTGGAAGCTTAATTTTTTGTTGGTTTAGTTTCAGTTTATGGAACAGAATGTAGGCGTTTACAATTGCTACGTCGATGAGGTGAAAAAAATTCGGTTCGACGTAGTTCGTATATCCATCCATCAAATCGACACATAGGCCCAGATTAACGGCTCAAGATCTCCAAAAGTTATGGGTTAATCTACCATGTCTCAAGATCTCCAGAGGTTATGGGCCCAGCATCATAATTTAGGAAAATATAAAATTTGCCAAGTTTTTTTGAAAATTTTTTATAGTTGCTTGTTATATAATGTTACAAAAATGGATTTAACTAAAGTACAAATAAACAAAATAAATGACGAAAATTACCAATTATGGAGGTATTAACTTGAACTCCTACTGATACATAAAGGATGATTTATGGTCGGTGATTACCGAACAACCACCAGTAGATGCAGTCCAATTAGGGCCTGAAATAAGAAAGATGGGAAGGCACGTACACATATTGGATTATATATTGAGGACATTCAAATCATTCATGTACGAAATAAAGTGACGGCTAAAGCCATTTGGGAAACCTACATGAATATCATCAGAAATCCACTCTATCCAATAAAGTGCGACTACTAAGACGGTTATGTCGTATGAGATTAGCGGAAGGTGGTAATATGCAGTCCCACCTGAATGAAATGGATGAATGTATCGAAGAATTAACCGCTTTAGGGGTTAACATTTAGCTGAGACATATGCTGTGTCATTATACCTGTGCCGCCTATCCGAAAGTTACAGTGTGTTAATTACTGCACTTGAGTCTCGCAGAAGCTGGCTTAACCAAAAATATGGTCAAATACAAACTGCTATAAGCATACAGGCGTTGATAAGATATATACAAATGGCAGTGAAGGGCAAGCTTTAAGTGTAGAAAGAAAAAGCACTAATTTTTAAAAGTTAATGGTAACATGTTTTTCTCTGTAACATAAAGGGTCATATCAAGATTGATTGTCGAAAATATTCTGCATGTAAAAAGAAAGAGGAAAATACAGGTACCAACAGTCGTAATCAAGTAAATAAAGTTAAAAACAATGAAGCGACAATGAAGAATATGTGTGTTTATGGCCAACCATCAAGCGAACATATCGGAATGGTGTGTGGACTCGCATGGAGGCGCATCAGCACACATGAGCTGCAATGAAGCATTTTTTAAGAATTTGGTAAAAACAACGAGCGATTCAGTGACACTAGCTGATGGGAGTATCTTGCAGATATGTGGAAAAGGTATCATTGATTTTAAAGATAAAGTTACTAATGTTAGGCTAAAAGAAGTACAATTCGTGCCTGGTTTGAAGTGTAACCTATTATCAAGCTGGCTAAAAATGGATGCAACTTCACATTTAAAGGACAAAATTGTGAAATCAGTAAAAATGGAATAACTATTATTGGTCGTTAAATCCAAAAATGATATTTATAAGTTAAATCAGCTACATAAAGCACTCAACACAATTCTTTCAGTAAAATCGAAATGCGTTCATGAGTGGCATAAAATTCTAGGCTAGGCCATCGCAATTTAGTCGATATAAAGAAAATGGCGGAATATGCTGTAAATATGAAGATAAATAATTGCAGCATAGTTATATGTGTGAAGGGTAAGAAAAGCAGAAATCCTTCCCCGCAACAGTGTTTCACAAAATCAATTGAAAATTTGGATCTAGTCCACACAGATGTATGCGGACCAGAGGTAATAAATACATTTTGACAATTATAGATGATCATTCCAGGTATTGCTATATGTATATGTACAATGTGCAGTATATCTGATAAAACAGAAATCGGAAGTCTGCGGTAAGATAAAAGAATTTGTTGAAAGTATCAAAATACAGTATGGTAAAGTTCCGAAAGTAATTAGATCGGATCGAGGCGGTGAATATTTAGACAATGAGCTGCGTAATTACTTAAAGTTAAAAGGAATTAAAACCCAATTTACGGTACCTAATACACCACAATAAAACGGGGTAGCCGAACGCAAAAACCGTACGTTAATCTAGATGTCACGGTGTATGTTAACAAGATCAGGATTACACAAGCAATATTGGGGCGAGGCGATGTCTACAGTGATCAACAGGGGTATGATCTGCCATATCTCAAGATCTCCAGATGTAATAGACTAAGAGCCATGGTATAAGACAGTCTAACGAAGAGGTACACGACTAAATTAATGATTCCCAAAATCGAAATTAAAAAATTTTTACCGGTCGACTTCATCTTGAATTCTTTAAAATTAGATAAAAATTTCGTTTAAAAAGGCACGAAGAGGTACACGCTTGAATTTTGTTTAGTTAGCTAGATTCAAGATAAACAAACACGTTACAAAATATTCAGTTTAATATCTCATCGACGACTTCTTCAAAGCGGCTCTTATTTATATGTACATATAAAACCGAAAAAATTAAAAAAAAATTAATTCCAGTGGAAATTGTAATAAGCTGCTAAATTGTTGAAAACCGTAAAATTGAATAAAATATGTTTGAAAAGTGATTTATGAAAGAAAATTTAGTTTTTGGTAGCTATTTTGAGGAGGTAGCCGACTAGATTTTTCACTGAAATTTTTTTCTAACGAAAAAAACGAAAATTTTGCCTAATCTTAAACGATAAAGGTCGACCAGAACTTTTTTATTTCGATATTCTGAATCAGACTATAATTATGATTTTCAGAATCCATAATTTCACCTCTTCGTTAGATTTTCTCACACCACGGATCCCGTGTTCTTGCTAATTTTGAAGTTAAAGTTAAGTAAAAGGCTGGAAACTTATAAATATCAACATTTATCAAATTGGATATTGAAAATTTGGTTATTTAGTAATTCCAAAAGTTACTCATACTTTAGTTCAATTTCAAATTTCAAGCTTGGCTAATCCGCTCAAAATTTTCAATTTCAATTTCATTTGTTTATCCAGATAGCGTTGAAACTTCAAATTGAAATTTCCAATATTCTAACTGAAAGCTTTTTGAAATTTTGGATATAAAATTGATTACACTTTGAAATTTTTTGATTTGGATAATTCTGGATAATTCAAGTATTTCCAAAGGTTTCTTATTTCGATATTCCAGATTTTTGATTTTCAAAGTAAATTAGCCAGAATTTATTAATTTAAAATTTTAATTTTTGCTTATATTCAAAATTTCATTCTTGGTTGCGTTACGGAATGCAACAATAATGCGATAATTTAAATGTTGAAAAGTTCAGAAAAGTCAGCTCAAAACTGTTTAGCTATATCTCTGGTTAGTCATTTCATTATCTGTTCCGCATTGTCCAGTTAAAATATTTAGTTCCGGAATTTTACAGCTAAACGTATTTTTTAAAAGTTCCTTATTGCAGGAAAAGGAGTCATGTTTTCTAAACACCCAAGTTTAACAATTTTCAGAAATTCTACCCTGAAATCAATGATAAACTTGTAGATATATTTTACCCTTAAATCAGTTAAAGCTGAAGGAATATTTTGGATCGGTAGAAGATTGGTTTTGAATTGGCTGTGACAACATCAGCTGCAAACTGAGATTCTTGAATAAGATTGATTGATTGATTTGGTTGATTGACGCGTACAACCAAGCCTAAAAGCAAGATTCCCGGAATACACCGGGTCCACCACCGTACACACATACAATAATACAGAAGGATAGGAAAAAAATGTCGACTCGGTTTCAGTAACCTATGCAGTTGATAGTTAGTAAATTGGTTAGTATTGTTTTTTTTAACAAATTGTTAAAAGTATACGAGACAACAAAATCTTCTAATGCCGCGTTCCCCATTAGAGTCGCAAGTTCTGAAAAACTGTGAGTAATTTTCTTATTATTATTTATTGTTTCTCTTGTGTCTCCTGTTGTGAAACATATACCCAGTAGGTACATAATTGAGTAAAAGATAAAGAAAATTATAATTATTGTACATACAGAGTGTGGAAAAAGTATGGAACCCCTAAAAATCTCGCGGATTTCGATCAAAAAATAAATGGGCAAGGGTTATTCTTAGGTAATTTTCAACAAGGAATTTAATGGTGATCTTAGTTGTGATGTGACCTTGACCTTCATCTTCAAGGTCATTTGTAGGTCAAGGCCATTTTTTAAATTAGAACCCCTATTTTTGATGTCAGAATCGAAAAGAGCGATCAATTGTTGAAATCTTAGTTGTGACCTAGACCTTCATCTTCAAGGTCATTTGTAGGCCAAGGCCATTTTTTTAAATTCGAACTCCTATTTTTGTTGACAGAATCGAAAAGAGCGATCAATTGTACGTCCGAATATATATTTTCCATGACCTCCCAAGGTCATCTGAAGGAATTTACATTGCGCGGAAAAAGTATTACACTTTATCCGCGCAATAGATATTATTTCTTAACAATACATACATATTAAGTCTTTATCGCCAAATTTCGTTAATAAATTAACCACCACTGTTGCTTTACGCAATAATTGACTTCAGAATTGCTCGGATCGGATCAGCCATTCTCTGGTTCAAGCATTTAAATCGCGCGAAATCTGAGGTTCGTTGCCTGGCTTGCCTCGCCGCCTGATGACATCGTTGCGATAATATTATGCGTGAGGCATGAAGCCTAAGGACCAACCTAAGAAATCATACATTCAAATTAAAAGTAATGCTTATGGTAATTGCCCACGACCAAAGGCAAAATTTCGTTTAAATTTTCTGAACATGCGGTGTAAGACGTGATCACGTCAAAAAAATATAAATTGGAAAAACTAAACTAAAATGCCTTGGCCACAATCGAACCCCAGACCTTAGCCGCTCTAGTCCAATATGTTACTACTAAAGTGGTACCCATAGATAACTTATAAAAACTTATAAACTTAAATTAAGAAAAATTTAGAATCCGGTAAATAGCATTTATGTGTATTCGCCTATGGAAAACTTACATTAACTTAAACATTTCAACGAAGCTTCGTCAAATTTTATCTGTCACTTAAAAAAACTTATGAATGCGAAATTTTCCGTTCAAACTTAAAAAAACTAGAACAAGATGTCAAATACATTATTTCCCCTTGTGCAAAAGTGGAAATTCGTTTTATTTTATTTTTATTTTTAATTTGCAAAATTTGTGAAACCGAACGTAAAAAAAAAATGATTGAAGCACAAATTGATCCTACTAAAAAATAAATGCTATTTTTATACATAGACATACATTATATTTTCTAAAAGTTACACGAAATTCTCATGGAATGCCCCCAAAAATACTAATTTACCCTAAAATAAAAATTAAAAATTCAAAAATCGCTGTCATTTACTTAAAGAATTTTTAATTTATCTATGGTTGAAATGTCGAAAAAACTTTAAAAAAATTGGATTCGTTAAAATTCTTAATTTTTTGTAAGTTTATAATTTCTCACTGGTTGGCCCTTAAGCCACGTTCAACCTAAATTATTTAACTTTCATTGTTATATTGTTTCAAACATAGCATGCTATGAAGTTTATGATAGGAAAAAAATGTTTACCATAAAATTCTCATGGCTTACTACAACTCAATATAAAAGTTTTTAAATAACTTATAGTAGTGTTCGCATACATTTAGGCGCAAAAATAAACTTGAACTACGTATTTTCTTGTATAATTACTGTAATAATTATAAAGCGGAATATTTAATTTATAGTAAAATATTTGGTCATTAAATGAATACTAACAAAAAAAAAATAAAAATAAAAATGAAATTTGGGTAACTCGAGATATTTTCCGTTCGAAATTTGTTGTTAATAGGCTACCCAGTTATAATATTTTGATATGTAAATTAGAAATATGTATAAGAAAAGCGTTCCGGAGTTAGTGAATGAATTGGGTAATTATATATTAGACTAGGGGATACAGCCCGTCCTAGGACGGATACAATTTATATATAATGTTGATGTGAAGCGGCTACTGCCACCATCACCATTTGACCATTTGATATTTTTTTAACCGTTATTTTTTAGCCAAGTAGAAATAACTCGCGACTAAAGGCTTTTAAGGACTATTGTACTTTAAATAGACCTTAAACCAAAGAGTATGGGCTTTTAAGGACGATTTTACAGGTGTTGGGGCATCAAACAAGAAACCTTTCAGACAGAAAAAAAAATAAAAAAATCGGAGTGGGCCGTAGGTGTTTTGCGTGATAGCGTTTATAACATGTTGAGATTAATTATTTTAATTTAAAATAAACTATCTGCCATATTTTTTTATGTACAAATTAGCATCAGAATTATTCAAGTCAGATGGGGCGTTCTCTCGCTATATAGTGCGGTCAATCCCTGTAAATCGCTATTTTGTAGACTCAAATAAAATTAAAATTAATGTGTAGGATAATTATTTTAATTTAAAAAAAATTAACCACCACTGTTTCTGTTCGCAAAAATTGACTTCAGAAATGCTCGGATCGGATGAGCCATTCTCTCACTATAGTTGTTGAAGGATTTAAATCGCACGAAATCATTCGATAATATTATGTGTGAGTGTGAGGCATAAAGCCTAAGGACAAACCTAAGAAATCATACCTTTAAATTAAAGGTAATGCTTACAGTTGATTAGTAATTGCCCACAACCAAGGGAAAAATTTCTTGTCAATTTTCTGAACATGCGGTGTAAGATGTTATCACGCCAAAAAAATATAAATTGAAAAACAAAACTAAAATGCCTTGGCCACAATCGAACCCTGGACTTTAGCCGCTCTAGTCCAAAACATTTCTACTAAGCCATATCAACCTAAAAATACAACGGAATTGTCGGTGGAAACTAGGACTTAGTCCTAGTTTCCACCGACAATTCCGTTGTATTTTTTACAATGGGAAATATTATTTTTTGGCGGTTGTATCGATGTTTCTTTTGTAAATGTATTTGTAATACAATTATAATTGTTATTGTATTAAACCTCAAAACTTAGAAATACATATACAAACGAAATACCGACACAATCGTAAAAATAAAAAAATTTCCCTTTGTAAAATTTACAACGAAATGTTCGGTGGAAACCAGCACTGGAAATTTATTTAATTTTATTCTCATATTGTTCCGAACATAGCATGCTTTGAAGTTTATGACAGAAACAATTTTGTTTACCGAAAAATTCTCATGGCTTACTACAACTCATAATATAAAAGTTTTTAAATAATTTGTTGTACTGTTTAATCATAAACGCGGACTACATATTTTCTTGTGTAATTACTAATTAGTATGATAATTACTGTAATAACTAAAAAGCGGAATGTTTAATTTAAAGTAAAATATTTGGTCATTACATGAATACTAAAAAAAAATAATAAAAAAAATAAAAAAATTAAATTAAATGAGGATCGAACCGAAGAGCTTTGCCGCTCTAGTCCAATGCGTTACCACTACGCTACAAACATTTGCATTGTTAAATTGTTTTATTTTTTCCGAAGTGTTCTACAGTGTCAACTATCAAATATTTTTATATTTTTAGTATATAAAGATAGGAATTTTAACCAAAATATTCATTCCAGGACATTTCCTCGCGCACATTTCCTCGCTTACATTTCCTCGCGGGGAACATTTCCTCGCGGGAACATTTCCTCGCTAAAAATTCTGGAAAATGAGGATTTAAAAATTATTAATTCTGGAAACGCTCCCTTATATCCGGCAAGGAAATATTCCGCGAGGAAATGTTCCCCGCGAGGAAATATGTGCGAGGAAATGTGCGATAGGAAATGTGCGCGAGGAAATGTGCGCAAGTATCTGTCCTGTTACCGACACTGTCACTCTCCAAAGAAAATCAGTTTTCCTAAAAAACCAAGCCAGACTCATAGTCACTGGAAATTTTAATAATAAAATTCAATAAAATAAATATAACATACAATAAAAGAAAAATTGTACAACTATAAAATTTACGAATAAACTTCATTAAAATCAAAAGATAGAACCATATACATCTTTTTATAAGCCGAGAAAACTGCAGATTTGAAATATCTACAATCCTGAAACTGGTAAGTATCAACTAACAATAACTAACAATTGGGCATCGTATTCATAGAAGGTTACGCGCTAACTCTTCAAGAGAGATAAGATATAGGGGTGTGAAGCTCTAGATATCTTACCAAACCACGCCCTTCTATGGATATTGGATACTCATTAGTCAACTAACACTGAAACAATCTCCCTTCTTTAATTTTCTTGTAAGACTGGCAATCATAACAAGCGGCCAAGCTTACAGGTTGATAATAGCTAAATTGTCTTATTCACTTCAATCGTACTCCACCAGAAGACACATTTTCGCTTAGGTAATAGCCCTCACCAGTGGAAAGCTCTAAGTGAGTCGTATTATCAAAGATTAGAGAAATAGGAAAATATATATAGAGTTTAGATAATAAGAAGAAGATAGGGAAACGTATCTTCAACACTCCACTATTTTTTCCACCGGTGGTTGGGGGCTAGATTTAGTTAGGGCGAGATTTCATCCCATCATCTTCATGTTCCCATGTGGTTACCCAAATTTGTATTAATCCTAGCAAATGTTACTTGACATGGTTGTGGTAGTTGTTGCGTCTCTTAATTTCTCGTCTACTCGCCCTCTCTTAAACTGAGATACTTGAATAAGAATAACAAAATGCTAAGCAGTAAAATAGCACGGAGCGTTTGCTACTAGTTGTCACTACAGTTTACAAAAATATTTATAATGGTCATCGTCACGCTGTCCATACAAAATGCATAGAAAGCGTAACTATTAGAAATAAAATGAACACCGATAGCCTCCATCAAAAGCATGCCAATACAATAGTCAATATTGTTTACATTTATCGTTCGAAAAATTTGTTATACATTTTGATGTAAGTATTAATTTGTTGAATAATTTTTGTTCCATTAATTATTTCCGAATATAAATTAATACAATGAGATTTTTGGCCGAAATCCGTTACCTTCCAATATATTTTTTAATACTTTTTCTTGAAGATGTAATCAAAGGCGCTGTGTATAGCAACGACATTTGGATGACATTTTTACCCTTCCCCTTCCCTCACGCCAGAAAATTAGAACCCCTCTCCCTTCCCTTCGTCACAAAAAACAATATTTTCGAATATTCAATATTTTCAAAATTTTATAGGCTCACAATAATTTTATAGGCTCACAATTCATTGAAACGGTTGGGATCACACTTCAAGGCCAACTTTGAAGAGAAAAAATTGCCAACAATGTTACGATACGATCGTCATGTCTTCTCAAAACCATCCTACACCTACTGAAGGTGTTATTTGGAAATTGAATTAATTCTGTAGGTAAATATAAATTAATTCTACGCGAAATTAATTTATCTTCAATATGAACTAATTTCGCAACATTTAATTGATAAACTCAATAGATTATAGACTGCTAAAACATATTTTAGACATATTATAGATTATAGACTGCTAAAACATATCTTCATATGTTTGATTTTGTGATTTTAATGAGGAGATTTTTTTTGCTTTTGATTGTGGAGAAAATTAAAATGGACCCCTTGAGGCATCATGTCAAAGTTTTTTTATGTTCCATGTTATTCAAAAGTTGGTAGCTCTCGCGGTAAAAGAACTTGATGTATTAATGGGATTAAACCTAGAGTGATTTTCCTTTTTTTGTAACGTTAAATTGGTCTTCTGTTATCTAGTTCCTGTTAAATGATTTCTATTAATTTTAGCAATTGAAAGCTCCAAATCGATTGCACCGCAGCCTCGCACAACCAACTATTACCTTGCAGGTAACCGGACTTTAACTACTCGGCAACGGCTCGGAGAATGTTGATAATGCCATTGTACAGTTGGTCGCAAGCTTTACTATATCAACAAATAATCAAATTTTGTCTCTGGAATCAAAATTCTAAACTTAACGAATTCATCTATTTTTCGCTGTATTGGCAGAAAAGCTTTGTTTTATATTACATAATAGAACGAAACGGAATTTTATTTTTATTTCCCAAGATATACTATATTATAATTAATGAAAAATATACTACGACCCTTATAGTTAAAAAAAAATGGTTGCCCACCGAATTTCTTAGATATAAAGGTTAGGTATAATTAAATTATTAAACAAGTTCAGCTTCGAGGATCGAATTCGGCTAAACCCTTTACCAAGAAATCATACTCTAAGGTTTGCCCATATCACCTAATTAAATAATAATAAAAGTTTCCCTATCCAGTAATTGAAAACTAAAAAAAAATTGAACCCGTCTTTCCGTATAATTAATTTTGATAATTTTTTAACACCTTTCTTGTGCTGCAACAAATAACGAAAATTTTCAATTTACCCTTTTGATTCATCTTCAGTTCAAAGTAATACATTTTATTTAATTTTTTTTTTTGCGTTAACTTTACATTTTAATTTCGAAAAGATTGAATCTTCGATGTTTTAAAATTAAAAATAAATTAAATTAAATAAATCTTGAGAATTTCTTTTCTATTTAATTTTTTTTTTTAACTAACCCGGTAATTACTTTTCCACTTTTTTGTTGCGCTCATTGATCACATATAATTATAATTAAAAAAAAAGTTTTTACATTGAATTGGTGGAAAATGTAATTTTCCATTGATTAAAGCAAAAAAAATATGGTTTAGGTCACCGTTAAAAAACTATTTCATTATGGTTATACATTTTTTGATTTTTCTTTTTTACTAAACGTTGAAAGATTTTCATTTTTACGAAGTGATTAATGAAATTTTTCTTAATAAAAGAAAACTTCAACGTAACAGAATAAAGCAACTGCAATTTGTGATTGGAAAATCCTTTTTAATATGAGGTACAAAAAATATGGGGAAAATATCTGCTTTCCTTTTACAAAAACTAGAGCAAAATTATAAAAAAAAAAACTTTTCACATTAATTTTAATTTGATTTTGATTTCAGTTGCAATAATATAGAAATCATTTTAATATATTGTCGTTCAGGTGTCGATTTTATTCTTTATTTTTTTTTTTTTTTGTTCGCTTTATAAATTTTATATAATTGCAATCTATATGCTCTATGTACATACAGATGTATATATTTCACATAACAGAAAATTCGTATTTGATTTTCCATTCAGTCTTTTATGTTTTTAATCGGTACCATTCTACCCAACATAAAAATTCGTAGTAATATATTGTCGTTTATTCGTATAAACGTGTTTATGTGTATAACTTCACACAAGAAGATAGATAAATATTATGTTCAACAGTGTTTTTATTATTATATGCCGGTATTGAATTATTGCTAGCAAGCAACAAAAATGAAAATTTTAGTATGCTAGTGACAAAATTTTATTTTTTTTGTGGTACTTAATACGAATATAAATGTGTTCACTTTATTTTTATTTTTTACAAATTTCCCAATAAAATTTTAAATGAGATTTTGGTTATGATCTGCTTTATAATAATAACGAGTGTTTTATGTTTGTATGCCAGAATAGTAATTTGTTTGGTGAAAGAATATAAGAATATAAGTGGATCTAATCTCTCTAACAGCTTCGACTTCTGCGAAAATTGTAACCTTAATAATATTAGCGAGGAAAATAGAAATGTATACATAAGATCTACTAAATTCCCTTCAAACATATCGATTTTTCAGTTGTCTAATCGAATTATCCAAAATATAACAATTATGTATACTTGAAAATTCGCTTTTTCATTATTTTATTTCCTAGTATTTTTCTTCTCCAGTAAGTATGCCATAATCAAGGGATTTCTTTCCTGAGAATTCCGGGAATTTTTATTCAATAACCAAGGGAATTGTTACATTTCATTTTACACAACAATTCGAGTAATATTTTCAGTGTTGCTACGTGCTACTTATTCAACTTAAAATTATAGGCCGCAGGTGAAAATTCTAATAGACCGAATAAAGATATTTATAAAAATAGTATGAAATGTATATTTTTATACATTTTACGGTGCTATATTTTTTTGAAAATGCACGATGGCGGCTGAGATACGTCAGTTAGAATACATAGACATTTAAAAAAATGTAGAAAGAGAAGTTTGTCTGTATTAAACTCAATAAGATTCTTTCGGCTTTTTATAGACAAAAAATGATCAAACCCGAATGGTGTAAAAAGGATGTAGCAGCAGATACATTATTAAATTTCATTTCTTTTCACCCATAGTTTTATATCTTACAGATAGTGAGTTTAGGCCAAACAACATTATAAAAATTGCTAACATATTAGTCCAAAATCAATCAAACTTATCAATAAACTGATTACAAAATCATTATACACCTACAGAAATAAGTATGCAAATAATCTAGATACAAAGAAATATAGAGCAATATGATACCTACCTAAATTGTCCGACAAAAATAAAGAAAACTCTAAAAGATAATACAAATACTAGAGTAGCAAATAAAATAATTTATAAATCCCAGCCGAACAGAAAGATGGTCTGATATATAAAATTGTTGGTAAAGACAAAGACTCTTGCTATATGGGCGAAACAAGCAAAACGAGATCACAAAGATTAAAAAACAAGCTAATGTAAATCATAACCATTACACATCGGCCCTTGTCAAACATGTGAACGAAAGAACACATGATTTTGATTTTGATAATGAGATTACGATTGATTACGAGAAAATAAAAATAAAAGATTATTCAAAGAAGCTTGTCACATTTGGACATCGAGAAACCGGTAAATTACAAAGTAGACAGTAGTAGGCTACAAGCAAATTATATGTATAAACGTCATAAAAAATTACGTTAAATGATGTAATTCCATAAATAAATTCAAAAAGTAGATGAGTTTTTCAGTTGAGTTACGTACAATGTTTACTAATGTCAGCTGTATATAAAAATATCGAGAAAATTGAGTAAACTGGCCCAAGAACAGAAATAAGTTGTTTGTTTTTCATTACTTTCAAAAAATTTGAAGGATAATTTTTTTTTTTGAAAAACCTTGGCAATGGTGCGAAACACCGAAAATTTGGCTAATATATACAAATAAATGAGAATTTTATAAATAATAAAAATGAAAACAAGAAAAATTAGTCTATAGTTCAGGGCGTTCTGCCAACAACACATAAAAATAATAAAAATCTAGTGATAAAAAATATTCTATATTATTCTATTATACCATCATACTATCATAATGCTATACTAATGAACCATTATATTTACAATCATACCAACGTACCATAGTAACGTCGAACCATGACATCATCATACCATTATACCATGGTTATCTTAACATCAATCCACCAAACCTTCATAATATCATACCATCGTACCATTAACCATCATATAATCATACTATCATACTGTCCCACCGTCTTATTTTGTGTGATATTCAGTGTTTGTGTTTTACAATTTTGGACGCTCCCCGATTTTGAAATTTATGTATTTTTGTAACACAAACATTTTCGTAAATATAATAATTTGTTCTCACTGTGTGTCACTGGAAAATACATTATGGGCGTGTTTTTTTTAATGTCGGAGAAATAAGAGAGAACAGATAGATAATATATCGGATAAATCCGATAAATATTTTCTCTGATCTATCCGAGAAAAATAAATGATAATTTTGTTAGCGTCGTAGAAATTAAACGTCAGTTTAAGATTGCCAAACAAATATTATCGTGTTCTTTTTATTTAAAATAAATGTCTGTCAAACAACAATCTGAACTTTTTTCCAGAGAAAAAAGATTCAATTTTAAAATTATCCGAGCGTAAAAAAAACGACACAGAGAAATACATTTTTCCTCGGATACTAAAAAAAAAACGCGTATCTGAATTTTGACAGTTAAATTATTTCTCAGATTACTTCGATATCAAAAAAAACATGCCCAATGTATACTCATAAATTATTAAACTTGACAATGACATAACTTTTATTTTGGTTGAATTTTATTTTGATTTTGTGATTGTTTGTCATTTCTTTTAATCCGATAAATTAATTTATTATTAATGTATTCGTGTGGAGCTGCTAGTCTCCCATCGGGCGCGTCCCCAGGTGGCGGATAGGGGGAAACCCTAACCGACTTGTATGAGGGTAAATGGGAAATAAAATACCATTCGTGGACCAAAACTAGCTAGGGGTGGTTCCCTGAATATAATAACCAATATGGCGGACTCTAATGGAGAAAACCTTACGGCGCAGGGAAACGGATACCCAGTGTCGGCGACTTTGAGAGGTGAGCAAGCGGGCTCCCAGTCGTCGTTATCCAATGACCGCAATACTTCAGAGGTGATAAGTTTTGTAAATCCATTTGGAAGAAGTTCCATAGTGCCACGATCACCAGCAAGACTCTATGCAATGCATAAGTCCGAGAAAGTTATTACCCCAAGTGGTACTCTAATCAGTCGACTGGATAATACATCCGGGGGGGGGGGGGGGGATCGATCCTCTTCGAAGGCTGGCCCTATGGATTTTGAGGAGGGCCAAACACTGCATGAAAGAAGTGATGCCAGCGGAAATTTTACAATGCGAGCAGTAGGATTCAGTGAAAGAACTGTTGACCTAGAAAAGGAAAATATGGGTCTCTTTGAGAGGCTACAGAAGATGGAGCAATCATTTGCCAAGCTAAGCGAAGAAATTGAGTATCTAAAGCGAGAAAATTAACTTCTAAAAATGAATCGGGATGCTAAAGAACAAAGCGAATTAGAGAGTATTGAACCAAAGAAAGTCAACTATCTCACTGGTGAGGATGAATTAAAAAGAGAGACGAACTGGATCCTAAAGAAGAAAAAAAAACATTCCAGGAAGGGTTAGAAAAGAAAAGCTGAATCGTCACCTGAGGTTGAACAAGTAAATGTTAGTGGAACTACAAGTACCGAACCAGAAGTTGTCCAACCCGAGGTCAATCAACCGAAAGGTAGTAAATGTACCAAGAACATTGCACCAAAACTGGTGCAACCAACAGAAAAACCACCCCCACCAATAAATATCGTGGGACCATTTGGGTAACCAGTTACCCAAAAATTCAGTCACTGATGAAATCGGTTACTGACAAAGAATATAAGGTAACAGCGCTAAACAATGACGTTTGGAAAATTAATACTCTGGACTTAGAAACCTATGAGGGACTCAGAAACCTAACCCATTATCTATGAAGCTGAATGCTGAAAAGTATCAGTGGTTTACCTATGAGGACAAACAGGCTCGACCGATAAAAGTTATGGCAAGAGGTTTGCATCACACTTGCTCAAGCGAAGAAATAATGGAAGACTTAAAAAATAAAGGCCTTCAAATACTAGATGCTGTGAATATGATTAAAAAAGAGAGAATAGAAAACCAAGAAGGAAACCCAACTTTCAATAAAAGGGGACTCCCTCTTTTTATGCTAGTATTTGATAACTCAGAGAATGTTCAAAATATTTATCGTATAAAAGCAATTCTTCACATGAAGGTAAAAATTGAACCAATGAGGAGAACCACTACACGCATACCACAATGCAAGAAATGTCAGGGATTTAATCACACCCAAAAATATTGCAGCCGGGATCCGAGATGTGTAAAATGCTCAGGTAAACATTTTACCCAGGCATGTACAATAGGGAGAGATGTACCAGCTAAGTGTATAAATTGTAAAGGCCAACATCCGGCCAATTATCGGGGCTGTGAGGTTGCTAAACACCTACAAAAATTAAGAGATAAATCACGAAATCAATCGCAAAATCATGAAATTCGAAGGATTCAACCATCAAATCAGATGGATCAAAATCCACAACCAAGCAACGCAGGGCAAAGAAGAACATTTGATCAGGTAGTGAAAGGCTCGGGTTCAACCAAATATATGGGCTCTGAAAATAATCGAATTATGTAAAACATTATGAACAGCATCGAAGCTATTACAAAGCGGCTAGATGACCAAAGTAACCTGAACAACATGATATTTGATCAACTGAAGAAAATGCAACTCCCACAACGCAATCCGATAAAAAATGTTAAATAAGAACACAACTTTCAGAATAGCAATCTGGAATGCGAATGGACTTATGCAACATATTCCAGAAATAGAAATATTTTTAAATACAGAAAAAATCCAAATTTTTCTAATATCCGAAAGCCATTTTGTTAAATCTTCGTTTGTTAAAATCCGGGGTTATAACTTATATCATTCCATTCATCCAGCGGAAAGAGCAAGAGGTGGTTCAGCATTACTATAATAAAAGAAAATATAAAACACCATGTAGAAACAGAAATCGAAGAAGAAACAATGCAAGTCACCACTGTTAGGATTCACATTAAACACAGACAGCTTACTGTCTCCGCAATATACTGTCCTCCCCGGCATAACTTGAAAAGGGAGGACTACATTAAACTATTTAAATCATTAGGACGTGATTTTATTATTGGAGGAGACTTTAATGTAAAAAACACCTATTGGGGATTCCGATTACTCACTGTGGAAGGCGACGAAGGGACTCAAAAGACCCAAAATGCAAGTGCCTCCACTTAAAAAGGATGATGGAACCTGGGCAAGAGTTTACAAAGAGAAGGCTGATCTATTTGCGGAGTATCTCCAGGAAACCTTCCAACCACTACCAAGACAAACTGCCAATGAAAATATAATATCTATTCACAAGCTGGATGAGTTTGAAATACGGCCAGTAACTCTCAAAGAATTAAAAGAAGAAGTGAAAAGTAACATGAATGTTAAAAAAGCCCCAGGGTATGATTTGATTACTTGGCAAATCATCAAAGCTCTACCTAACAAAGGATTTCGTAAGCTACTACACATAATCAATGCGAGCTTTCGGTTAAAATATGTTCCGAATCAATGGAAAGTAGCAGAAGTAATCATGATACCAAAACCTGATAAACCACCTATCGATAAAAAATCATACAGGCCAATTTCTCTGCTGCCAATCATGTCAAAACTCTTTGAAAAATTATTACTAAAGAGACTTAAACCAATAATTGAGGACCGACAACTAATTCCTCCACATCAATTTGGATTCAGAGAAAAGTATTCTACAATTGAACAGGTCCATAGAATCACCAACATAATTGAAAGAACGTTAGAACGTAAAAAAGTATGCTCAAGCATATTCCTGGACGTCGCGCAAGCATTCGATAAAGTCTGGCACAGTGGTCTGGAATACAAGCTGCATAGAGATCTACCGAGATAATTCTATGCCATACTAAGATCTTATTTATCCAATAGACACTTTCGAGTGAAATATGAGGATGAATACTCTGAGCTAAAGAAAATCTCTGCCGGTGTCCCGCAGGGGAGTGTCTTAGGACCAATCCTGTATGTACTATATACAAGGGACATACCAACCACAAATGAAGGAACCATAGCCACCTTTGCAGATGACACAGCAATTATGGCAGTTGGAAATAATGTTGCTGATGCAACGAGCAAACTCCAGAGGATGACCAATGAGGTTTGTAACTGGACAAAGCGTTGGCGAATCAAACTTAATGAGACAAAATCCACGCATATTAACTTTACTTATCAAAAGGCTTACCACCTACCTATAGAAATTAACTCGCGACTCGTGCCATATGCAAATACAGCTAAATACCTTGGCATGACCCTCGATGCCAAGCTTAAGTGGAGAGAGCATGTCAAAAAGAAAAAAGAAGAACTTAACATAAAGTTCAGAAAAATGTATTGGCTCATAGGTAGAGGCTCTGAGCTTACAATTCACAATAAGCTGCTGCTATATCGGCAAATTTTGAAGCCGATATGGACCTACGGTATACAACTCTGGGGATGTACCAAGCAAACAAACGCCAAAATGATACAGACGTTTCAAAACAAGGTTCTTCGTAGCATCGTCAATGCTCCGTGGTACGCAAGAAATGAAGACCTCCACAGGGACCTACGGATGGAATACATCAAAGAGGAAATAAAAATGCATGCCGCAAAACACGAAATAAGGCTCCAGGAACATGGAAACCCCTATATTCGCCATATGATAGATAACCCTGTCGTTGAAGAAGACTCCAAAGAACGAGGCCACTTGACCTAGTGAACTTACCAAACTAAAATTAGTAAATAGGTTTAATTGATTATGGGGCTAACCAGTGGGTTACACCCCAACAAACGTGAATTTTACTAGATATATAAAAATTTGTATTTGAAAGAAAAATTGCTAGATGAGCGCAGTCTCAGTCGTAATAAATTGCAAATTTTAAAAATGTCAAAAAGAACTAGGCAACGAAGTATCAAAGCTGCAGTCGACCGAAAACTAGGAGTATCGCATTGTTCGCGATCAAATGATATTTGAAAACCTGGTCCATCAACACAATTTTTTCATATTTATCCTGCAGTACATAGTGTCGGTTCTGAAATTGAAACACCTCTGTCCGATACTTGTGTTTTTCTGGATAATGAACCAAATCAGAACACTTCTCGATCTCCATCCCCGTCAATTTCAAGTTCTTCTATTAGCTTCGACCATTCGATATTCAAATCGAAAGATGATTTACGCCGTATAGCCTTTGATACTACTATTTGTGGGATAACGATGAATAAAACTCTAGTGGTGTTGCACGATTATTTTCCTTGACTCCCGTCGAATGTCAGAGTGTTAAAAGGTACTCCCGTCGAATATCGGAGTGTTAAAAATATAAACTTTCGAAAATTCGTAAAAGATTTTGCTGAGGAAATGGAAATTTTGGAAGCACTTGGATAAAAATTTAATAAAAAAATCGTCAAAATTAAATTGAGATCACTAATATGTGACGCTGACGCCAGATCTAAAGTTCTGTCTGTAAAATCACATTCGGGATATTTTCAATGTATGAAATGCAAATGATATTTTCAATGTATGTGTTTCCCTATTCTCAATTAACAGATACCGCCGACAGAACTGATGATAATTTAAAAAATAGAACGGATGTAATGCATTACAATCTAATTATGTAGAATAGTCGATCGATTCCAATATGGCGCAAGAGTGATTGGTCAAATATTTGCGGAAATAAAAATAAAAAGTGGTTGAACTATATGTGAATATGTGATATGTTTAAAGAATATATTTTAGAAAAATATAAATAAAATTATAGTGAACGATAATAGAAATTAATTATCTTGTGAATTAAACATAAATTACAACATTAAAAATTAAAAAAAAATGTGTTTAATTGTGATTCATGCGACAAAATATTACAGTTGTCAATAATTGTCAGTTTTTTTTTTCCTTTTTTTTTGGTTAATTTACATCTTTATGCGAGATTACAGTGTATAATTGTAATAAATTTGTCTGGTGAAATAAGTATAAATAAAAACTTAAATAAAATCTTTATAATTTAATCTAATGTGAAATATAGTGGTGATTCCTATAGTGGCAAAATTGTACAGTTGTCAGTGATAAAATAAACAGTTATATCGTCAGCTATAGTGTAATATTTATAAATATACTTTATTTTTCTTATATATACATAATACATATACACCAAGAACTTTCTTTTTTGTTATAATATTTCTGAAAATGGATGGGCAACTCCAAGAAATGTTTAAAAAATCGAATCCAACAAACGCTGACATTATGTCTGCCATTGGTAAACTCCTGGAACGAAACGATGCCAGCTACAATCAAATCACAACTAGCCTCATTGAAACCAAAAATCTCCTAAGTGAATCAGTGAAAGAAATCAAACGAGAAATTGAAGCAGTCGACAAAAGAGTCACCAACGTCGAAAATGTATTGGTTAATACAAATTCTACTATTGAATCGCTTAACACTGAAGTGAACTTTCTAAAACAGCAACAATTAAACAGAGACATAATTATTACAGGAATCCCAAGTAGTATCACTGATATTGATGATTTTCTTAAAAAATTTAGTGAAGTTTACAATTTTGATGTTAAGACAATAGAAACAAAATATTCAAAGAACATTGTTTTCAAACGAAGTGGCCGCAGCGGTAGAGGAACATCTATCCAAGTTACACTAAGGTTTAGTAATGTCGCTACCAAGGACCTGTTAATGGAAAGTGTTAGGAAAAATGGCCCTCTCAAGCTGAAACAGCTTTATCCAACTTTGGTTCAAACAGATGAAGCCGTGTCCATACGGGATAAACTAACGCCCGTGAATAACAATATTATGAAAGAACTTCTCAATTTAAAAAAGAAAAATAAAGTTTTGTATTGCTGGTTTCGTCATAATAATGTTTATATGAAAAAAAACGAAAACTCTAAACCACAAATCATATGGTCTATAAATGACGTAATGAATTTAAAATAAATTAAGATCGACCTAAAGTCAGCTACACTGAATCCAATAATTGTGTGGCTGTGTGATTGATGATGATATCGACCTATCCAAGTAAGAATATGATAAGTGAAAAATACTGTTTTTTCAGGAGAGCAGTATAAAGGTTTAATTAGTTCTTTTCGCTGCTAGGAATAAACGGATCACTTTTTGTTCTACGATTTTTCTTTGTATTATAAACATATGCATTTGGAATAAAACTGTGCATGTCTTATAAACACAAATTCAAAGTATTTCATAAAAAATGATCAAAGATCAAATTTTCCATGGAACAAAAATATAACCGTACTTACCGAATGAACAAAATAAAAATATTCCCACAAAAAATATTATAACCGTCCTTTTCAATCGAACAGTTGGAAAAATATTCCAAGAATAAAAGAATAACGAACGTTATTATACACATTTAAAACATTATTTCCGCAGAAGAATATGATAAGTGACTTTATCGTTGATTAACAAAAGAAGTTTTTCGTTATAAATTAATGTTAAGTCACTTATAGAAACGTTAATTGTATCGTTTATAGTGAAGACCATTATAAAGTGGCTTTGAATACTTTAAACGGGATTTTTAGTTAAAAACGCATTATTTGAAGAATATAAAATCAGGCATAAACTTATCAATTTTAGAGATATTGTTTTAAGATTTTGTCATAATAAGAATTCGACATCGTAGAGTCCAAAAATCGTATTCCCGTAAAAATATGATAACTGACGTTTTTATGGTCTTAATTGGATAGGTCGATTATCATTAAGCTGTTACTATGTATTGTTACTACTGTTATGATTTTTATTACTTTTTTTTTATTTTATTTTGAAATTATTTTGTTGTTATTTACGTTTAACTAATATTATAGTATTATTTGAATTATACATATTATACTGTCATTATTATTATTTTTCTAATCATATAATTTTCTCTAATACATTTGCAGACATATTTATTTAAATTAACTCAATAATTAAATATAAATCACATATCTATCAACATAATGTGCATTTAATCAAACCACTAATATTATTTATATTGTCCGCAACATAATTATGAATCGAAGACAAAAATTATAGTACATAGCTATATAATATATTGTAATATATTAATATAAAATTATAATCCGAGTAAACATGTTGTCAACGGTGAGTAGCAACAAACACTTTTTATTGTTGTCCGATTTCTCGCAGCAATCATCCACATGCCTGAATATTTTTTATATAAATATAAATCGATTCAAAAATAAATTGCATGAACTTGAAATTCTTCTGTCGTCACTCAATCAAAAAATAGACATAATTATTCTAACGGAAACATTTTTATTTGCTACTGAATCCAAATTTTTTTAATATGAATGGATATACAGCACATCATAGTACTCGTGAAAACAGGGGTGGTGGCGGAATATCAGTTTTTGTCAATAAATATCTAGATTTTTCGTTATTTAAAGTTGAAATTAAGCTTGAAAATGAATTCCTAATTATATACTCCAAATTGCTGAACTTATATATTACTGCCTTGTACAAACCACCACACACACTTTATCAAGATTTTCTTAATATTTTAGATAATTTAACACACAATCTAAAAAATCAAATAATTGTTGGCGACTTTAATCTGGATTTTTTAAATCAAGCAAGCCTTCAGATCCGTCAGTACAATTCACGCTTCTTACAAATAGTTATCATGTCCTAAACCAAATAGAGGAAAAATTTACTACTCGAATAAGTAAAAATACGGGAACTGTCATTGACCATATTCTTTCAAGTTTCAAATCTGAATTTTACATCTACTATGGAGACACCCCTTTAAGTGATCATCGATTTTTACTATTTAAATATATTCTACCGAAAAAATCATTCATTAAGACCGTCAAAAAAACCCATGTTAATTACGAAAACATTTTGAAGTCTATTCAAGAAAACCCTCAAGAGCAGTCACTATCAAATTTCATTTTATTTTATAATTATCTTACTAGTTCTATTGCTAATAATACATCGGAAACTATAACAAATCAGAAAATATCGAATTATAGAAAACCATGGTTCAACAAAGAACTGTCAAATAAGGCCAAAATCCGTAGAAATTTTTATAAACTTTCAAGGAAATATCCTCAAAACAATTATTTTGGACAAATGTATGATAGCCTTAATATGGAATTTAAAAAATTAATTAACCCTTAAATGACACACTTAAGAAAAATCACATAAATGCCACACTGGGGTCTATTAGACCCCAGCATGAAAATTGCCCAATATTTCTTGAATTTTTGGATATTTAGCTTTGAAATTTTTTTTCAATATACATACATAGTTTAAAGTTTACTAAAGGAGACCAAATTATTACATTAATTAAATTTTAATTTTACGATACCAAGAAAAAAATAAGTTTGTGAAAAAAATAAAAAAATGGCATTTTTTACATAAATTAACCGTATTTTTTTAATTTTCAATATTTTTAGCTAAAAATTTAGTGGTGTACCCTTGAGATAGTATCTTTTTAGATAAAAATAAGTCTGATACTGAATCTTTAAAAAAAGGTATTTATTTTGCAATATGAACGTGGAATTTTTTCTTATAGTGGAAGATGGCCGACCACGGTTCTGGCCAGCCGCTTGACGCTCTTCTACATAAAAACGCCGTTGATCCAAAGTACCCTCTTCCATATCTTTCTGGTCTACTTCCGTGTCACTCTCTGGAGCTCTGCACATCGAAAAGTCTGAATCATTGTCTTTACTGTCCTCAAACACGCTATCTTCTCCTCCTGAAGAAGGTTCGTCGATGGATTCACGATGCTCATCATCGCTTACTAGCACTTCTCGGACGGTTCGACTCCGCAAATTATACGCCATCTAATAATACGTCAAAATCAAAGAAATATGATAAACTAATCAAATTTTTACATCGAGCGCAGTCTTAGTCACGACCAAAAACAATAAAACAACACAAACAACGGCAATAACAACCTTGAAAAATTATTTCATATACAATACAAATATTTTCATTCAATTTTTATGAAATCCGATCACCTAGAGATCTTAGTCATATCACATTTTTCATATCTGGTCAAGGTCTATTAGTCTCTCTTTGTTTCTTGAAAATCGGATAATTACCTCTCGAATTACTTTGTTTACAGGCAGATATCAGCAGCGGGGGTATAATGCATCTCTCTCGCTCTAGGTCTGCTAGAGTTGAGATATCTACAAATTATTCCGATTTTCACACAAATATACGTATATGACCATGGGACCCCACTGTGATTTTGGACCTTTCTACACAGATGCTAGCGGTCAACCGGCTTGCGCTGAGTACGTAAACAGGTAGTGCAATATCTCAACTATAGCGAGGGTGGACACGAGATGCATTTCCGGCGGAAACATTTAAATATGTACGATTGAAAAGGGTCTGGGGTCCACTGGACCCCATGTGTCATTTAAGGGTTAATAAAGCTAAAAAGAACTATTATATAAATAAATTTGATAAAAGTTTGGCATGCCCTAAACAAATGTGGAATTTGGTAAGGCGATGTACTAGCAAATAAAACACCACAACACAGTAACTCTACCAATATAGAACTAATGCATAATAACAATTTAATTACAGACCAACTATTGGTTGCTAACCAGTTCAATGATTTTTTTATTTCAGTTGGTGTAAATACCTCGAGTCAAGGCATTAAGAACTATCCGCATTTTGGTATTTCCTGTCCAGGGTAACGACTCAATCACCAAGCTTTTTTAAATTCGGCTACCTAATCAAAATAGACATTAAAATTAAGCATTCTTACTTCACAAATAACATCAATAACTCACGGAGAGTAATCGTCCTGGAAGAGTGGAATACCGATGTATTGAGTCGGGTCCTCTATAGTCGCGATTCAGGTTTCGATAATTTTTTTTATATTTTCCTCCGTTTTCTGAACTATCCAGAAGGCATAGTGATGAAACTCCAACGGCTGTTATGGCTCTCCAGGCCATAACATATGGTGAATTTTTCACTGTCGGCGAAATACATTCTGTTAAATACCGTTTGCCTTTTCGTCGCCGAACCCTTGTCCTTACATCGAGTCCAAAAGATATTGAATTTGGATTTATCCGAGAATATGAACCAACGCCAGTCCCTGGGCATTCAGTTTTTTCATTCTATTGTGAATTTGAGGCTTGCAGCTGCCATTTTTGCTGTCAGTAATGATTTTCTCGCAGGTCGACAAGCATATAAACCAAGTTCCTTTTAATAGTATGAACTGAAATAGTGTCGGTTGTTGCTATTAGAAGCTAACTTCTCAGCTCCAAAGCCGTAGCAAACCGTTGCTTAAGATGTAAATATCTGAAATGCGATTTGTTGAAATAGAACTTCTCCTCTTTGCATCAGAGCCAAATTATCGTTTGATTTTCGGAATAGTGCCTTAAAAACTTTCTAACTGCTGTTTGGTTACACTAAATTACTCTTGCAATTTGTGAATATGCGTACTTTTTGCCTTTGCTTGCAAAATTTTGGCTTTTTCGTTAGCATTTAATTTAGAGCGACACTTTGTAAAATTAACTCTTTGACTACTTAATTGAAACCGAATGAATATTTCACCCTTAGTTTGGTTTTAAATACCTAATAAGGCGTGAAATATGCTGAAAAATAAAAAAAACAAAAAAAAAAATAGCGAATGAGGAAAAATCTAGGAGAGAATTGCATGAAATAGTAAATAATCGAAATCGAACATTTCAATGGCGCAGGGTGTATATCAATGATTTATTTAAACTAAATTTAAAAGGTCACATGCAATTATTTGCAGACGATGCTGCTCTCATTTATAGTTCACCAACCTATACACAACTAAAAATAGACATGGAAAACGACATAATATTGATAAATGATTGGCTTGTTAATAACTGCTTTAAGCTGAATATTACAAAAACGAATTTCATAATATTTTATTTGAAACACCGACCGGCTGGAATATTTGATGAATTAAACGTGAACGGTAATCTTATTAAAAGAGTTGATTCAACAAAATACTTGGGGTTGTATATTAATTCTAACTTAAATTGGACTGATCATGTTCCAAAATTAAGCAAAAAATTGCTCCAATGGTAGGTGTCTTAAGGCGAGTAGGATTTCTTATTCCTAAAAATCTTCGTTATAATATTTATTATAGTTACATCCACGCGCATTTAACATACTTGATAGAAATTTGGGGATCTTCAAGTGCTGATCAGATCGATGACCTGCAAATATTACAAAACAAAGCTTTAAAAGCAATTAATTTCTTGCCACCTTTAACTCCCACATATCTATTATATAATGAGAAGGTTCTTCCAGTAACACGCTTAATTGATTTTGGGTATTTGATGACAATTTATAAAATTAGATTCGAATTACTTAAATGTAGCCTTCAAATGCATACTACCTTTTCAATTACTGAAAGAGTTACACGAAACTCATTAAATTACCATTTGCCAAATTACAAATTGTCTACTACTCAAAATAGTATATTTTATAAAGGCCTGAATTTGTTTAACCAGTTGGATAATGAGAAAAAAGACATAAGAATTTCAGAGTTTAAGGGTTTTATAAAGGGTAAACTGTTTAAAAATTTTATCGATCAATACAACTTGCACCATTAAACTTAAATCAATCTTAATGCTAAAGTTATCGGGTGTGTGAATTTTGACAATACACAGTGTTTGTTGTTAGATTTACTTTTATTAATTATCGATTAAATGCAACATGATTTTTTATTATTTTTTTATTATTATTATTATTATTACATATTTTTGTTTCTTTTTTTCTTTAATATTTTGTAAAATTTATATTACTTATCACTTTTTAACTTTTTATTGGAATAATTTCTTATCAATAATGTGTGATGTTTCCTATATAAAAAATGTATTTTTTTTCTTGGAAAATAAAAGAAATAAAAAAAAAATAAAAAAATAAAAAAAATTGACCCGATTCCTCTTGAAAATTTGAATTTCGGCTGTGTTTCTCAGGTTTCACAAAACAACTAATCTCGTTGAACTAAAAAACGAAAATTAGCTTTTTCACTATCTCAGGGCAGGATGAAACTAATTTCAGATAATCTGCAAAACATAAAATTGCCATCTGAATTTAACAGACAGCCAAGAAGTTTTGAGGAGTTCGAACGTTAGAAAGCAACGGAATTACGACATTTTCTATTATATACAGGACCAGTTGCACTTCCATTAGACTATTATAGACACTTTTTAAGTTTGTCTTGTGCCATCTCTATTCTTCTAAATCCAGAGCACTGCCTAGTTAAAAACCATTTGGCAACCAAACTGCTAAAAAATTTTGTTAGGAATCAAGAAGAATTGTATGGAGAATCTAGTGTTACATTTAATATCCACAGTCTGTTGCATTAGCAAATGAATGCATTCAATATTCTGAAACATTGAACAATATAAGTGCGTTTAAATTCGAGAATTATTTGTCATCTGTAAAATCACAAATTAAAACTGGTTTCCTACCTTTGAAACAATTTTATAATAGACTCGTAGAAATGTATTTATTAGAGCCCATCCTAATGAAGAAAAAATTCCCCCATCTTAAAATATCACCTCGGAAGCAGATATTATAAAAGTCTTGTGTTAGAAAACTACAAATTATCTATAGAATTCCCAAACAACTATTGTTTATTTGATACTAAAATTTTGGAAAACACGTCTATTCGCGAAAATATAAACACGATATATTCGAAGCCTTTCAAATTCTAAATTTATCGGACTTTTTCAATGAACCTATAAAATGGTCTCTCTTAAATATACCATTTTACAAATTGCGAATCAATTTCACCAGAAACAATAAAATTTACCATTTCCGATATATCAGCCAAAACCATTAAAATTCAAACAGAACATTCCATAGTCTATTTTCCATTACATCATACTTCTACTGACTCAGATAACCATCCAGAATCTTATTTATATAAAAATCAGAAAATCCGATCTATTACACCATGAATACAATCAATTTTGAAATTGATTCTCAAGAATTTATTGAAAGTAAGTATTCTGTAAAAATTATATATTTTTTTAGATAAAACCGTTTCACTAATAATGGTTATTTTTGTTAAATCTTTCCCGCTCAACTAGATACTCAACTTGATTATCATAATGTTTGCCAATGTTCGCTCCGGTACGATTTAATTTTAACATAGTTAAATAAAAAATTAAGAAACACTTCATTAAATTTATTATTTAATTCTATAGAAGAACGTGTACCATATACTTCTACACAAAATGTGGCAAGACAAGGACTATACTATTAACACTAAAACTAATAATTTTTCGGGTACTAGCGAGAATGCCATGTTTACCGAAGTTGAAAGTAAGTATATTTAGTATAAAAATAAAGGATATTTAATATTGTTAGGTAGATAAATAATTTTCCTACACTTTAATGTGAAGTATTTAGTTGATTGTGCAAATTGTAAATTTACATTACCTTTTGATGATTTAGACATATTTTTGAAATTTAACACAAACTTAATGGCAGATCAGGAGTCAAAGAAACAATTGGTAATTCTGTCTAACTTAATTAATTTTTATGAATTGATTTTTACCTATAGTTATTGTATTGTTTTCTTCAGAAATCGATATTTATGAAAGAAGGCGGCCATGACCTAAAGAAGTTTATTAGGACGAATTTTAAAAATACTTTTACCGAAGAACTGTCTCGAAGATTCCCTTATAATGGACGGTAGGGCAATCTAGCCGCTAAAGATTTTCAAATTACAAAAATTTTGAAAGGTAAAACATTATTGCATTTACAAATTTGAATAATTTTAAATAATAATTTTAGATTGTACTTTGGAAAAATTTTCAAGTGCAGGTCAGTCAGAATTCAACGTTATTTCAACCAACTATTTTTATTATTTAAAGGACAAGCGAGCTAAGAAAATAAAAAATAATTTGAAGCTAGTGGTTTAAAAAAAATTCTGCCGGAAACAATCTATAATCTATAATATGTACATATGTAAGCTTATTTTTATTTAATTTTTTTGAAATATTTTAATACTAAAGTACGAATTAAACCTTTATGAATTACCAAATAATTGAAATGTACACACTATCGTACATACTTCATAATATAAATTATTATTATAAATTATTTTTGAATTATTTTCAAATAGTTATAGCTTTCAATTTAAGTCAAATATCAGTAATTCATTTTCTGTGATTTACGAAATAAGCCTAAAATTTAAATAAGCAATGAAATATGCGAAATAAGAAAAACAGTTGAAAATGTTTGATAAAACAATTTTTGGAATTCCTTATTTTTAATTAAATATACAATACATACCTTTAACTTTAAATGAAATATTAAAAAACTAAAATGTTCTGTGATTTTCGAAATAAACAATATTACCTAATACAAATATAAATATTTATTTTATACAATTATGTAATTATTTTTAAATAATTTCAGCTTTAGATTTAGGCCA